>VZRQ01000650.1:99029-169828 GCA_013397975.1 Machaerirhynchus nigripectus
TGGGCTGGGCTGGGCTGGGCTGGGCTGGGCTGGGCTAGGCTATCAGGAGTGCCCATCTGGGCTGGGCTGGGCTGGGCTAGGCTATCACGAGTGCCCATCTGGGCTGGGCTGGGCTGGGCTAGGCTATCACGAGTGCCCATCTGGGCTGGGCCCCAGGACAGGCTGAGAAGGGCCCAGCCGGGGCAGCCGCTGCTCCTGCACCACCTCCCGGAGCTGTGAGTTTAAAATGAAATCCGTATATTGCATTTCTGCTGTAGGTGCTTTACATTATAGATCAAACAGGATGATTTTGTCTCAGCTTTATTTAGAGCTACATATTGCTAATGCAGAAAGGTAGCAGTTAAGTAAAACCCTTCTGTTGATGCTGTGCACAGCCTGGGTTGCTGTTGGCCGTGCTGCACATTTGCTGTTCCCCGGAAAAGCAATCCAAAAATGAAGTGTTTGTTTCTTTTTAAGGGGCTTTTGACTAAATTCTTTAATTTCACTGGCTGTCAAGGTAGTGTTAAGTAAAATAGGTTTGAACTGCTGGAGTTTTTGTGTACTGGACTAGATGTCAGAAACCTTTGCCATCACTGGAAATTCTGTCACTCTGGATTTACTATCTGTTTCCCACAGCTGAATTCCTGAGCAGTGTGATTTAACACCTTGGCTCTCCATCAACCGGGCCTGGCATTTATTTGAATGCATTACACCACTGGTTTCCATAAACTATTTTACAATTGTTTCATATAAATGACTGTTTATTTCTACAAAAACCATCTGTATTTCTGTGGAGAGTGGCAGATAACTGTGTGTAAAATTCGGTAATGTCACAACAGTGCAAGTAAAGGAAAAACAGATTGGCCTAAAAAAAAACCTCTCATGCTTGTGCGTAATGTTAAAAGTTTGTTTTCACTACTTAAATATCTTTATTTATTAACCACTATTTGCATTTGTAATGATAAAATCTTTATTCCACTTCAGAGGTGTTGAGGGGCTTTGGGGATTTTTAGCGGATAAACAGATTTAAGACGTCCTCGCAGCAGCAGGATTGGAGATGTAAACATTCTGCTCTGCAGCCAGTTCCTCTCGCTCTGTTTACATATTTTCTGTTGTTTTATTGTCATTGCCAAGCACACAATGGAATCCTGCCCCTTCTGTCATGTTCTAGGAAAACTCCCGCAGAAGGAGGCCTGAGCCCTCTCCCTGTTCCCACTTCCTCTGCTCCCCGCAGTGGGTTCGCCCGCTCTCCCTCAGCCCTTTCTGGCTGTGGTCCGGCGCTCGTCCCCTGGCCCAAGGGCCGTGTCCAGCATCCTTGGGGGGCCAGGGCTCCCCCGAGCCTCCCCAGGGAGATGAGGAGCTGCCTCGGTTTCCCTCCTCCCAGCCAGCACCCAAGGAGCCTCCACACTGAGCTATTTTAATTCCTCCATCTGCTGCCCATGTGCTGGCAGAGGGAACACTGGAATCCAGCAGTCTTACACTTAGCACGACTGATACTTTCTGACAGACTATTTGAAATGATAGAAATACATAAATCTCCTCTTTTTTATGACCTTGTAATAGCTGCAACATATTTCCAGAAAATATTTTCTATAGCAATAATAAAAAAGCGATAACAAAAAAATAAATATAAATATAGTTTAAACTCAAGCGGAATCGCGCTTTCAAAGCCCAGGGATGGAACAGCGAGGCAATAAATCACAAATCCTTGTGAAAGGAGGGACTTGAAATGGAAAGTCCCACAGACATCAGTGTTAAGTGTTTATCAACAGGGGTTTTTTGACTGCTCTTCTGTCTTCTGCCTGTGGATAGTGCTCAGGCACATCTCAGTTCCCTTTTGCTGGTTCCCTCCTGCCCAGCATCTCTCACCGTGGCTGTTTGGCTGTCCTAACTGTCCACATTTCTGAATTTTTTCTTCCTTGTTTTCTGTGTTATTTTTTCTTTTCCTTTGTTATTTCCTTTGCCCAGAGCAGCTGTGGCTGCCCCATCCCTGGAAGTGTCCAAGGCCAGGTTGAACAGGGCTCGGAGCAGCCTGGGACAGTGGAAGGTGTCCCTGCCACGGCAGGGGAAGGGACTAGAAGAGCTTTAGGGTTCCCTTCTCCCCAGAACCATTCTGTGATCCCTGGTTCTTGCAAAGCCCTGTGAGCAGCAGCAGAGCCCGAGGTGTGCTGGAGGTCGGCTGGGAGGTGCTGCACCATTAACACAGTGCTCCACGTGTTGCTCGCACCAGCTGCTCTCGGGTGTGGGTGGTGGCAGGTTTGTGGAAGGAGTTCAAGGACAGACCGGTTTGCCTGGGCTTTCTCACCAGGCAAGCTGTGAGGCTGAGAGAGGAACCCCTAGCACAGAGCAGAATGGATGGATGGCATGTGAGCAAATGCAATATACAGGGGCAAACGGGCACGGCTGTGGCGGGGCAGGCTGTGCTCCAGCCCTGTGAGCAGGCTGTGAGGGAGCCAGACACCATGAATGGGGTGGTGGGTTTTCCATGGCATGCTTAGATTTCCAAAAAAGATTTGACAAAGGCTCATAAAGCAATTAAGCTGTCACAGGATGAGAAGGAGGATCATCACATGGATTAATAATTGATTAAAAGACAGGAAACAAAGAATAGGAATAATGGCCCTCGGTGATTAGTAACTAGGTTACTGGTGGAGCTCCAGTGGAACTGGTGGAACCTGCATTGTTCATTAATGTGGGGCATGGAAAGGATGTGAATGCTGATGTGACAAAATGTGCTGTTGATACAAAAGAGGTAAGAACAGTGCAAATAAAAGCTGTCTGTGAAGCACTGCAGAGGTATCCACGGTGCTGAGTGACAGGACAATGAAATGAGAGAGGGAATTCAGTGTCAATGAGTACAAAATAATATACATGGTGAAAAGCAGCTGTAACTATATGTGTACAATGATGGGCTCTAATTACCTTCCATCAGTCAGGAAAAGTATCCAGCGTCATCACAGGTAGTCCCCTGAACACCTCAGCCCCGTGTAGGAGCAGGCAGAAAGACAAATGGGACATCAGGAACTGGGTCCATAAATCCCAACGTACCCACATCTTTATTGCTGTATTTTGTCTCAAAAAGAGAAGTGAAGAGATGCAGAAAGTGGAAATGGATCAGGCACGTGAAAAGAGGAGCAGATGCTGAGGAGGGAAGGGCTTTTCTAGTGTGGAAAAGGCACAGCTGGGTACAAGACCTGTCTGTGAAGTGCAGGTGGTGGGGACAGGGAATTGGGAAGGTTTTATCCTGGTGGTTCAGAGACAGGAGCCGCTCGCCCCAAACACTGGGGTGGCAATGGCTCACTGGAACAAAAGGAATTCTTTTCCTCGCACAGGAAAAATAAATTCAGGAGGTAAATGTCATGGAAATGGGAAATTCAAAAGTGTTTTGGACAAATGCACAGACTGTAAAGGGAGCAGAAACAGCTGACAGAAAGCACAGGTGGAACTGGGATGTTGGTGAGAATTATGGGAGCTCTCGAAGGTGAAGAGAGGGATACACAGGGGTAGGGGTGTGTTTTGTTGCAGAGACTAACTCTGTAAAGTATAGGCTCAGTTTTCAACCATTTGGGGTTTTTTGTTGATACTGGTCTTTTTAGTTCAGGCTTGACAAGTCCACAAACATTAAATATTCTTTCTATAATCCTTATTTCACCCTAGTAACTAGTTTGGAGATGGAGAGGGGTTTGGTTGGGGTTTTGTTTAAAGCCTGGTTCCCTGCTGCAGTGTTAGTATTGTTTATTGTGCAGATTCACCCCTGACCGTGGCATTCTTCATTGCTATTGAAAGTTAATGGGGGAAAAATTGCATTCCAAACATTTGAACCCGTAGTAGCCATGGCTGAACTTAGTTGATCTCTGGTGATCGGTTCAATTTAGTTACGATTTTTAGCCATTAGGCTGGGGCTGAATGATGGTGATTTGGTTGAGGCCAAATGTCTGCAGAAAATTGGCTGTTTGATAAGAGCCCTGTTATCAGAGGGGGATACTTTCTCATTTACATTTAGATGAGTATTGATTATTTATTTACTCAGAGAAGTGAGATTCGTTCCCAATCTTATCTCTCTAGTCTCTGCTTGTCAGCAGAAAGAGAGAGAGAGCTCCTGACAACAGCCCAAGATAACAGCACTTTGTAGTGGAGATAAAAGTTGGAATGGGCCTTTTTCTAGTCTTGACTGAAAGGATAAGTTTTAAAAATTAGAACTGATGGGTCATGCTTTCAAAAGCCCTTTCTGAAAGCTTTGCAGCTTAAATGGCAACAGAATTGCTTTGTTGGTATGCGGGTGGCCGCTCCCCTCTGCAAGGGGGACGCTTAATTTGATTACAGGGTGGGATTCTTCCCAGGCACCTTCGTGTGCTCGTGGGGAAGCTGTGGGTCTTGGGGTCTGTTTCCTTGTTTTTAATTCCTGATGAACATTCCTGTCCCTAAAGGGGTGTCTTGAAATAGCCAAGTGGGTATCTGTGGGCAGAATCCGCGGTGAGAGTGGTTCAACAGGGATTTAGATGGAAGGGGCATGTGTGATGGAGGATCACCCACAGGAGGGGTGTGGAGCCCTGGGAGCTGCCACCAGCAGGAGAGCTTGGCTTGGGGCACTGGCCAGGACAGTCCATGCCAGGATTTTAAAGGTTTATTTTACACTGAACATTTGCATGAGATTACAGAAATCCATAAAATCCATCTTTGGTATTGCCACTTGAAATTTTGTTGAAATTCACAGACCAGGATTCCATTAGGAGACCATTAAATTATCCAATATTCCTACTACAGTGACATCATTTGAACTTGTGAGAGAAGCCTGGTAGTAAAACTCCTCCACAGACTCAGCCTAATGTTCTTCATCTGTTGGGAAGCAGAGGTCGTGTAAATGTGGACAGATATTTAAAGCATAATTGAAGAGGAGATACTCACTGAAAATCCATTTACACTTTTTTATTAATTTCTGGGTATTTTCTGTTTTTAAGGCGGTATCCATAAGGCAGATTGACCTGGTTCCTGCTCTGGAGCTCTATTTCCCTGCTTTATTAGCAGAGTTAATACAGGCTTGACACAAACGGGGTAAAACAATTTACCTGATCATGGAATTCGTAAACTGCTCCAGATAAAAACGATCCTTTGCCACCGCAGGGTGTGTTGAGGGGTGTGATCCCTGATGGCTCTGCAGGGTTCAGCTGCATGGGGGATGTTTCTGATAGGGGTGATGTCGTTTTTGGGGTGGATCCAGCTGGTGGAATCGGATCCACTCAAAGGGATGGTGAACCCTGCCTGCATTTAACCTTTCCATCGTGTCAGGGTTTGCCCCCACTGAGCAGGGGTGTAGGACCGGGTACCACACCACAGATGTTCAGATGGGAGCCAGCAGTTCCCTCGGATGTAGCTTGGGAATCTCTGGAAGGTGCTTGGGATGAACAAAGCCATTGGGTTTTGCTGTCGCTGGTCCTGTTCTTAAACCTACACCAGGTTTTAAATCCAGATTGATTTACTGCTTTGAGATTTGTTTCAATTCAGTATATTTTGCTTCTGCCTAACAAGCAGGCCTCTGTTTATTTAATTTATGTTAAATTTAAATTGCTAATCACATTTCCAGTAGGCGGGAGGGGAGCTGTGGTGGTGCTGGCCCTGTTTGCCTTTCCGTGTGCTGCACGGGGGCGGCTCCCCGCCTTTGGAGCGCGGTTTGCCCTGCAGCTGCCTCGGCAGCTCCTCGTGCCACCCCTGGTTGTGCTGGGCAGGGTGGGAGCCACTGGGGCTCCTCCTGTGTCCTGCAGGAAGCCTGGCACCGTGTGTGCTCTGCGTGGCACTGGGAACAAGGGCTGTCCAGAATGCTGCGCCTGGGGAGGGAGCACGCCTGGGCCAAGCGGGGAGTGCTTCACGTGGCTTCGGGAAGGTGGAATGAGAAGCTGTAATTGAAATTCTGCTGTAGTAAATTTAAAATTAATTGACTAACAAATTCCTTTCCTTAGGCGTGCCATCTAAGGCTGAAAGACTTAATTTTTTTATATGTTTTAAATGTTTCATCATATATGCTCTTAATTCAAAGTCAGCAAACAGAAATCTTTTAAGTACTGGTGAAGAGGGAATAGATTTCATTATTTCACTTCTGGGTTTTTTGTTACTTTGAGACATGGTTAAAGGGGCTTTGAATCATTTAAGATTTTTCAGGTATCTGTTTGGGCTATTTTACTGGATTATATGGAAAATACACAGCTGAGAACTTGGTGTGCACTTCAGCTCTCAGGTGTGAGCAGGAGTGGAGTCACCCTGTGCTGCTCCAGGGTGGAGTGAGGACAGAAGGGCGTTGGCTCCCACCAGCTCCTGCCCTTGGTAGGGGCTTTTCTTCTTCGGGGTCCCACCTGGACCTTGGTGCACTTGTGTCCCCCTGCCCCCGCCAGGGCCTCTCCTGACCACTGTCAGGACAGCAGGGCTAGAGCTGGCTCGTGGGGCTTCACCTGGAACTGCATCAGTGTGTCCTGGTTTTGTTCCAGTTAAGGCATGTAGTTTAAAGACCCATTCAACTAAGACATTTTTTTTAATGGCCTAGTTCTTGTGAAAACAGTTTTTGATACATTTTCTGTAGTTGTAAAGCAGTGTTTTAATTGGTATTGTCCTTACTTCGGGGATTTGGTTGGGGAAGAAAGAAGTTGGCACCCGAACCTTCAAGATCTACTGTTAAAATGTGAAAATAATTCATTCAAAGCAGCAGCATCTGTCCCTCTGTGTGATGCAGCTCGGTGGTAGCAGTGCACAGAACTCTGGAGGAAGCTAAAACCCACCTCTCGGTGACCTGGGTGCTCCACGCAGCCGGGACTGTGGGTGATGCCAGGCCCTGGCACACTGTCCCAGGCCAGCTGGGGACGCAGTGCTGGTCCCTGCTGGCGTGGGAGAGCAGCTGAGCCCTGCCCAGGCGGGCGTTTGGCCGCACGGGTCTCACCACGAAATACAGATCCTAAGGAAGGGCTGATTTCCTTCCCAGGTATTTCCCAGAGCTCTGTGCAGGCGAGAGGGATGGGCAGCAGGGAGCAAACACAGGGAGCTCCTTCACTCAGGAAAGAGGCCCAGAAAACCCCCCGGGCGTGCAGCGAGGCCTGAGCAGGTGTTTCCCACACCAGCCCGCGCTCCTGCCCCTGCACGGGCACGGGGTTTGCTACAGGCTCTGCTGCTGTAGGAACAGCGTGGGAGTGTTGGACAGGGGTTTGTCAGGTCACACCAGGGACAGCTGAAGACAACGGGAATGTGTTGTTTCCTTCCACACCATCCTCCAGCCTCTGACAGGGCCCTTCCCTTTGGCAAAGGGCTTTGAGACATCAACCCCCCCCGCTGCGCTCCTGGGCTGCGAGTAACCTTGTGTTAGTTGAACGTGCTAAGCCATCACTTTGTTAGAAAACAGATGATTTTACAAGTTACTTTATGTTTCAGGTCCTCAGTATCGGCTGGAGAAGCAGAGTGAACCTAATGTCCCAGTAGATTTAGACTGTACCTTGGAGAGCCAGAGCACTTTGGAATTCTGCCTTGTCCGGGAGAACAGTATGTTTCCCCTTTTCACTTTTGCTCTTGTAAACTGCTTAAACTCACATAAGTTATGTATTTTGGAACACAAGCTGTACTGTCTGGGCAAGTACATTTTGACGAGACTCTCTGTCCTGAGGCACTTCTCTGTGGTGCCAAAACAATATTCCAGAGGGAAATGATGGATTTCATACCTTTAGTAAATAGTCTGCATCCTGTTTATCACTTCATGATTAATCTTTTGCTGTTAAACTCTGCTCTGTAAAGTTATGACCAACCCTGGAAAACACGAAATATGAACCTGTCTGTGTTGCAGACATTGCTCAGTGAGTCGAGGGGTTGGTCTGCAGGGTGTTGTGCCGTGTCAGTGTGGCTGTCAAAGGCACTGGAGTTTTCTAATACAATTTGAAGAAATTAGCCATGCAGAAACAACTAGAGCAGTCTGATTATTTTTGAAGTGCCAGACAAATAATCTTCTCTCCAGCTCTGCTCAAATATTTTTATTCTGTTACTGTTTTAATGATCCTAATATTTATTTCCTGATTTATTTCTTCACATGAAACAACATGAAACTTTAAAAAAAGACATTTAACATTGATTTGTGTTTGTTCCCCATGGCATTTTGGTCCATTCTTCATTCTTTACAACTGCCACGCTCTCAGCTTTGGTGTCCTTTCGTTCCATTTTGTGTAAGAATGTTGGTTGTACTAATGAGTAAAACCGGTCACAGTCCTGGTCTCAGCCAAGAACGCTGCACACAGCCACAGTAAGAGCCTGCTTTGAGTAGTGGGAGGGTTTTTTCTTTCTGTGCAAAGGTTAAACCTTTCCATTGATGCAGCTGTATCTTATCCCAGAATGGCAGCAGAGCATCCCCAAAGCACTCCTGGCTCCAGCCTCTGCTCCGCTGAGGGAATGGCAGAGTGAACACAGCACCACGAGCTCCCGGTGCTGCTGGGGCTGACATTAACACTCACAGCTTTGGCTGCTGCTCTCCAGAAGGTGGGACTTGCTCCCAAAATATTCCTGGTGCTCCTGGTTCATTTCTTCATAAAATGGTTCTGAGAATGTGTAGGAGAGACCTTGGCCAGAGAGAGCAGGGGGGCTGTGCTGAGGAAATGGAGCAGCTCTGACCTCGCTAATCGAGTTGTGCTCTTCCACAAGCCAGAATCCCCGACGTCTGCATCCCACCTATTATTTTTGTATCGATTTTTAATCTATGAAATGATGCACACTAGTCATACTTCCATGGGTTTTGCTTGTGATTTAGAATAACATTTTTTTAACCCAGGCTCTGTAATTAAAAGAATACTGTAGATACTGCATTTTAAATGTATTTTCATCATCTGTGGAGGAATCCAGGCTGTGGCCTGTAGGTCTTTGCTCTTGTGAGTGACTGGGTTCAGGTTGCACCATTACTTAAAGAGTAAATCTGTTGGAAGTTTGTAAGTGGTGTAGCAGGAGGCAGTCAGCCTGCTCTGCTCCAGGAGAGCCTCAGGAGACTCGGCTCAAAATAAATGTCAATCACAGTGTTGAGGGGACACTTTTCCCTTCTCCTGAAGTCCTTGTGCTGCACTGCTCCCCTTTCCTCCCAGCCAGGGGACACCAAAGCGAGTCCTGCTCCTCTGCAGAGCTCTGGAGATGTGTGGGATGGATCCCCGAGGCTGCCAGGTCCAAACTCCCTTAACTGGGGAGCATTCCTGCCCTCATTTAAGCACAGCCCATCTAAGAGCACGACCTGGAGCCCTGCTCAGGTGGGGTTCCCGTGGCAGGGTGATCCTGCACTGCCCCTGCTCGGGGCTGTGTGCTGGCCCTGCACACGGAGGGGCTCGAGGACAGTACAGTTTGTGGGATCAGTCACAATTCCTGCCTTGTGCAGAGCCTGGCTCCCCCCTGCACAGTCAGAAAGTGGATTTTGGGGTGCTTAGGAGCTATCTTTTGGCATGACATTAGAACAGAAATATTGACAGTTTTGCACTATTAACAAAATAATGGCTTGACAATCCTATCATCAAAAGACTGAAATATTCACTTTGTGCATTCTGTCTTGATTTGAAATACTTTTAGCTTTGCTATGCCAGTCAGAAAAAACTCTGTTTTAACAGCTATTACTTGTAAATGTGCTCTTCATAGTCTCACAGTCATTTATAAATATATATATGGATGATGCCAAGCATCTGCTGGGAGAAGAGCAGCCACATTCCTTTGGGCAAAGAGAAAGTTTATATTTCAGGGTATTAAATGAAACAAAAACTTTCCATTATTAAGAAATATGTATGGAGAAATCCCCTTTCCATCCAGCATTTACTAATAGCATTCAAGCTAATAAACTGCTTCCAGTGTACAGAACTTTTAACTTGCACAAAGATTTATCTTTAAGCTGAAAGCTGCACTTTGTAATGTGGAATGCCTTTATGTGCGGTAGCAAGCCGTTCATGGCTAATTTAGTTTTATTCTTGCCATCTTACTTCTGGAAAGTTCCTCTTTCTCATTTTATCATTAGATAGTAATTAGTATTCAAGGGAAATTGGTCTTAATATATTAAAATTGGTTTAGTGCCTTTAGACCTATAGCAAAGCCAGTGTCTTATTGGAAAATGTAATTGGGGACTCTGTGTATGTAATTAATTGTATTGCAATTAAGAACTTTCATTAAGCAATATTCTAGTACATTAAAGTAATAAGGGACATTTTTGCAGTGCAGTTAACTTTGTATTTTGTTGTTTTATTGAGGAAAGGCAGGTTCACTTGCTCTTGAGTAGGCTGCATATGACATTTCAGTACTGTGGTATTCCTAATGTGTCATTTTTATCTGTCCTCCGGTGCAGGCAGGGTCCCTGTCAGAGGAGGCTCCTGGCTTAGCTGAGTCCCCATAGGAGGAGGTGTCTGGTTTAGCTTCTGCCTTGCTTCCAGCTCATGGATCTGGTGCTGTTGTTCCATTGCTGTAGGTCTCATTTGGAAATCAGGATTTTCAGTGAGGAGCTTGGCCCGAGTGACCGATCTCACTCTGTGTGACAGGGATTCAGGTCTGTCCTGGGGGCCGTGCGGGCAGCCCAGGGCCAGGTGGAGGGGTCAGTTCTGCCACTGTGAGCCCACGCTGTGGGGCAGGGCTGTGGGGGTTTCCAGCACTGAGGAGGGTCCCGGCTGGCTGTGGGCAGCAGGGCAGCAGTGCCACTGCCACCCTCCTGCTTCGCTTCCAGGCACCGCCACGCCGCGGTCTCTCAAGATGCTTTTAAGTGCACCAAAAAGTTTGACATATCTCAGTGTATCTTTGGAGTAGTGCAGCATGAGGGCTTGACATGATACATTATGATAATCCATAGTATAGAGACATTAACACAGGGGTCTGTGACAAAATGCATTGTAATGTCTCGGAAGGAGCCATTACAATTTATCTTGTCATTCTGGAGCATGGAGTGGTTGCAGTGTTAAGATGGCTCTGCATAAATTCACATGGAGACTGTTTAATTTGATTTTTGGAATCCTTTCAAGTCAAATGGCACAGCCCAATTTGTAGCTTAACCCTTTGGTGTCCCCCTTCTCCGAAGGAAGGTCTGTGGTGCGTGGGGAGGGCAGCGCTGGGAAAGCTGTGGTGAAAGGCCGTGGCATGGCAGTCTCCTGCTTTATGCTCTGCGTGTGGTTTTGGACTCATTTAACAGCAGATGCTCACGCTGGTGTAGTGTTGAGGCCACTCCAGCAGTACAAGTCTCAAGCAAAATTGATACTGAAAAATCTAACAAGTTGGTAACTGCTTTGCTGGAGCTTTAAGATCTGTACTAAAACTCCATCATCTCATCTTCCCATTATTAAAATTTCAGCAAAATATAAAGTTTTCATTAATCTCCTGCAGCAAATTTAGTTCTCTGAACTGGCAGTTGGTTCAGCTTTTAGGACTACATTAGCCAGGATATTAAACAAAACGTGTCATTCCTCAGGATCTCCTGTAAGAAGCTAAATCAGTTTTCAAACATATTTATGCCACTTTATCTACCAGCATCTGAATGATCATTTCGAGCTGAGGTGCTTTATTAGCAGCTGGCATCGAAATTACTCTGTGCAATTATAAATCGCATTATAGTAATGTTGAAATTGGTGTTAATCCAATGTCATAAAATGTAAAAAATCTTTAAAGTGTGTTATATTTTTTCAGTAATTGGCATTTTGGCTTAATGAGTTGTTGCCTTTTATAAAGGCAGTACCTGCAGTGGTAATGAGAATACTAATCAGTAAATAAAGTGCAGCTTCACACCAGTGTGCCCGAGATGCTGCTGGCACATGGGAGATCTGTGCTAGTGCTGGCATCGAGGGGGGACAGGCACCTCTGGGCCCACCTCTGGGTGGACTTCTGGGCAACCCTGGCCCCCTCCCTGGGCTCCTTGCTGGGTGCCAGGGGGTGGCTGCCCGGCCACCGGGGATACCTGCGGTGCAGGGCTGCCTCGTGCCGCCCAGGAACGGCCCCTGGCATGGTGTGCTGCTCCTCACAAACGTCTGTCATCGCGGCCTCCGTGCCTTGGTGACTGACCTGGGGTGGGGGCTGGAATGTCCTCCTCCCCGAGGCACTCCCTGGGCACTGAGCGTTCCCTCAGCCAGCTCCCCAGCCGCGCCGGTGAGCCTGTGCCCTGTGCCAAACCTTCCTCCAGGACTGCGGCCTTGTTTTGCAGGTTCAAGAGGAGAAGAGGTCTCGGAGGAGGACCCCCAGATCGATATTGCCACAGTCCAGGACATGCTCAGCAGCCACCACTACAAGTCCTTCAAAGTCAGCATGATCCACCGGCTGCGGTTCACCACGGACGTGCAGTTAGGTAAATCACGGCGCGGAGCAGGACGGAGCAGCTCCAGCCTTTGGAGGCTCTAGCAGCTGCCTGGCCATCTCAGGCCCTTCTGAAGCAATCATTATCACCTTGGTCCATTTTCTCGTGGAGCATTTGAAAGTGTTGCTGGCATTTCAGCAGTTAAAAATATTGCTTTCAGTTGAAAATACTTCAGTATTTTTATTATCCCCAATCAGTTGCACATGTTGCCTCTGAACGAAGGCCGTTATTTAATGACCTCGTCTCTTTTTTCAGTCTAGGCTTCCTAATGGAAAGCTTCTTGCCAACTGTTTTGTTATTTTTAAATGAGGCTTTGCAAAATTGGGAATTATTGGGTTTTTCCTTTTCTGAGACTGAAAGACTTTTAACGACCTAGTGGAAATTTGAGGTGGAACAAAATAAACGAGCATTCTCTAAAGGTTTTATATTGTCCTTATTGGCTTGCTGAATGCTTTTGAAAACCCGAAGGCCAAGGGCTGACAGAATCCTGAATTATAAAAGCCCCATTACTGTTTTAAAATGATTGAATGGCTTTTTATCTTTGTGTTTAAATTGTGAAAATTTGATTAATGATGCATTGGTAGGTGACCTGTGACATTCCTGCAAATACTTCCATAAAGAAATGATTCAGCACTAAGATATTAAGTGCCATAATGTTTACAAAATACATTTATTCTGTAGAATTCAGTAGAATTGTTAAACTGTACCAACTCCTGTATTATTGTCACTACAGTCTCTTCATTCTTCCATCCTGAAGCACATGTAAGAGTACATGTCTGTAAAATTCTCACAGAAGAGGCTTTTTTGGTTTATTTTGAGCTGTCTAGTTAAGGCAGGATTTATCTGCTGGTGCTGGAGCAGGGCAGTGCTGGGCACGCTCGCTGCGTTTGAGCAAACTCTCGGGGTGTGATAGTTTGCTTCCAGTGAAGTTTGACTCACTGTATCTGGGAAGTGTCAGAAATGAGAGCTTGGAAAGGTCATGACAGATCACTAAAGATAAATGGTTAGGGGAGAAGAGCTGTTAAATGAAACAAATGGCTTAACTTGTGCCGCAGTGGAGGAGCTGACCCTGCCCGGTGCTGCAAGGACCATAAAACTTCCCTTTTACAACAATCTGTGAACTTGCGTGATTTTGATGGCAGTGCACTGACAATGGGGCTTTATAATCTAATTATTTTTTAAAAACCAAAGAAAACCCCAGCAGGGTGTTCAAACCTCGGGCAAATGTAGAAAATCAAAATCTTTCGATAAAGTCAAAGTTGCTGGGGTTTCTCCTGAATTGTTTTGAAGGTATCAAAGGAGCAAACCTGGTAAAATAAGGACTGAGGGGCTGTTTGGGTTTGGGCTGGTGAGTGTTACATGTTACCTGTGAGGGACAGACTGCTTCTTCCTCCCTGGAATGGGAAAAACAGGGGCTAATTTTTTGTCTTCAGTCATAGTAACTGGTCTGGGAGCTGTTCTCCAGCAGTTTGGTGATGGTCAGTTGCAAAGACATTTGTTTGCAGCCTTTTTGTGCCATCAGTTCTATGTAGCAGCCACAACAAAGCAAGTGTTTCTCAAGGACCCCAAGAATCCCGTGGCATTCTTTGCTCCTTGTTTGCAGATCCGTGGCTGTGCATGAGTGGACTGCACTTTTTGAAATGTTTTAGCTGTTTTGAGGCCTGATCATTGAATTTGAGACAAGGTTTATGAAAAATATGGGAGTAAATTTGATTTTCTGTGCATTGTGCGTAGCTCTGTAGTAAAAGGTGATATGTGGATGGCCATGGGAGGAATGCCCAGCCCTCTGAGTGATGGAGTTACTGCATTTAAGGTGGCAGTTTAAGGTCTGGGGTTTGTGTTTCAGCCCCTATCACAGGGTAATGCACACACAGCAGCACTCTCAGCAGTTTTACAAAGGCTCTATCATCTTGTGGAGGAATCAGACACATTTACTTGTGTGTTACATTAGCAGAACTAACAGGAGCACACTGTCTGGGAGAATGACTGCTGGCAAGGATTTCAGAAAGGGGGGGCAATAGCAGACCCCAGCAAAGGGAGCAGGAACAGAACAGTGTTACTGGACTCATACATTGGTGGCATTTCTTTTGACAAAATGAATGAATTAAAAAAACAGTAGGAGCATTCTTACTTAGGTTTTGAGTGTGAGTGATCTGTGCTGCGAGACAGAGACTGCAGAAGCCACAGACACAACACTGTTTTGATTTTAGGTTTCAACACATCCAGATTGTGAGAACAATAACACAAAAAAGACAACATTCTTTGTCAATGTGCTCTCTGGATGTGGGTGAGCTTGAGCCAGCGATGTCGAGATACAGAAATAATGGATGAAGTATACAGCAACAATTTGCAGATAAAAATAATAGAAGTTAAAGTGTATTTTACATGATAAAAAAAAGATGAAAGAGGAGGAAGTCTGTTCCATCTGAGATGGTTACAAAATGGTGAAGTAGCCTCTGCTGAGAAGATTGATGCAATGGGGAATGACCTTGGCTTGGAGCAGGAGCTGGTGATGTATGTATGAGCATCTCGCTGCTAAATGGACCCAGATTTGTAGCACTAATATACATGGAAGCCCAGAACCAAACTCAGGATGGCAATAAATCAACAGCCACTTTGGGTGTCATTTCTGGTTTATATTCCACTATTGTTCTATCACTTTAATTCATGTCACTATCATCTGTTCATCTGGAACAGTTTTATATAATTTTCCAGTGGAGTTACCTGACAAATCTGATCAAATTAACAAGGTGCATTAACACTATTGACTGACTGTGAATTCTGAAGTTACAGGACCAAACACTGAAAATTTTTTGAGGATATTTTTAGGGGTGATGCTCTTAGAGGAAGGGATGGGGAACAGCCCTCACACACAAAGAATTTGCACCTTTATTTTTAGAACTTCCCTTGACTTTTTTTTAGTGAGAAAATAAGACTTTGTGTCATCAACTTCCATATTTTCCTTAAACTACAGCAAATACCATTTGGAATAATGAACCATTACAGTGAAATACCAGCACCAATTTTACATAATCTGTCCAAAATTAAATCACAAACCAAAATGGGCTCCAGATACAGCCTCATCCTCCTCAAATTAGTGAGTTCCAGCAGCCTGGGTGTTAACTGGTCTCTTGATACAATGCTTAATTGCAGTGTGATCTCTCTGAGTGAGGTGTGTTTAATGGTGGAGTGCATTGTTGGGTTAATGGGGTGTTCCCATAACCTGTGGGGTGGGCAAGGCTGACCTGGGCTTGGGGCAGGGGCTGCAGCAAGACCCCCCCAGGCTCCTGCCCCATTGGCTCTGGAGTTGCTCAGAACACAAACGGATGTGGTTTGTGAATTCAGGCATTCTGTCAGTGTCTCATGAGCTTCACCCTGTAACTCGTGACTGAAGACTCATCACTGCTCAAAAGGCTCTGCACACCCAGATGTTAAAGCTGCCTGGGAAGTTTGTTCAGGTGTGTCAGCAGCTCCTGAGCTGGTCCCAGCAGGATGCTCCCTGCCCTCTGCCACTGGTGTGGCCTCACCTTGAGTACTGTGTGCAGTTTTGGGCACCACAATGTAAAAAAGACATTAAATCATTAGAGAGCATCCAAAGGAGGCCACAAGGATGGGGAAGGGTCTGGAGGGGAAGTCTTATGAGGAGCAGATGAGACACTTTGTTTGGAGAAAAGAAGACTGGGGTCAGACCTCATCGTGGGCTTCAGCATCCTCATGAGGGGCAGCAGAGGGGCAGGGACCAATCTCTGCTCTTGTGACCAGTGCAGGACCCAAGGAAACGGCTGAAGCTGAGTCAGGGGACATTTAGGTTGGAAAAGGGTTTTCACCCAGAGCAGGGTTGGGCTCTGGAACAGGCTTCCCTGGAAAGTGAGCACAGCATCAAGCCTGCCTGGGTTCAAGAGGCTCTCAGGCACAGGGTGGGATTCTTGGGATGTCCTGTGCAGGGCCAGGAGTTGGACTCCATGATCCTGATGGGTCCCTTCCAACTCAGCATATTCTGAGCCTCTGGTTCTGTTATTCTATGATTCTGTGTCTGCTGTACAGCAGATGGAGTGGGGCTGGTGGTGATAGTGTCTATTACACAGAGCAGTGGTGACTGCAGAACCAGCGCTATCTCCTATAAATCTCGCAGCTTGTGTAGCTGCTGTTTCCAGAAGAGCTCTGTGTGCATTTAGAAGAATTTTTTCTCTGGTATTTCTTTCTTTTGATATGCTTATGCAGGAGAATAAAATGCAGATTATCAATGCAGTTTGATAACCATTTGCTTCTGGTTTCAAAAGCTCCCGTGCTTTCAGAAAGCCCAGAAGGGCAATATACCTTCAGCCCATTTAAGATTTATAAAGTGTGTCAAACGGCTGATATGAAATCGGTTAAACAGATCACTGTTGTGGCTCTCTATTCTTTCTCATCTCAGGTATTTCTGGAGACAAGGTAGAGATAGACCCTGTTACTAATCAGAAGGCCAGCACTAAGTTTTGGATTAAGCAGAAACCCATTTCAATCGATTCTGAACTCCTCTGTGCCTGTGACCTTGCGGAAGAAAAAAGCCCAAGTGAGTAGTCCTTTTTATTTATGTTCTCTCTCCTCTGCCTCCCTGGATGTGCTCGATGTCCAAAGAATTATTGCTACCATGTCCTTTTCTTTCTATAGGTGTATTTTATTCATTACAGGATGTTTTTAATCTGACTCAATTCTGTTATAGAGAACACAGCATAAACAGACACACATTTTACGAGTGTCCTTTGGTGCTGCTCTCAGCTAATGGCATCACTCAGTGTTTCTTGCCCACTGTCACACCAAGGGAACACTGGCTCTGCCCAGCTGTCTCCAGCCCTGCAGCAGAGCCAGAAAATCCATGATTCAACATAATTGCAATTTTTTTTAACTTTTTAGCTTCCAGACTGGTTTTAAATGTCTGTGGTGCAACTGAGGATCTCAGACATGCAGTAAGTGTCAGCTCAGCCTCAGCCGTGGCTGCAGGGCCACTCTGGGCATTCTGTTCTGTAGTGGTGGCCAGGCCAGGACAGCGGTGACAGCCAGGTTTGGGGACAGGCTGGATGTCCCAGCTCAGTCATCACCCAGAGGTCAGAGCTGGCTCTGTAGAGTGCAGCTTCAAAAGCAAGGGCTTCTGCTTGTTGTGTCAGTAGAGTAATGAGAGTCTCTATCTGGAAAATTTGTTTTAAAAAGCACAGGATGGGCCCTGGGGGAATTGGGCAATGGCTCCCAGTGGGGCCAAAATGGAACTGTCTACTATCAAAAAGTGACTGCAGTTCAAAAGCTCAGATGGATTTTATTGCACTTGTGCCTCTGCAGGGTAGTGAGATGCTGGTATTAAGTACTTATCTGCAAGGTGACAGAGAGGGAGAATTATGTGATACATATTTACAGAGGTAATGATCTGTTGAATTCTCTTGGAAGAGTAAATTTATGGCTGCCACAGATTTTATCAGCAATTATTGAACTATATCCTTCTCCCCTTCATTACCCCTTCCTACTCCATGTTCTTCGTCTAGTCATTGTCTTCCTTTTCTGTCTCTCCATCAAGATTTCATGGTCCTTGGGTAGGCACGACCCCAAGGAGAAGCTTCCCCAATGACCTGGTAGTCTGAAACTCGTGAGGGTTTTGTGTACAGTGCAAGGGGCAGTTTGTGCTGGTAAACCCTGTCACACCTCTGCACCGTGGCCACATCTCACTGCAAATGCAAACATCTGAGGGGATAAAATGGTGCCCACAAAATGAGGCTGTATTTGAAGAGTCACATTGAAACCTGAGGTTCCCACTGCTGTCAGCACACCAGGGCACAATCCCTGGACACCTCAGACCCCGTCCTGCCGGGATGGGGCTCTGCAGCCCCAGAGGCAGCACCTGCTGCTGTGGGAAATTGTGTTTGTGCCCAAATACTGCCAACCCAGGAATTTCAACCCCCAAAGAGAGCCCAGGTGCAGGAGGGCAGTACCTGCACATGGGGACCACTGAGTGAAGAATCACGGTGCCTTTGGAGAGGACACTGACAGGCTGCAACCAAGGCAACCATTCCAGCACTGAGGGGTTTATTTGCTCATTGTCGTTGAACATCTTAAACTTCTCCTACTAAATAATGGTTCAGCACGGTTCCAAAAGGAGAAAATACTTCCTCCTGAAACTGCTGACCTTTTCCCAACTCACTAAAGATGTTCCAAAAGTCATTATTTTAGGCCAGCAGAAAAGACTTTTAGTGTGACATCTCAGAATGATGCATTTTGGGGAACTGAACAGCAGATCAGTATCTCTTGAATTTTAAATGGAAAAAAGTTATTTTAGCAGCATAAAGGAATGAAACTCAGTGTATTTCACAAGTTTTGTCTGTGATTTTTATCAGCACGGTGATGTATGTTTGTAGCAGAGTTTACATCAAAAATTATTCCCAGATCTTTCTTGAATGAATTATTGCAAAGAAAGGCTGAGTACAGATAAGGTCTTTGAGTTCTGCAATATATTTTGTTTTCATGTTTTTATCTCTTGTAACAAACACGCTCCATCTCCTCTTCCAGAAGTGCTGTGCTTGTCCCGCTGTGCCAGGCTCTGGGTTTGGGGCTGCCTTCCCTCCCCAGGCAGCACAGTGGGCTGAGAACCCAGCTGAGCTCTGCTTTGCTGGGCTGGGCTCTTGTAACTCTGCAGAGGTGAAGGGTTTGCACCAGCCTCCACATGTGGCCCTGTTTTTTAGCAAGGGCCAGGGGCACTGGGAATAGAGGCTGAGTGCTGGGACCAGCAGGAGGGTGCAGTGGAGAGCCTCGTGCACGTGTTCTCTAGTTCTCTCTGAGCCGGGTCGTGCAGCCACGCTTTGGTGGCACTTGTGTGTGTGTGACAGGACTCAGCAGCTTCAGAGCTGACGTGGAGGGAATATTGATGGACGGCTCGGAGCTGTTCTGGACAGGCTGAGTTTTCCTGTGCTGCAAGTTCACAGGACTCAGAGCTGCCTGCAGTGAGGACAGAAAATGAAAACAGAAAGCTCTGGCATCTCATTTGCCATTAGAGGGAGGATTGTAGGCAGGGATGGCTGATGATTTTTGTTTGCCCTTGTAGTAGCCCTGGGTCAGAATTTGAAGTTTTATTTGTAAATTAAATCAGACTCCCTGGATTTAGACTGAGGGAAGAGGTAATGGCCCTGCTGGCTTGCTCCGATGCCATTAGAACCTGACAACACTGGGCACGAACATCTTCTTTAAATCAGGTTCGGCCTGATTATCACGAGAGATTCTGAATGTTTTGAGTCTTGAAAGGAAGCATCCTATCATGGAGAAATAAGATTTAAGCCTTAATAAAGTAGTTGTCATTTTTATAGCTGAAAAGAGCTTTGTATCTCAATTAAGTGTACATAATATAAAGTCTTAAGGAAGCAACATAATACGTTTAATACAATTATATCCCTTTGCAATAGTGTAATTTAAAGGAAATCTGATTCTGGTAATGTCTCTTACATTACTTGGACAGGGGAGAAACTTCAGTGTCACTGGCTGCTGCCTGTGTGCAGGGCTCTGTGGCCCGAGTGGCCGTGATGGATGTCCAGGGCTGCCGGGCAGCGGCTGAGCCCGGGGCAGCTCGGGGCCCGGGGCAGCCCCGCGGTGCCACCACGCCTGATGGGCCGGGCACCTGCCCTGGGGCTCCCCCAGCACCTGTGCTTTACACGAGCTGCAGAAATTGGATTTATTTGATAATTTGCTTGAAACACTGAAGCAGCATTCTCCATGATCCTTTATCTGCCTGTTTTTTGTTTTCATAAAGCAGAAACATCTCAGTTGCTATGTCAAAATACCCCCAGTATGAAGGTAAGTCTAAACAAAGGTGTTCCGTAGGTCACGGAGTACATGGGTAACTTCAGTTTGTAATTTAATTGCCCGCTTTGCACCCTGCAGCTGAAGATTTCCT
Organism: Machaerirhynchus nigripectus; assembly: GCA_013397975.1. NCBI lineage: Eukaryota > Metazoa > Chordata > Aves > Passeriformes > Dicruridae > Machaerirhynchus > Machaerirhynchus nigripectus. The sequence goes on from VZRQ01000650.1 coordinate 119,219, forward strand.
TTAAATTCTGATTCCATTGTTGCACTGGGGCTTAACAGAGTGTTAACCTGGTAATAGGCACAGGGCCTCCCCATTATATGTCTCGCTATCGAGCGGTTCTGCATGACTAGTTAAAAAAGATGGCAAGAAGATTAATGAAAGCTGCGAGTACAGAAGGGGGGCAGGTACCTCGGTAAGACTTCCAGCGAGGAGATATTAGAGCTGAACCAGAGCTTGGCTTTTTCTTTATCCCGTGACCTTTGAACCTGCCTTACTGTCGAGAGCTGCCAGCCGAGCCGACGTTTTGATTGATGTTGCTACACGAGTCAGTCTTTCCCATTGAATTCCACATCTGCACGAAAATAGCTTTTCCAGCAGTATTCACCCTGGCTGTAAGTGATAGCCAGAGTGATGCCTGAACCCCCTTTATGTAGTTTTCATTTAAAGCTAAAGGTATTTGATGTTTTAATTCAGCGTCCAGTTCCTCCCGATTATGCACATTGGGTAATACTAATTTAATGTATTTGTTGTTGGGTTGTGGAAGGGCTGAAAATACCCAGAAATTGTTGGGAAGGTGTTGGGTTCCTGCTGCTCTGGGAGTTTAAACAGAGGCATTGCAGGTTTGCTCAGAGCCTGCAGTGGGGCCAGAGCAGAGGCACTGTGTGCTCTGCAAATGGTGCACAAAATATCACTGCTGGTTCCTGGTGCCCCTGCTCCCACAGCAGAGCGTGAAGTAACGCAGTAAAATCCCTGCTCAATAGGACACTAACCACAGGTTCTGATCAAAAGGTATGAAACGGGTTCAAGCAGAGAAAACGCCCCCAAATCTCAGGCTTGGAGTGAAAGGAAGGTCCAGGCGAGGAGCAGAAGGGCCGAGCCCCCGGTGCCACGCTGCGCAGGCAGGGCTGCCCGGGGACGCAGCGGGCGCAGATGGCCGCGGCTGCGGGCTGTGCCTGATGGTGTGCCCGGGCTGTGCCGGGCTGTGCCGGGCTGTGCCGGGCTGGGCCGGGGGCAGCCCTCGGCGGGAGGTGCCCACCAGAGAGGGGCCGGCAGGGAGGGGGCCCGGTGGCCCTGCGGAGGGACGGGCAGCGGGCTGGGGACGGCGTCGCTGGAGCGGCTCCTGCCGCAGCCGGGGCTGCGCTGATTGACTGCGTCCCCCTTCAGCTGCCGCTCCATAAAAGTTCTCCTGAGCGCAATCAGGAGCGCGCGTTGCCTCATCCTTTTAACAAATCTGTTTTGTAGCCCTATTAAAAGGGGTCTTCATCTATTCTGTCAAAGCTATTCTGCTGGGGTTTTTTAGTTTAATTACACTATCCAATTAAAACTCCTCGCTGCATTTTGATTCGCCTCTCCTCGGGCCTGAGTGGATGTGACATTTACAAGGCTCGCCTCTCCGGCAGACAATGCGTGATTGATGAGGTGCAGACGCAGTGGAGGAGCCGATTGCCATGTGGAAACACTGCATTTTGATTTATTTATCTTTTTCCCAAACAAGGTTGCTGGTAAAGAGGTTTTGGGCAACCCCGAGTTGCACTTCAATTTTCAGCATTTTTGCAAAAATCTTCATTAGTATTCTGCCTTTGATAATAATTTGAAGAAGAAACAAAAGGCTTTGGGAGGAAAAAATCCAGATGTGTGAATAGTTACCACAATTTGACACAAAAGTGGGTGTGTGCTGCACTTTAATTGCATCTCTGCATGCAGGACACATGGCACCCTCTAAGAGCAGTGCTGAATGGCAAGCCTACAGTGGAACATAAAGGTTTGGAGGAGAAGAGATCGTGGAATATGCTGCTGCCTGAGAGAACGGGGCAAGCCAGCCAGAGCACGGCTGTTACTGTTTTCCTTAACAGTCTCACTGTTTGTTCCTACCTAAGTACTGCCTTAGTTCGAGGGGACCCACCCCGGGTTCACGGTGGGCAGCCCAAACCCATCAGTGCCTCCGCTGGTATGGGGTGGAGTGGGGTGAAGATTTCATCCAGAGCTGACTGCCCTGGCTGCCTCTAAACCACGGACCTCTGGGGTGAGTGTCACTTGCACAGAACGGGAATAACCCCCTGTGCATGCAGGTGCACATCCCCCTGCTGTCTGTCCCCAGCCGAGCTCGGTGCCCTACCTGCACAACCCAACTGCGGCCGTGGTGCCACTTGTGACATCCCCTGGGAAGTTTTTTCGTTCCCAGAGAGTGTCAGGAAGGGTGTTGGGTGGTTTTGGTGGTAATGCAACTCGTGCAGCTTTGTAGGCCCTTCAGGCCCTTCTCCAGGGTCACGGCACTGTTTCTGAGGTATCACAAGTAGATTTCAGACAGCTGAGCCCCTCCCCAGTGCTTTTAGGTGAATGCAGCAGTGGCTGGAGAGCAGAGGCTCCCCCATCTCGTGTAGGGTTTGAAGGAAATGTGTCTTTGTACAAAAGTATTGCTGGTGCGTATTTTATTATCCTCATTCCTTGCTTTTTACTGGTGTATTTCTAATCCTTTTTCATCCTTTGTGGGCCCATGAGAAGAGGTTTCAGGGTCTGAGCCTGCTGAGGTCACAGTTTCTGAAGCAGTGAGAATCAGTGATGTCAAACGATGTCCATAAGTGCTTTGTTCTTCAGAGAGTCCTTCTCCAGCTATTTATTCCACTAATAACTCTTAATTGTTGACTTCTGCCTTATGGCCCTGTAATGACAAAGCAATCATCAAGGTATATTGAAAAATTAACATAAATTTGCATTTCCCAGTGTTTGTTTTCTGCTTTGTCCAGTTCATGAATATTCTTTTCATTCTCCATCTAATTAGTGACTTAGTTCTGTGCATTCCGTTTAAAGAGCGGCGTTGGCAAACAGAGGGTTTGGGTAAGGGCTGAATTGTGGGGTGGGAGGGAAAGAAGAAAAACTTTCTAATCTTGGCAGAATTGGTAAAAAAATTATCTTTTCCTGTGCAAATTCATATCCTTGTTTTCCAGGTAAAAAATGTATTTTTTTAGACTTTGCTAAAAAGAGTTTATTACTTAGATTAGAGTGACTATTTTTTTACCTGTATCAGGTGCAGTGTGGGGCCCACCAAGGGTTTGGGTGTTTTCCCAAGATTGCAGGAATTAGCACAAGATTTACTGTTGCCTGTATGAGGACATTAGGGCCAGTAATTCTGGAGCTGTAATTCCACAGGGCTCCTCACTGCTGTGTGTAAACGTGGGGACATGGAGAGGCTGGGGGCTGACGTGCAGGGTGGAGGTTGCACCAGGAGTTTCAGCAGCCCTCGGAAGGGTGAGGAGACCCGAGAGCTGCAGCCCTGCAGGGCCTCTTCCCTCGCCTCGTTGGCAGTGCAGTGGTGCTAAAAATCAGGAGATGGGGTGAGCAGCTGAATGTGAGACATGGTGCTGAAGGAGTAAATGAGCTCTCCTTGGTGAATTCCCGGTGAATTAGCATCCTGCCCTTCCATCAGCGGCGGCTGTAGGCTCCTCTCCAGGAGTAACCACACAGGAACCCATTAGTGTTGGGGTTGGAGAAGATTTATCAGCGTTCCGAGCTGAGGCCAAAGGGCACCAGCAGGGGGGTGCTGCTCTCCTGCTGCTGCAGCGGGGCTGGCCAGGGGCACCAGGGGCATCTGCACGAGACCCCTCGGCTGTGCTGAGCTTGCCATGGGCTGCACCTGCCCTGTGACAAAAGCTGTTGGTAACAGATGAGTTTCTGTCATTGTTTGCTCTCCATGGCTGTTTTTAGGGACAGACGTAGTCGGGAATAACATGGATTTTCTGTTGTTGTGCAGCTGATTAATCCTGGTTGCAGGGCACTGAGGTTCCCTGCCAACACCTAGCCACTGCTGGTGTGGAGTGATGGTAACAGCTGCTTGTGCAGCATCTGCATTTGGTGTAAATCTCCCGTCACGTGCAGTAGGAGCCACTGCTGCTGTTTGTTAGCAGATCCTCTCACACGGACACATCAAACCACGGAAGCTCCTATTGATCTCAGAATTGTCAGGGGTGGTGCTCTATTGGAAAGAGGTACATCACATATTTAAGCACTCTTGGAAATGGAAATCAATCTCACAATTCATAAATTCCATCTGGCTAGAAAAGTAGCAGAGCAAAGTGCCAGTTAGGATTTCAGTGCTCTCATATTTCATGCTGTAAGTAGTGTGTTGTGGACTTGGAGCCCATAAACATGATGCTGTAATGGGGCTTTCTAAGGAAAAGTCTTCTTGGCTTCTTTCCACTGAATCACCAGTCCCAGCAGGATGGGGCTGCGTGTTCTGCGTGGCTGGCCCTGCACAGCCGCGGCCCCGGCGGCCCCGGGAGCCCTGCGGCAGCGTGGGCCACGCCTGGCCAGGGCCCTGCCAGGCAGGCAGCACTGCAGCAGCCTCTGTGCCCCTGGGAGCGGGAATGCTGCCCTTGGCAGTGCTGCCCTGGGCAGGACAGAGCCGAGGGACACGTGGCGTCACCGCGGCACGAGGCCAGGCTGGGCTCCCAGGGCAGCAGGGAACACCTGAAGAGGTTTTGTCTTGACCCACAGCAAGAATTACAGAATGACCTTCCAAGACACAAAATACAGCAGCTCATTGGGATCCTTCTGACCCTGGTTTGTGCCAGTTTCATTTCTGATAGCCAGTGTGGAATGTTCAATGTCCAAGGAAAATGGTGGGAGCTGGTGGGGCACGGAACTGTGTCCCATCCCCAGGAGTGGTGCACTGGCACTTTTGGAATCATTAAGATGCCGTGTTCCAGGCAGAGCTGCATGCATTAACATGCTGATGAGCTCCCAGCTTGGAATTCCGCATTTTTAGTACCACTGAGGCATCATTTGTCAAATGATTTAAAGGGTTGGGTTTTTATTATTATTATTAGCCAATTTTTCAATATAGAATTTATATTCCAGATTAGTGCATCATAATGGTGTTTAATTAACATGCCACAATAAAATACTTGCATCTCAAATTTCCTGGCCACCAATCTGAGCATATATCAGTCACTTTTTGGAAATCTGGGGAATTAGATAATGTAAATAAGATTTCCAATTAGCTTTCCTGCAGGAAGGACCTGGATTTACAGTAATGTGGCTGTTCCTTTATGGATTGCTAACTTTGACTGTTGAACTGAATAAATTAGAAAACTGTTAGAAAAGTATCATGTATAGAATGCATTTAATTTTAATATTGAAGCCATCAGCATCCATACAACCGAAGGATACTTTGCCTTCCTTCATGTTCCTCATTAGACCTTTGTGTCTAAGTCGTCCCTCCCGGCACCGCGTGTCGGAGTCCGGGGCCGTTGTCCCGGGGCGGCCCTGGAGCAGCTGGGCCAGCACTGTGTGTGCCCAGGGCCAGCACGGAGAGCCCCCGCTGGGGACAGAGGCCCCAGGGAGGTGCCAGCAGGTCACAGTCAGAGTTCAGGGCAGTTCCTGCGGGCGGGAAGGGCGATGCCAGCCCCGAGCGCGTTCGGCGGCGGCGCGGCCGCGTCCCTCGGTGCCGTGCCGTTGCTGATGCTCCCTTCGCCGTCAGCGGCCGGATGGGCTCGCGTGGAGTTTTGGGATGAGGGTTGGAGCGGTGATTCTGGGATTAATTGCCCTTTTCTTTTCAATACAACGCTTCCCCTCCGCGCGCAGTGATGGTTCCCCGGCGCCGGGGCTGGGCTGCAGCGCCGTCCTGGGCCGAGCGGAGCTAACCAGCCATGTGATGGATTTTTGCGTTTCCTGCAGTGGGGACGTGATGGGAAAAGGAACTTTATTGACTGGAGTTCAGCTGCTCCTGTAAGCCACCACTTGCCTTAAATTGAAATGACATGAGAAGCCTGTCAGCATTTCATTGCTTCCTTCTGTCGTGCTGATGGTACGCTGAGATCACCATCTGTGGTTTTCTTCTGTCAGGCACACAAGCTCTGCTCAAACTTTACAGGAATATTCTAAGCAGTTTTTTCCTTATCTTTGCAGGTCATGCAATATTTAAACTTACATATCTAAGCAATCATGACTACAAACACCTTTACTTTGAATCAGATGCTGCTACTGTCAATGAAATTGTACTGAAGGTGAGTATTAAATTTTAACGTGACCCAAAATCCTGGTGTTTTACCACTTGTTAGACATGTGAGTATTCAGGAGGCTCTGGAAATACACGAGGGTGCAGTGCCTGAGGACCACTGGGGTGTGTTGAACCTGCCAGGATGGCTGCTCCACGCGGGTTGTTTTATTCATCCTTCAAACAGCCGCACAGCCGCTGTCTGGCTGTGTGTAGCATTTCCTTTTGTGCTTCTTTCTAGTTAACAGAGACACCGTTTTCTGTGGCATTTTGTGGGAAACTACCAAATTTTATTGTGTCCAGGTAGTTTCCACCTCCGGACACGTGGTCAGCAGCCCCATGCCGTGCAGGGTTTGGGTGCTGTGCCCCCCACACCTCTGCCCCACGCTCAGGTGTGGGCACACAGCACTCAGGGGCTTTTCTGCCCCAAACTCTCTCAGGGCTGTTTGCTCTCCTTGGGGCTCTGCACAGACACGTATTCCCTTGCTTTGGGAAACGAATTTTTGTTACACTCTTGACAGATTAAATGGAATTTTCCACAAGTTCATCTTTTGTAGCAAGTCAAAATTCAAAAGCAGTAATTTTGGCAAACCATCTGTTATGTTTGCTTTTATTGGCTGTGCGGAGTTTAGAGGATTGTTAAACAACTGACGTGCGATAAAATAACTTTTGTTCATTACACAGGTCAGCATGTTTGAGGGGGTTTCTATTGTGAGCTGTTAGGCCAATTCTTCTTTATCTTAGATCAGCTATTGCAATCCCAAACCCTTACAGTCATGGACTCATAGAATCATTAAGGCTGGAAAAGACCCCCAAGATCAAGTCCAACCTTTGCCTAAGTACCCCCATGCCACATCTCCTCGGATTTTGAACACTTCCAGGGCTGGAGACTCCACACATCTGAGACTGGTCATAAACAAAGGCTAAAAAAAAAAGTTTACTATCAATAACATGAATATTCAAGAGAGAAATAATAATGAGCAGTACTTTTTTCCTAAGTTGCAGTTTGTTTATATAGAACATTCTCTGGTTTCATGCACAAGTCACTGGTTTGTTTTCAATTCCATCAGCATTAGGGAGCACAGAAAAATCAGACTTTTCAAATTAGGCTTTTTAGATGATCAAGTGAGAAGGACTGAGACTTTATTGACCATGAAAATTCCCTATATTTTTATGCCTTAAGCTGTAATATGCAATGAAAGTGAAACACTCTACAGTGCATAAAATCGTGCAAGTTTTAAGCCACAGCATATTAACCAGCTAATGGCAGACCAAAGGGCATTTTTATCTTTTTGATTCTTGCATTAACCTTCCATTAAAATTATCTCTGAGATTATCACAAAGCACTGGAGATAATAAATTTAGGGAGTAGCAGGCTTGTTAAATATCATTTAAAAATGCTTTCATCAAGTAAAATGTGCCAAAACACAGGGAAACTCTGAGATTAGCTGAGTATGCAAACATCATAATGGAAGAATTCTTTTTTCTGAGGCTGATCAGGTCCTTTATTGACGCTCATTACTGGATTATCCCAGCACTGGGGGACCTGCACAGCTCGCCACCTTCCTCAGAGGTTTGGGTGACCAGGCGGAATGAGGGACACAGAACAGGCCAGGGCTCTCCTGGCACTCTGGGCTCTCTGGGCCACCCTCGTGCTGGTGGCTGCTGGGACCCGTTCAGTGGGTGGAGTGGGGTCCCTGCCCACCCCGGGCCGTCCCCCCCAGCCCCCGCTGACGTTAAACACCATCTCGTGTCTTACAGGTTAATTATATTCTAGAGTCGCGAGCAAGCACAGCCAGAGCAGATTATTTTGCTCAGAAACAAAGAAAACTGAGCAGGAGAACAAGCTTTAGCTTCCAGAAGGAGAAGAAGTCGGGACAGCAGTGAGGCCGAGCCTCGAGGAGAGCCCGTGTGCCGCGTTCCGAGGAGCCGCTCCCCGCCCGGACAGGCGCGAGCCAGGACTGTGGAGCTCCTGCTGCCCAGGGCAGGAGCGGCCGGGAAGGAATCTGAATTATCCCGTCTCTCACGGCTGGAAGATTATCCCTCGTTGGTGATGGGAAGTCTCCCCTGTGACAGAAATAAAGAGCCATATCAGCCGGAAAGAAGACTGTTACGCTTCAGGTTCCTTTGATTAGAAATAAGAGAATGACGTAGACTGGCATCATTTAATTACTGTATTATGTACAATCACAAGAAGAGATGTGATTACATATTATTTCACAGCCTGGTTAAAATAAATTATATACATCTGTAATCCACCCACGTACACGCAGGTATTGCTTGTGACATGATCAAATTTCTAAAAACAAAATGTAGGACAAATGTATCCATTTTTACTATTAATAAACAGATGTAATCTTTTTCAAGGTCCATATGATGCACAGTTCTTTTGGGGGGAGGCTGCAGTCCCAGATGGTTTCACTTCTGTTGCTGAAGTGCAGGAGGCATCCATGAGCCAGGAACAGCAGCCATGGCAGGGGAGCGCTTAGCGAGGGAGCACTGAGACAGTCGAGTCTGTTGTGTTTGTTTTGTTCAAAAATATTTTTATTTAACTGTGCTTTTCAGCTTTGCAAATGCTTTATTGGAAGTTCCTTGCTGAAGGCAGCACAGTGGTTGGAAATTCACGTCTTGGTGGTGGAGAGGAGCATCCTCCTGCCCGGGACCCTCAGCTGCTGCACCCAGGGACTGAGAAATGCCTTCACCTTCTCTCAATATTATTCTTTAAAAATAAAAATTAAGAACTACTTTGTACTGGGATTTTTAACTGTTTTGGCCTTGTCTATCCTTAAATACATCAGGGAACACGGGAATGGATTGCTGGGACCCAGCGCTGCATTTTTGGTTGAATTCACCAGAGGTGTCTTTCATCCGTCTCCAGGTCGCTGGAGCTCTGCACACACACCCCGCTTTTGCAGAACTGCCCCGGTTCCCCACGGGGCTGGGGGCAGCTCCCTCTGGCACTGCCCGCCCTCCGCCAGCCTCCCACCTTGCTTTTGTACAGAGAAAACTTCCTGAGCCTTAACACAGCGTGCGGGAGCAGCCCTGGGGCAGAGGGAGGGTCTGCGTCTCACCTGTTGTGTTTATGTTCTGGGTTTCAGCGGCTCAGCCCTGCACCACCGAGGCCAGGCCTCCCTGTACAGTCTTCCATTATATCTGCAAAACAAGAGAAACTCTATTTTATACTATTCTAGTAATTTTTTTAATATTTTCTATGTGCAAATGCAGCACAGATACAATGGGAAAAGCCCGTTCAATGTAAATGACTCTTTTAACCGACTCTGTGAACTATTTAACATTAAAGTTGTTCTGTGAATGTTCTTTGGCCACCCAGTTTCAATTCTTTTTAACTGAACTGAAAAATTGCCTATTTGGTACCAGAAACTGCAGCAATCTCCTGTTTCCATGGCCATAGTGCTGTTGCCACCCCCTCACATGTATTTATCATCAGCAGGGATTCAGCATGCACAGGTTTGCTGTCAGCAGAGCCAAAAAAACTCAAATAATAACATCTCTGCTGTCTGTGGTGACATTTGTGGCACAGTCCCTTGCCCAGACCAGCTGTGTTCACACGCTCTGGTCAGTCAGTTCCTGGTGTGGGTGTCCCTGGGAGCCAGGCAGAGATGGACGGACGGAGGCTGCTCCAAGGCCTGGGTGAGGAGCGGGGAACTTTGGATCCCAAAGTGTGCTTATTTGCTCCAAAGGGGCCACTGGCAGTTTAAAAGCAAATTTGCTTCCAAAGATCAGATTCGGTTTGATACGTGGCATGCAGGAAACCTTCCTTAAATCCCGCAAAGATCCAGCATTCCAGGAGCTGAGCAGCCCTCCCCCGAACAGACATTTCTGCTGCTCAGCGTTTCTGAAGGAGTTAAATCAGAGCTCGTGGCTGCAATGTGTGCACAGCTGAGCACGGAGCCATCGCGGGCTGGTCTTTCCCCGGTAGCTGTAGATGTAATTGAGTCAGATGGGCATTCAACTGGGTCAGCAAGGCAAGCTGTTCCTCCATCCCCGCTACCGGGCAGAGCAGCGCGGCCGCGGCTCACGCCGAGGATGGCTCCGGCCTGCCGCACGCAGGCAGCTGCTGGAGGCAGCAGAGATTCCCTGAATTTTCTCTGACTCCTGCTGTTGGAGGACTCTTGTCCACAGGGACAATTCCCCTCCACCTCCTTGGTTTTATCAGAGCATTAGAGAACAGCAGAGTGACCTTCGAGCAGGGGACACCCAGGGCACCCTGGCACATGCTGGGACCCAAGGCCACAGAGCACTTGATGCTCTCCCTGGGCTCGGCAGGGGTTTGCCATGAACTCCCAGAGGACCAATTCCACGCAGAGGCACCTTTGTGTTTGGGTTGGTGGGAGCCTGCTGCATCCCAGGGGTTTTGCAGCTGCCCCTCAGGCGGGGCTGAGACCTGGCACTGGGACAAGCAGGCGAAACCCATCGCACAGCCGTGGGTGCAGCCCTGAGATTAATGGGGGGAGTTATTTATGGAGACATGTTTGTAATGGGCCCATGAATTCATGGAAATGCGCTGCTGTGGTGGCGGGTGGGGCTGGGTGCTGCTGCTGCAGCTGAAATTAATGCCCCTTAAATCACATCCCAGCGCAGCCGCCCCTGCGCAGCACTGGGACAAGGACGGCGACGAGGGCAGGATGCGCGGGCACAGTGGGCACGCGGCCAGCTGGGCCAGCAGGAGCGTGCCCTGGCCAGGTGCTGCTCCCTGGCATCGCTGCTGTGACCAGGGGAGATCTCAGGGTCACCAAAGAGCTGAGGCAGGGGGACGGCCGGCCCTGGGCACAGCCCCATGCTGCTGCTCCACTGCATGAAGGGTTAAGCACTGTCATGTTTTATTCTCCCCACACACCTCTGCTTAAATGCAAAAAGAGAAAAAAAATCTCAACAGGGTGTTGTTCACTCTAAAAACCCTAAGCATGATTTGTGAACTCTCACAGCCTGGGTAATCTCATCAGAGTAATGGGATTATATTTCAAATCACCGTGGCCTGTTCATTACACATTTAAACTCCTTTGACAGAGGAAAAGTTAAATAAAATGTGTGCGTCAGCCCTGGTTGACTTTCCCAGTTCTCTTTCTTGATTAGACAAACAGATGCTGAGCTCCAAAATGAAAAAATAATGTGCTCATTTATTCATTTTTCTGACAAGTCACAATAGATTTTTAACTACAAATGAGCCCCCTCCCCAGGTGGGAGTGCGGGGGCCGCGTGCGCCGCAATGGGCTGGGAGCGGTGGCGGGGGCTGGAACGGGGCACAAGTGGTTATTTCCGTGCTGCGAGCGCGGGGACGCCGCCGCAATTCCCCCGCCACCGCTGCCAGGGCCGCTCTGCCGGGTGGGTTTGTGCGAGGAGCGGGAACAGCGCTCGTGTTCCTGCCGGGAGCGCGGCCACCGCCCGCGGCACCGCGGCCCCGGCTGAGCCGGCCCGGCCCCGGGCACCCACAGAGGCTTCTGGCACCTGCTCTTGGCTCTGCTCACCCGCGCTGGAACACACCCAAGCGGCAGCAGCAGGGCTGCTGGGGCTGCCATGGCCACGGGGATGGCCGTGGTCTGGCCATGGGGATGGACGTGGTCTGGCCATGGGGACGGCTGTGGTGTGACCATGGGGATGGCTATGGCGTGGCCATGGGGATGGACGTGGTGTGGCCATGGGATGGCCGTGGCGTGGCCATGGGGATGGCCGTGGCATGGCCATGGGGACGGCCATGGTGTGGCCATNGCTCTGCTCACCCGCGCTGGAACACACCCAAGCGGCAGCAGCAGGGCTGCTGGGGCTGCCATGGCCACGGGGATGGCCGTGGTGTGTCCATGGGGATGGACGTGGTCTGGCCATGGGGACGGCCGTGGTGTGGCCATGGGGACGGCTGTGGTGTGACCATGGGGATGGCTATGGCGTGGCCATGGGGATGGACGTGGTGTGGCCATGGGATGGCCGTGGCGTGGCCATGGGGATGGACGTGGTGTGGCCATGGGGACGGCCATGGTGTGGCCACACCGAGCACTGCCAGCCACAGGCATGTACCTGCTTAGAGCCCTGGAGCTCCCAACACCTCTCCCGATGTCGTTGCTCCCAAACTGACCTCGGCACGAGCACCAGGTGTGTGATGGGGATGTGGGAGAGTTCATCCCAGGTGTGGTGGATCTTGGTGCCCCCAGGTCCTGCGTGAGGCCTCACCAGGGTGGCTCAGCCTCTTCCCAGGAGCTGCAGATGAAGGAGCACATGGGCTGCCGGAGGCGTCGGGGCTGAGCGGGCTGGGCTGAGCTCCTGCTGGAGAGCGAGGTCTCACCAGGGAGCGCCGGGACTCTATTAGGGAGCTGAAATGCCAGATAATTAGAAATACACCAGCAAACCCCATTATTGTCAGGAGGCTGCAACTACATACAGTAATGAAGCAATTATTAATGAGCAACTGCAAGGCTGTCATTAATTTCAGCTTTTCAGGATCACAGACTACGACAAGTTAAATGTTACAGCAGAGCCGGGCTGGGCTGAGCAGGGCTGATCCCCACCCCAGCTGGGCACATCAGGATGTTTTGGCACCCCTCATCCTGGGTGGGACACCCCTGTGCCTACGGTGCCATTCCCAGCCCCGCGCTCTCCTCCTTTCCCTCGATCCCAGCACCAACCCCTTTGGGCGACCCTGGTCCTGGCACTGACAGGGATGGGGACAGGGGCAGGGGCAGGGATGGGGCCAGGCTGGGAGTGCTGCCCCATCCTGCCGCAGCACAGGCGCGGTGCCGGTGGCTCCGGCTGTGCCCGGGGCCGGTGCAGCCGGATCTGCTCCCGCACCAGCGCGGCCCCGCGCCGCAATCTGTCACGGCGGCTGGGGCTCGCCGGCTCTGCAATATGTACCTCATGTCTGGGCTGTCATCGGACATAATTCCTCCCTGCTGGCATATTGCTGATTTGTGCATAAGTGATGCGTGCAATCCACCTGAGCCGGGAGTCAGGGGTGCCTCGATCCGGGGCTGTCAGGGCAGAGTGTTTTAGTGCCTCCTGCGATTAGCTGGAATTGACAGGCCCTGAGAGCCGGGAATTGCACAACAGGGGAATTAACAGCCAGGGCTGGAGTGGAGTGTGGCACTCGTTTAATCTGCAATTTATCAGTTTGCGTGGCTCCTTGTCGCAGGCAGAGGATTACACTCCAAAAAACAGGCCTGTTTTTTGTAGAGCCACCAGACAGGGAAAGGGCAGAGCAGCGCCCGGGGTCACCGGCATCGCGGGAAGGGCACCCTGGAGTGGGATGTGGTGGCCACTGTCCCCATGGGCTGGGCTCCTCCTCAGATCTTATGGGGCGGGGGCAGGTGCAGGTGCCCCCACCCGAGGTGCCAACCCCAGTCCTCACAGTGGCTCCCTGGGCCACGCAGGGGTCCCTGCGGCCTCTGCACCCCTCAGGACATCACCCACAGGACTTGTGCTCCAGAGGAGGATCCGTGCAGCCACAGCCCTGTCCCACTGCTCCCATGGGCTCTCAGGGCACAGAAAGTGGTGGCAGCGGCGATGAATCCTCAGCCCCCACCATGCCACGAGTGCTCCAATTTTGATAATATCATTAGAGGCTGATAATGGTTTCCAGGAACTCTGCAGCCTCTCTGCGAGGTGACAGCCTGTAAAGGCAGCGTGACAGATAATGTATTCTGCAAGGGTACAATAATGTGACTCCGAGCACATTAAACTCCTTTAATGCGGGTGACATACACCTTCCTCCTCTCGCGCATTCCCATCCCGGGGGCACGCGCAGCCGCTCGGAGCCAGAGCCCCGTGTCCACGGGCCTTACCCTGCTCGCGCCGCGGCGCTCCCGGAGCTGGGGCTCCACAGCCCCCGGTGCCACCAGAGGCTCCCGCCAGTCCTGCTCCCCTTCCCCTGGCATGAGGACGTCAAACCATGGGATGCAGACGCTCACACTGTGTGCCGATGATCTCCTTGGCCTTCCTCGGTGTCCTGCTCTGATACTGAAAGCCTTTATGCAACCTCACAGTATCAAAGATTATTTATAATGAATTAAATATGTTTTCAGAAGCTGCTTTCCACACTTACTGCCACACTTCCACTGCCACTTCAACTTAATTAGGGAGAGTTCGCTAAAGAGATGGGAATAAATGCATCTATAGAAATATATCTGTGTATAAATGAAGAAAGCCGCCACCGCAGGTCAGACCAGTCCTTTCAATTTATTGCCCTGGTACATTCATTTGTAAATAGCTTTGCCTTGCTGGTTTCTAAGTGCAAGGCTAATGTTGGAGTGCTTAAATTAATAGTGACGCACACCTTTCATTATTGCTATTAAATTAGGTGCTGGGCTTTGATGGATTCACTTGTTGCTGAACTAAAAGCCTCGTGGATGTGGGTGTGCGTATCCATTTGGTTTTACAGCAAGTTTAGGTCTTAATGTCAAGGCAGGCAGAGCCGAGCGGGTTCCTCCTCAGCACACTCCAATTAGCAGGAGGGCACCTCCCGCGCCCCGGCAGCCAGCGGGGGCTCACGGCCCAGGGGGGCAGGTGGCCAGGGGGAGCGGGCAGGAGGACACCCCACACCCACCAGTGGGTTTGGGCAGCGTTGCAGGGTCAGCATCCTTGTCCCTGGATAAGGGAGAGGGAGCTGGGGTCCCCAGCATCATACCTGGCACCAGAGGGCCGGCTGGGTCCGTGCCATCGCCTCCGCTGGGCACCAGCGCCACACCACAGACGCGGCATCCGCCTTCCCACGCCTGGAGAAACACACAGAGATATAAGCATCACCCCCGAAATCCCTGGAGACGCGGGGTGTTTGACACATGCCATCAGCCCGGTCACCCCTGAGCTGTGACCGACACGGCCCCGGGACATGCGGAGCCTCACGCTGGGTGTTCCTGGGGGTCCTGCTGCCCCGAGCCGGCCGGGGCCGTGGGTGCCCCGAGGCCCCCAACCCTGCCACCCTCACCACCCACCTTTCCTCACCAGTGCCGGGATTTTTGCCGGTGGCATCGTGACCCTCCTGTTCAGCCCAGGGACTTGGGGCTCTGAGCGGGGCTGGGGGCTCTGAGCTGCGCCGGGGGCTCTCGGCTGTGCCTTTGTTCTGCCGCGCTGTTCCCACTCTTACGGTGCCACCTTGAGGCCGCCGATCGCAGCCTCCGGCGCGGCACCGGCTGCGCGACCACCGCCACGGCCTGTCCCTGCCCGCTCCCCTGACCCTTTCCCTGTCCTTGTTCCTGTCCCTTTCCCTGTCCCTACCCCTGTCTCTGTCCCTTTCCCTGTCCCTCTTCCTTTCCCTGTCCCTATCCCCATCTCTATCCCTTGCCCTATCTGTATCCCTGTCCCTGTCCCTGCTCCTGTCTGGAGGGCCAGTGACCCCCTCAGCCCCGCCGTGCACCTCATCGATCCAGGACATGAGGTCTGACATTCGGGATCTGGTCAAGTTATGGGGTTTTATACCAGAGAAACAGCTCAGGACACTCCTTTGGGGTCAAGTTTCTTATTTCTGGAGAAAGTCCCAAAACTCCCTGTGCTGGCCCAGGCAGTGACTGTGGGACCCACGGGTGGCATTTTCTGCCCTGTGGCACACCACTGGCAAGGACCATCCACCACAGCCCTGCCTGCAGCCATCGAGGGGCTGCGACCCCCGGCAGGGCTGCCAGACAGGGATGCACAGCATCATCCATCCATGGGCTCTCCAAGCAGCTGGCATCAGCAACCAGGTCACCGTCTAGCCTGAGGGACCAACATCCCTGTGTCCAGAGCTGGGGCAGAGACATCTGTTCATTGCAGCTTCCCTGCGGACAACAGAGAAGGGCTGGGATGTAGCTGACCCTCTCGGCTGACCCTCCCAGCAACACTGGGGACACAGGTGCAGAGCTGGTGACCATGACAGGTCACACTGGTCACTCTGTGTCCCTCTGGTATGGGCAATGCTGGACACACAAAGTGCCCTTCTCTTGTCTATGGCATTTTAGAGATAATAAATTCCTAAGCATCCCAAATTCCTCCTTGGTGTCCTCTGCAGCGATGCTCCAATATTAATTATAAACTACAAATACTGACCAGCTTCCATGTCCTCTGCCAGTGCTGACAATCATTAACTGGAATATCAAATTTATAACGTTGGGATGCGGAACCTGGTGAGATGAACTGCTCTGCTTTTTAATCAGCTTTATGGGATGATAGAAAGCATTGATCGACAAAGACAAGACACAGCCCTTGTTCCTGTGTCTGTAGCTGTGCAACCTTATTAATTTGGATTTACAAAGGGTTGGTTGAGCTGGCGGGGACAGAGCTGGGGAAGTTGCCTTGCGCTGGATGGACCAGTGCAGGAGCCCACATGTGGCAGCTGGAGGGGGTCTCCAGGCAGGGGGCTTGCCAGCAGCCTGGCTCACCTGGCTCTGGGCAGGGGTCCCCAAAGCTCAGCCACGGTGGCACAGGCACCCAAACTGCACCCGAGCACCATCCAGGGTGACGCCGGTGGGACCTGCGGGTTGGTCCCTCTGACGAGCGCCGGTGCCATCCCAGCGACCTGGCACTGGGCAGTGTGTGCCTGCCCGCACGTACGTGCCCGAGCCCGGCTCTGCCCGAGCCCTCCCTCCTCCCCCGAAATGCATCTGCGACTGGGGCATCGCCTTCCCACCCAGTACGGCCCAGTGGTGGCCGGACAGCTGGTAACCATATTGGTGTGCCTTGCGCTGTCATATCGCATTTGCACGCCTGCTCCTGCTCCGCATCCGGGGAGGCTGGGCCGGCATTTTCAGGTCAGAGGCTGCATCCAGCACAGGAGGAAAATTCCCATTTCCCCACCAAGACTTTAACTGTGAAGTAGCCTGGACTCGGCTCCTCCATCCTGGCAGCAGCTCTGCCCCGGCACCAGCCGTCCCCTGGCACATCCAGCCCCGTGCCAACCTTGCAGGACACACCCCTCCGGCCACACTCACCCCTCCAGTCGTGTCCATCCTGGGGAAAGGCTGAGGAGCTGGAACAGCTGCAGGCAGTAGCAAGCAGGGCTGTAACCAGTGCCAGGAGCATGGCTGGATGGGAAGTCGAGCTTGTCAAAAAATTTGGTTTCATTCCTTGAATTTCAAAGTTTACCTAATAAAAGTAGCTGAGAAACAGTGGTGTGCTTTGGCTTCTGCTCGGCATTTGATTTAATAGCACATGACGTTTTGATTAAAAAATTAGCTGTATATAATATCAATAGAGCTCACATTAGAAGGATTAAGAGTTGGCTGACTGGCAGGTCTCAAAAAGTGGCTGTCAATGGGGAATCATCATCGGATGATGATGTTCAACATGTTCATCTGCGATTTGGAAGTAAATATCAGATCAGTGCTGATAAGATTTGGGATGACAAGGATTAGTGAGAAGGTGGGAATGCTGACAAGGGGGAGCTGTGGGGAGCTGATGATGCCCTGCACGAGCGGCCTCCCCACGCAGCTGCCAAGGGGAGCCGAGGGCAGCCGAGCCCTGCGACCACCAGTGCCACTGCAAAGGGTCCTGAGTGAGCCTTCAGCCCTCATGAGACACAGCACATTGGAGCCAACACCTGCCCAGATACCCGGAGCCCTCAGCAGCCCTGGCATCCCCCTCAGCTGCGGCTTGGGCATCGCATTTCTTGGGGCGGTGGAGGTGATGAAGGTCTGACCCATGCGGTGCCACGGGCTGCTCCCAGCACGGACAGGGCACCGCAGCTGCTCCTCCTGCTGCCCTCAGTAGCCATGGATTTTTGAAAGTCAAATCCCTGTTAGTGCAGGGACTGTGCCTAAGCCACAAGAATTCCCCATTGTGAGCACTTTCAATTAGCGAGCGCAGGCACTCAGCCCCTGGATGTGTTCATTAGTGGCACGGCCCCGCCGCGCAGTGACGAGCCGGATGACAAACCTGTCTGAGGGACACACGAGGTTCAGGCTGAGGCACAGCTCCTGCATTAGCCCCAGCGAGGGGCAGGAAGGGGAGGCGTTCCCAGGTGCCTGCAGCCGAGCGGGGATGGGCTCCCACCACCAGGCACCATGGAGCCCACATGGACCGGGGGGATGGCAGAGATCTGGCACCCACCTCCCAGCAAGGGCCTGTCGCTGTGCCCGCAGGTGAAGGAGCCTCCCCTGTCCCTGCTCAGCACATCCACCAGCAGGAGAGGCACCCACAGAGCCCTGGCTCCGTGAGTGCTGAGTCCTGTAAATCCCGCTGAGCAGATGTCCCTAAGCCACCTCCAGAGACACCTGGCAGTAGGACACCTCCTGTCCTCCACCATAGGCAGGGTGAGCAAAACCACGGGGACTTCAGTGCTTCTGCAGGGCATCAGCTCAGGGGACCAGCCTGGGGGACACATCCCAGCACAGCCACGGCACTGTCCGAGCTGAGCCCTGGCAGGAATGGGCATCGCTGCCCTCCCAGTGCCCAGGTCCATGAGCTCCCAGCTCCGAGCGCCCGTGGCAGCCAGTAAAGGCTTTGTGCTTCTACAGGGCTCAACTGGCCCAATAAAAGATTATCAGCTAAATAAAACAAGAAGTGAGTGATGCCACGATGCCCTGTTGGATTGGAATTGTGTGAGCAAAGTGGTTTTCTCAGGGAGATTTATATCCCCTGCTGGCTGCAGGCAGCCAGCCCAGTGAAGGGAATGAGCCTCTGGCTCCGAGGCCACTGCTCCCTCCTGGTCTCAGCACACAGCTTTTAGACCGTTGTTGAGGGAATCAGAATAAAGGAAATACAAACAGCTATTCACCCATTGAAAGTATGGGAGCACAGGCTCCAGCTCTGCTCCCCTGGGCCCTGCTCTCCTCCCAGCCTACCCCTCAGCCTCGGAATACCACCTGTAACCCACAGCCAGATCCAGAAAGGCAATCCCATGCCAGTGGGGACGGTTCCTGCCCCAGCCTGGACATGCCACCAGCTGTGACAGTGCTCAGAGGCTCTGGGACATCTGTGGCCTCTGCCATGGATGACGGCAGCAGACCCAGGGGCTCTGCCTGGCACAGCCTGCAGGGAGCTGCCCTGGCACCCAGCACCTGAGGTTACAACATCTCTGCTGCCCAGCAGGATCCTCCCACAGACGGAGTGGCAGAGACAGAGCCTGGCCCCACTCACCTTCTCCGCTCCTGCCGCGAGCTTCATCTTCAGCCACCGTCCCCCCAAGGACCAGGCACGGGTACCTGCAGGAGGGACAGAACTGGATCCCCAGGCATGGTAAACACTGCAAAGTGCTGCAGTCAGCACTCTCGCTGAATTTTGCTTTCAACATCTGCAGCCCAATAAATCTTTGTCTTCTTCCAGTGAACTGTGCTCCCGCTCGGGCTCCAATTTACATCCCTCAGCACTATCCCCACAGCAGCACCGGCCCCAGGGGTGCCACCGGCCAGCCTGGGTCAGCACCCCGCGGGGCCAAGGGGAGAGCCAGGGGCCCGCCGTGGGCAGCCCCGGCCCCACCGGCGCCGTGAGGCCGCAGCTCCGCGGGCCCGCTGACCACCGGCACCGCTGCTTTGTGCCAAACCCCTTCCACTCACCAGACCTTCACTGGGCTCTTTTTTTTTTTGTTTTAATTGTTTTCAAAACAGATTTCATGTGGTCCCAAAATGAGACCATGATTGTAAATTAAAGTGTAATTAGCCTTTACGCTTTTATATTCATTAACTCTTCTGTGTTAATGATGCAGAGGCTGGAGCACAAACCCGGCATTATGAAACCACATCCAGGAAATAAAATAGTGATTTAGATAATGGCCAGAATGTATTGCTGCTTACACATAATTAAACAAATGCTCAATTTACACTTAGAAACATGAATGAATGTTGATTAACCCCANTCGGGCTCCGCGGGCTGGTGCCAAAAGCCAGCCCCGCCGCAGGGGTGACACCGCCACACGGACAGGGGGCACTGCCGCGGCGCTGCCACACCTGTCCNCCAACGACTCTGCTGGCGCCGTGGCTCAGTGCGGTTCTGCCGGCGGGGCTGGCAGCGGTGGGCAGGGTGGGCAGTGCCCGCTCCCCGCAGGGCCCCGCCGCCCACCCGCACCTGCCCGGCCCGGGTGCCGCAGCGCAGCCGGACCCACCCGCNCCCGCACGGGCTTCGGCTCCCGTCCCCTGTGCCTCCTGCGCTCCAAATGTGCCACTTACTACGAAGACATCTCCTTCTCTGCGCAGGAGGAGCCTGAGACGCCTTGCGCAGGATAACGCTCTGTTCTTCGGCAGGTGCGGACGCCAGGTCTCACCAGCAGCGTGTGACCAACAGGGCCCCACAGAGGTGTGTCCCCTCCTGGAGCCAGAGCTCGGGTCGTGCTGGTCACAGGGAATCCCTGTGCAGGCACCAGGGGAGCAAGGGCTGGGGGACATCCCCTGGGGAGCCCTGGGGCCCGGCAGAGCCATTCCCCACCCCAGTCTGGCTCCAGGCTGCCCATGGCAGGACAGGGCAGCTGGCAGCATCCAGCCCGCTGCCCTCCCCGAAGCTGTCCCTGCCCGCTCACCTTGTGCCTCCCTCAGCGCTGCGGTGCCGGTGCCGGTGCCGGTGCCGGTGCCGGTGCCGGTGCCGGGCAGGACGGCGCGGGTGTGGTGTGCCCAGACCTCTGCTCCCACGAACCCCGTTCATGGATCGTTGCCTCAACAGGCCATAATGGCTCCATCTATCGGGGTCAATACGGGCGCCTTTGACACATGATAGACAATAATTGCTCTTGCTTAGAGACTTTTTAGTTCATGGATCATTGACCTGATGGGCTGTAACAGCTCTGACAGAGGCTGCACACCCCTGTGCTTAACCACCCTCAGGAGCAGGCGGCTCTGTACAACCACGGCGGGCACAGGGCCACGCAGAACAGTCTCTCCACATCCATGCTCCCAGTGCAGGCTGCCAAGGGCCCTGGGGCCACTGGAAGCCCTTCTGGTAGCACGGCCATGGAGGAGAGGCCGCGGCAGGAGGCACAGGAGCCCAGGAGAAAAGGCCAGCACATGCCAGGATCCCTCGAGTACCGTGGGACAGGACCAGGATGCACAGGACCAGGTCACCTCCCAAGCTCTGCAGGCTGGAGATCCCCACTCTGACAGCAACTTCCAGGTATATGATTTAATGAAAGGCACAATAAGAAGTGAAACAATTAGAATTTCTGCCTCATTATCATGGTAATCTTATCAGTCGGATAATGAGGTATTAATGGAGATTTAATGTGCCTCTCATAACAGAATCCCTTGGAGAAAACACATAAGGAAATTGCTGTAAATCCACTTAATGATGGAAAGGTCCCCAAACACCATATTCCAGAGGATGAAAAATGCTGGATGCAAATGAGAGAGAATCAAGGTCAATAACACTGCGGGGACCAAGCTCATGGCAGCACCGTCACCACCACGCGCCCGCCCCGGCCCCGCCCGCCCCATTCAGCAGCGGGACCGGGTGGGCGCCTGACAGCTGAAGAAATCCTCCTGTCTCATCAGAAAAAAAATGAACATTTCCTAAGAAATAAGTTGCCAAACATAATACTTTTGGACTTGACCATTTCCAACAAGGCATCAACCAGCAGCCAGCAGAGGGACAGGCACAGTCCTGCCGCAGGCAGAGCTATTTCTCTCCTCTCAAGCTACAGCCAAGCTGCAGATTTAAAATAATAGCTGAAGAGCTCTGTGTTAAGCAGTCAGTGCAGGGGAGCTTCCTCTCCCCTCTACTGGATTTTGGTTCTTTTTTGCCCGTGTCCCTTCCCTGCGAGGTGTGAGGACAGAGCAGAGCAGCAACGCCCAGCGCAAAACCACACACAGTTAGTGGGAAGCTGCTCACACTTGCGCTGCCATCCCCAGCACAACTGCTGATGGCACGGGAACAAGGCAGAAACGTCAAAGCCAGGCGGTTAAACTGCTCTCCTTTTAATCAGTTTTTACAGAATAATACATTAATAATCACGTTAAGAGACAAGATGGGGTTCCTGTATACAAGATTGTGCAAGCTCGTTAATTTAGATTTATAAAGGCTTTACCAAAGAGGAGAGGCAGTACAAAGCTTTTCAACAGAGGTAAAGCACAATTAAAAGGTACAGAACACACACTACTAACTCAGCAGAGGTTAATTCTCAAGTACTACAGGCTCAACCACGTCCCCAGCTGTACCCAGACACGAGCATCCTTCCCCCTCGGTTCCCACTGCCTTTCTGCTGCTCCAGCTCTCCAGGCACACAGTGACTCACTCGTGCCAACTCACAGTTCTCCAGCCAGCAGCTCTGCCCCCTCTCCTACCCCCTTCCCCCACCCCATTCTCATGGCAGAGAGTTCTCCAATTCTGTGAGAATTTGGCTAACAGAACAAGAACGTTTTCAAGCAATACGAACCAACACTGTGCTCACCAGACTCACCCACAGGAAACAGCATCATGTTTGTGGCTTTTTTTCCTGAAGTTTATGGCAGTTACATTCAGCATTTGGTAGTAAAAGGTCTTCAAAACAAAAACTTTTAAACTCAAATCCTTGATAGGCCAGACACATTCTAATTCTCCTTAAAGAGGATTTTAAAAAGTTTTAAAGAGAAATCCCACTTAGGAGCACAAAGGAATCTCCTAGAGATGAAAAACCCAGCCCTTTCCATTCCCTGCTCTACCCAAAAAGGAAACCAGCACCTCTGTAACATTCCCAGGCACAGACAAGCCATTGTTTAAGTGGCAGTTCCTCAGAACATGCCAACAACTGGCGCTGAGACAACGACCGAGCCTGAAGTCCACGACTGTGACCTGTTACCGAGGGCCTTTCCTGCTCCACTTTGCCCAAAATCTTCCATTCCTCCTCCAGTGGCTGAAGTAGTTTAATTCACAGAAAGCACCGAGATTACAGCAACAGGCCCGTGGCTGGCACCTTTTGGCAGCAGTTCTGGTACTTTTGGTCCTTTTTGCAGTGTCTTTTCACCCTCGCTATTGCACATCAAACCTAACAACATCACTTCCTAGACACGGAATTTAGCATTTTAAAACAAAACATTATGGGACACCGGGGAAAACAGTAAAAGGACGTTACAGGCAGGTTTTTAATTCTTTGGAAAGCCTAATTCTCTAACTACACCTATCAAGACTATATAAAGGACCTTCAGAGTAGGCTGGAAAAAAGAAGCAAAGGACCATCTTGCTACAAAAACTCTCAGCTCACCTGGGGCTCACTGAAATACCTACTGGTTTTAAAATAACTAAGTAACATTTAAAAAAAAGACTCCAGTTCTTTTAAGTATTTTTCTATGCAGAGAAACCAAGTGATAAAAACTGTGAAGGAAATGGTTCTTGCCCCTTCCAAAAAGGAGAGTGAACCTGAAAGCCCCAATGGTGCTGACCAAACCCCATGAGCCAGGCCAGCAGAGAGGGGCAACACAGAGGGTGATCACCACCTCCTATGTCCTTGTGTCTTCTTCAGGGATCCTACAAATACTGTCCTCAACCAATAACCAAACTGCAGAACTTTCAAATATCAGTCTTAACATCTTGGATATTCAAGTAATAATAACGTATTACAGGACACTTCAATGGAAATGAATTTATATTGCTTTTTGATATGATCTGGCCATATCTTCAAGGGCATGTTTGTGCTTTGCTGCTGAGTGTTATTGGTTAGGGCTGTGCTTGCAATATTGAGTTTCGTGTTCAGCACCAAAAACCCATCAAGGCTAAAGAACCAAAATATTGCAATGTTACACAGACTGAGTCACCAAGTAAGGCAGATCAGAAGAATTCTGTTTTGACTGAGTATTGCTCCTCCACAGAACCAAGTCTCTAGCAGAGGAGAAAGATTATGAATGAAAGGAAAAGGTTACCATCCCACCTTCTCACCTGTGGTTAGTTTGGCAAAACTGTTAGACTGAGTTATATCTCAGAGCCCTAAAAAGGAAGTGTCCTTATTATGCCTTGACAAGTAGCACAGCCAAATCAAGCACTCAATACTTCACATAAATTGCTCCAGTTCCAATTAACCACATGATTTTCCCAAGTACTAGTTGCTTACAGGTTTTAATCATCAAAATGCACACACACACAAAATGAACCAACCGTGCTTTGAAAAGAATGTGAGAAAGATTTTGTTTTCTTTACCACTCACAGACACCAAGTCTTCCCACATCCCTCTGTCAGAAGTGCAATGAACACTCTGGAAAGAGCAAGAAATAATACTGACATGAAAAAGTTCAATGCTCGCTGTCCTTTTTCACTGTATTCAAGCTGAAAAAGAGCAGCAAGTGCTTATATACAGCCAACACCCACTGGCCATACCCCAGACCACTTCACTCATGAAAAACCCATGTGGTGTTGTGCATAAAAACCTCTTTAAATTGGTAACTGTCAGTTTAAGGGGAAGGCGGGGTGAGAAATCTATAAAACACCCTGAACTGATGTCATGATATGTTTCATAAAGAACAGTGTTATTTTAAAATATTTTTTATGAACAGTAAAACTTGCACTGCTGCATAGCAGACAACACGAAGAACATTTAGTAAAAACATTCACTGAACCCCCTGGCATATGTATTTAATGTCACTAATCAAAATATATATTACAGCCCAAGGTTCTGTTAAGGATCTCTGTTTGGGGTTTGTACAGTATACACAATAGCTCAGAAAAAATATTACAGTAAGGTATTTTATTTCTCCTTTTTATATTAGACTTCTCTATTGTAACTTACAGTCCCTCTCCTCTATATATCCAAACCTCTGTAACACCCTAATGCCCTAGCCAAGAAGTGTTCAGCTAGCTAATAAGCCCTATTATAAATTCCAGTTTTAGAAATTTCAGTAATCTTAATTACATCTTAATAAATAGTTCAGTTTGCCCTTTTTAAATCTTAGCCTTTTGAGGAAGTCCTTTTGTCACCAAACGTGGTACGTCACAACCTGTTAGAGGTCAGAGAGGCTTTTGCTTGTTTATTCAAAGGATAGTAAGTCCAAAGATACTTGCAATGCATTAAATATAGTTATATAATATTTACACTGTCCTCTCAGATTTTAAATTTAGGTGAAATAGAACTGATAACTGATGTCAGCTACTACAAACTTTCAGTGTGGCTGGTGTTTTCTTAATAAAAGGTGTATTCAACTAGAAAGTTTACTACGTGGCTGCCCTGATTCCTCTTGTTTCAGTTTTCTGTTAGAAATTAAATTAAGTGAATTATTCATGTAGATAAGAATTCAAGAAAAAGGGTGGTGGAGAAAGCATGAAGAATTTTCTGAATGTTTTGAGATTCCAAAATACCTGAAAACTGTGGTCCCTTTTGCAGTGCCAGTATCTAGAGGGGAAAAAAACGCAACCCAAAGAGAAGAGGAAAACCTGTTAAATTAATTAGATTAGTAAAGGTGTGTTTTAAAATGCCTCAATTCTGTACAGTATTTTACAAGGAAAGTCTTTTCTTCAGCTTTTGCAGCTGTTGTACATTCTTAGAAACTCCTCTCTGCTCACAGTCTGCCCGTGCCTGTGCTGTGCGAGCTACTTGCGGTCGTCGATAGTTTTGATGAATTCCACGGCTGCCGTGAACTGCATCCACCAGTAGGACTCCTCTCCGGACAAGCAGTTGGCATAGAAACTGCTGATGTACTGCACAGTGGACAGCAGGCAAGGGGGGTTTGCCTGGGGGTGGAGAAGAGAGGGATACTCACAGCTTGTTTGCAAAGCTCAACATCAGCAAACACCGCAAGATACAGAACAGAAGCACAATTCCCTTCGTGCAGTGATCCCCATCCTACAGAGGATGTAACCTACCTGCAGGGTAGGGACTGTTTATCCTCACCAGCCCCATTTCACACACTCAGAAGGCATCAGGTTTGATGAAAGGAACACTTTTCCAACAAGGAAAAATGACTAGCAGGCCAAGAGAAAGAAGGGGGACACTGGCAGAATCTGTGAAGGCCGTCAGGACCTCAACACATGTAAAGCCTGTGGTTTTAGCCTCTTACACGTCAGACCATTCTCCACCCATGTCAAAACAGACCAGCAACACAACCCAGGTCAGTCCTGGTGTGGGTCTTGGTCCTGAGAGGACAGCATGAAGCAGGCACAGATGACAGATGCTGGTGGACACGCCTCAAACAAACTCTACTCTGCTCACAACATCTGCACCCCAGTTTCCTTGGTTCCAAATGCAAAGTTTGCTTGGATTCAAAAACCGTAACTGTGACCACATTTCTGACATTCCCATTTAAACCCTGCTGAATCAGACCTGGGTTTGGGCCTGGACAGCTTCCCATGGCCCACAAGCATTATTTCTCCTCCTACATTTGCTTTTTTATTACAAGAATTAACTGGGATTTGTGATCTCTGCAAAAGAACTCACCTTTATGAGGACAAAGACCAGAACAGGAACAAAATCATCTGCCCCAGGTACCGAATCCTCGTTAGCCAGGCTGAGCAGGTTCATGATGGTGGAGCACATCCTCAGGATACACTGCACCTTGTCCCGGGGGGTTTTGTAAGCACTTATTGTGCGGATCTCAGACTGTGCCGACGGCCACGGTGCCTCCCGGAGATACACCTGGGGAGAAACCAACCCCATCCTCATTTGGCCGAGCTACTGCTGTGCACCACAGAGGCTGAGGTACCAGAGGCTCAGGATGGTGAGGCCAATGGGAAGCTTTAAGGAAAGATGAATTCAAACTGGAAGAACAGAGATTTAAGTTACAATAATGGAAGAAATTCCTCCCTGTGAGGATGGTGAGGCCCTGGCACAGGGTGCCCAGAGAAGCTGTGGCTGCCCCACCTCTGGAAGTGTCCAAGACCAGGATGGACAGAGCTCTGAGCACCCTGGTCTATGGCAGGCATCTCTGCCCATGACGGGGTGGGACGAGATGAGCTTTAGGGGCCTTTCCCACCCAACCCACTCAGTGAGTCTGTGATTTGGAGATGGCTACATCACACTCACAGTGAACGTGGCTTCCCAGTGGGTTATAAAAACACTGTAAGGAGCCAGTACTCTGTGGGCAACTCACAAAATGAGTCTGTTCTTCTTCATGACTTGCTCAGAACCCTGTTCCAGATGAAGGCAGAGCCATAGGTGCTCTCTTCCTCACCAGCAGCTTTGTGAACACTCACACTTCATGTGTGAGCTGAGAACTAGGCAGCTGCACCCATGCAGCCCCTGACAGACCCCCTGAGCCCACCAACCTGCTTGTAGTTACCCTAATGGCCAGGAGAAAAGTGAAAGTGCTGGGTAAGTGGAAGACATATGGGTACAGTGTATTTTTCCTGCAGGGTATTTCAGCTGTCACAGACAGCAAAGCAACCCTTCTAAGTGTAAAACAAGACAATCCTCTCCCCATCCCAGTCCAAACCCCAAC
This sequence comes from Machaerirhynchus nigripectus, assembly GCA_013397975.1. Classification (NCBI taxonomy): domain Eukaryota; kingdom Metazoa; phylum Chordata; class Aves; order Passeriformes; family Dicruridae; genus Machaerirhynchus; species Machaerirhynchus nigripectus. The sequence continues at coordinate 146,420 of VZRQ01000650.1, forward strand.
ACACATACAGAAGCAAAGGAAAGGATTTGTTACCTCAGGTATCTGAAGTGCCTTGTGGTTTGCAGTCACTACTTTGGATAACCTCTGTATGTGCTCGTGAAGGACCCTGAAAACACAAAAAACAAGAGTGAAAAGTAAGCAGCAGCCAGCCAGCTGGGGATTCCCACCTGTTTTATGTTTGACAGGACAAGAAAGATCTTCAGGAATGGGGCCCTACAGCTGATGGACACCAGGTCAGTGAAGATGCAGAGGATTGTTCTGTACAGCCAAGAACAACCACGCGTCCTCTAGAGCATCCCAACAGCATCTGTTCTAAACCACAGAAACCCCAAATGCATGGAAAATACTGACTCAAACCAGAAAATGGACCAGGTCCAGCCCTGAACCAGGTTTTGATCATTCTCTCAGCACACACATTTTCAGACCTGACAGTCTGTATCCCAAATCATTACACTTACAACTTTATTCTGTTCTAGCAGTTTGTTGCAAACACATTTGCACAGGATGCTAAAGCCCTTCCTCGTTCTTTTACAAAATGTTCTGAACAAAACACATGAGTTTGTGTGGCTGACTCAGACAAGCCTGTCACAGGAGGGCTGCACAGCTTCCACTGCACCAACTGCAAAAGAGAAAACAAGTCCTTAGAATTCCATTAACTTACTGGTCACGCAAAATATCTCCATCCTGATTAGGGTAGAAGGCGAGTTTGAAGATGCGATTCATCACGCTGCGCTCTATGGCCAGTTGTGCATCCTGGAGCTGCTCCTCGCTGGCATTCTGCCATATGGCATCCTGAGCCATAGCCCCGTACAGGAACTGCAGAAAATCCTCCACTTGGGCTGTCTTATCATCTGCTGCTGTGAGTTTCTGGAAATCTGGTAAGAAGGAGGAAGAGAAAGAACATTCACTTAAGTAAAAAAATATTATTTCTGATAGGTTTTTCAGGCACATTGAATATGCAGCACTATGTGCTCCAGGAGCAAGAACTGACTCCAAATTCCTTATGTGCTTCAGTTAGTCAGGTACGTGCACAGAGAACATAGAACCAGTTTGGTATAAGTAGCTGGTTTGAGTTTCCTGGTGCCACTGCCTCTTATGCTGTGGTATTTTTGAATCTTTGATTCGCTCGATTCACACTATTACGATCCCCCATATCTTCTGAGGTGCAACCACAGGTTCTGCACTAAGAATTGAATGCTGCAACTTGATTTATCATGTGTCAGTAGACATAAAATAACTAATAGTATTCATGCTTCTGCCATGGGGCAGATAATGTGATTTAGCATAACTTTTTCAGCCAAGTAAGGTCAAATTACCTTCATTCTCTCAGCCCATGAAAAATGCAGACAATTACCATGGCTTAGCTGCCACAACATACTGTAAAGTCACAGTAATCTGTCTCTTTAGCCATTAATTCACCATCTGAAATTAAAATCATTTTAGGAATCTACTCCTCAGATCAAAAGACATGTTTTAGAACATGAACCCAAGTCAGCATCTAAATATGGAGTAAAGGAATATAAACACTTCAGTCTGCATTAACCTTACCTTGAATGAACTCCCTTATTTTCTTTTCCTTGCTCTCCAGCAGTAACCTCACACACACTGTAGTGAAGTATCTGTTGGCCACCTCTTTGTCTCGCAGGACTCTCTGCAGCAGCCTCTCCAGGTGCGCCTGTGTCGTCTGCAGGCCTTGGCGGCAGCGAGTTAAATAAGCAATATATGGAGCTCTTTTCCTAAAGCAAAGAGGGCTCTGCATCAGATTGTTAATAGAGACAGAGCCTAATAGCTTTACAAACTGCTGAGTCGTAGGGCAAAGGATTCTTCAACTCGTTTCTTTTAAAACAAAACAATGCCTGAATTTGGAAGTTTGCCTCCCATGGGTGAGACAGAACAATTGCAGTGTTTTGTGGGGAAGCAGAGGTGCAATAACCTGGCTTGGTTAAGTACAACTTAGAACAAAAGGGATCTTCCCAATCTGCTAGAGAATAAATACACGGATTTGGGGAGCCATTGCCAATGAGACACTGGACACACTACCTGTAATCCTCTGCAATGGAGGCCAGCAGCTTCCGACAGGTCCGGTTGTCGAAGCGGCTGACGCAGCGCATCGTCTCCTGCAGCTGCGCCATCAGGTTCTTGTCCTGCAGGTTGATGGCTTCAGCCAGCTGAACTTTCAAGAAGCACACAATTTCATTATCTAATAAAAAACAAAGGAAAAATATTAAGGAAAAGAAATGTAGGCATGATGAAAATAAACTGTTTTTGAATATGGGAAACACATTAATGGTTTAAAATAAAACTTCTGTACATTAGGCAATAAATGTTATTTTAGAGCAATTTAATAAGCCTTTTTCAATTTTCCAGGTATCAGAGGATAAGCTTCCATATCACTATCTTCTATAGTATTTAGAACCATTCTGAAACATGAAGAGGACCAGATAAGGTGGCATATTCACTTGTCTGCAAATAAACCTAGAGTGAATGAAGGGGTACAGCACAACACATTTATATAAAGTCAACATAAAGGCCCAGTAAATCATTCCAGTAGCACAACTCCCAACAGCACATGTATTTTGAGAGTCTATTCTATAGCTTCAGGCTCTACCTGCACTGTATCTGTGATACTTCATTACAAAAAAACCTTAGACCAGGTTGAGATGGCAGGTTTGTCTGTGAAGTAAGAATGGAAACATTCTGGGGGCAAAAGGCAGCCTGTGCTCTCAGTATCTGTGGCAGACAAGGGACCATAAATGGTGCAGTACAAGTGCCATCACTTGGGGACAAGGAGAGACACACAGAGTGCAAAGAACCTTTACCTTCGGGGTCCGTGTGGTCTGGGAGACCATTCCTTGTTGAGTGTGTCAGCATCGGGAGGGCAACAGAATCTGCTGAACAAAGAGCCAATCTCAATTTCTTCTTTGCATCCCTTAAAGAGGAAAAATATTTTCTTAACACAGTTGATGAGAGGTCTGCTTATTCAATTAGAAGTTTTTACTTTCTTTTTATTTAATACTGCCTAGAAGTTATTTAACATCATTTTAATAGACAACACTGTCAAGACTTTAGAATACCAGTTCTTTTGATACAGCACCATTTTCAAAGAGATTTTCCTAAACACTGAACTGCTCTGTCCTCTCAGGTTATAACGTCCCTCCTTCATCAGTGAAAATACCACAGTTTGAGATGCTTAAAACTATAAAAGCACATAAAAGTTTACAATGAATCATAAAGATTCTTGTGGGAACCAATCACACAGGTTCAGCTCTTAATTCTACTTTGTGGGTTAGACAAAACCTGCAAATATATTTACCTATAGGAGAAAGCAGAACTTTGTGGCTGTGCTACTTGACTCGCAGAGTCTGGGAGGTCATCTGCAGACATGTTCTGCAAAGCCTCATCCCGTGGGGAGTCGTGCATGCTCTCACCATCCCCAATGGCCTCTGTGGAAATGAAAAAACACATTACACCTGAAGAGAGGGGTCAGAAGAAACCGGACTAATTTTCTGCTCGTTATTCTAAGGTCAGGGAGAGAATAGAGATGGCAAATAAATCAGCTTGTTCTGGATATATGAAAAAAGCATATTAAAACATAAAACCTAGAAGCTCCTAAGAAGAAACTCCAAAAGTTTTGGAAGGCAATACACTTCTTCAGTGCCATTTAAAATAAAAAAATCAAAAAACTGGTAGGACATGTGCTATCAACAACCAGCCCCCTCAATGGCAACATGAAAGAGCTGTCCTTGGGAATACTGTCCTTGGGAATCCAGCCTCTGAGGGACTGTCCCACAGATTATTTGACAAAAACATTCCTTGTTCAGAGGTCACACTGTTCAGCTGCTAATACTAACACTGGTCTAGAATACTGAGGCGTTTTTATCTTTAAAGAGGAGAAACTGTGTTGGTGGTGCTTGCCCAGCCCAGTTCTCACCTGCACTGTCGTAGTTCACTATGGCTCCTTCACTAGGACTCGTTCTCTTGATTGCATTCCTGTATTTGTCCAGAATGTCCTCAGCAGCTTGTGCCTGTGCACTGAGCCTTGGGCTGGGATCATCTGAAAGGACCACAAAAAACAGGAGTTACCCTGGTGTTGGGCCAACTGAAAGCAAATACAAAAACTTAAGCCTACACATTTGGACTCTGTTTTCAGCCAGATCAAACAAAGAGCTGCTTGTGTCCCATGTAGCCCAAATTCAAATGTATTAATAAAGTCTGAAGCAAACCAGAAAACAAACAGTACAATCGAAGGGAACAAAGGAAGTCAGATCCTGAGCAGATCCTCAGCACATTTATACTGCATACACAAATGGCTCTTGGATATTTGAAGACTTCTAGAAAGGATCAGGCAAACAGAAAACAAAACACCCGGGTTCAAATCATGTTTAATTTAACACTTAAGTAACTATTACAGGACTGTGTGTACAGCTGTCCTTACAGCTCAGCTGTGACAAGGACAGGAGCTCTATAATGAGGGGGGGAAAGTGAGGACTTGAGCTGAGAATCCACTGCATGCTCAGACAGACATGTGACAGCTTAAAAACAGCCTTCAAGTCAGGAAATCTTATCTATTTTCTTATTCAAAATGCCAGTTCTGAACATGAACTACAACAGCACATACCTGTCTGTCAATAGCTACCTGGTGGGCACTCTGGAACTCCAGGAGGCATGCTCTGAGAGAAAATTACTATGATGATGTTATTCACATACCTTGAAGTGTTGCATATCTGTCAGGCACCATGTCATCTTTGTCTTTTTCTTGTTTTTCTTTCTTCCTAAATGGAATAGGAGCTGAAAATGCAAGGTACCTCATCAAAGACCACTCTGAGATAATGGCCAAATAGCAGAAACTTTAAGGAAGTGGCTAATGCAGAAAATTTTCATCAAATCAATTTCCATAAAAGCATCAGCTTATCCATGGGGTAGAGCAGAGCTGTACTGTCATCATCTATAGCCAGCTCCACCTTTAGCAGACATGAGGTCAGGCAGAACAGTTTTGCCTTCAAGGTACAGCACACTCCAGGGAACTACTGGCCATGGGAGTCAGGCAGCTTCCCATTTTTATTTACATACTTATTTATACTTTAGCCACAAACATGACTAAAGATAAAATAAAGGCAGGGTGAACTCTGACTGAAGAACCAAACCCAGACAGACATGATCCTACCTTTGGGCATGGCAGACACAAAACGTTTCCTCCACCAGGGCTTGTTCCTGTCAGACTTCTCATCATCACTGTCTTTCCGTTCCTCAATCTGCGGAAGGGCAGAGTCCACATTTGAACATTTGCCAAATCAAGTGTAAAGAGAAAATTTCTCCTTCACATCAGCTTTTGCTACACTGGCTGTAAAAACAGAACTACAGCAGAGTACAGAGAGCAGATTAAGTCAGAAATATCTCTCTTAAAGAAGGCATCCTGCAAATGCAAAACCATAGCCATGACTTCAGTTATTTCTTTCTTAAAGAAAATTAATTCTCAGGCTGCTGCAGTTTAACACTACAAAGAATCTGATTCTGAAGTACCACCAAATCCAGTAAACCTCATCCAGTAAATTTAAGAGAAGCCAGATCCACTTAAGCCACTCTGAACATCTGTTTTCTTATAAAACATTACTGGCCAGTGTTTGAAGGGTAACAAAAGTGTGTTGTAATTCCTTGGCTAAAGACATTTAATTCCAACTTTCTGGCATTAGATGCATAGTTAAAGTGGGCACAAGAGATAAAATTAACATGGTAAATAGAAGCCTCACCTCTCCCCTGGAGGAGTCCTTGCTGGGAGACGACGAAGAGGACTGAGAGGCGGCCACCAGCACCGCTGCCCCGGCGCTGCTGGAGGCCACGGGCAGCTCCCTGTCCTCAGTGCCAGCACGCCTGTTCCAGCCAGGATCGCTCATCGGCCTCCGCGCCGAGGACACGATGTCCGAGCTCCTGCTGCGCACCAGCCTCTCCGGGTAGGAATGTCTCTGCTTGAAGGCCTCCAGGTCAGCTGGAATTAAAGCGTGAGCCCCAAAGTTTGGCAGTCGGGCCTCGTTACCTCCCACGGCTCCTTCCAAGATGGGTGGATCTGGAGGTGGATGGGAGGGTCTTGCATAGTGCACTTTAGGCCTTACAACAGCTGACACACCTGTGGTCACAAGCAGGAGAGAAGTCACACACATTCCTTTTAACATTATTCCAAATTACCTGGTACTAACATAGAAGCATCAAAAATGCCTATCTTTAAAACAAAGTTTAATCTTTATAACTCACCCTCATTTGAGGACAGAGGGTCAAACAATGCAAGCAAAGGATCTGTCTGAGAAGGAGGAGATGTCAACTGACTGGCTCCTGAAATACAGAGAGAACAAAGTTAATGCTGTACCAAAACTGCCTCCAACATGAGAGACACTGGAAAAACAGACCCAGCAACAAAAGCTTACAAAACTTACATTGCAAAGTATTTGTAAAGATATTCCTGTATGGAAAGATCTCTGTAGTACATTGAAATGATCAAAGAATTACATCACAAAAAGTGGGGAATTCTTGAGGAACAGCCCAGTTCCAAAATGCAAGAGGACAGTCAACATAATCAAACTGGATTAGGAATCTTAGATTAGTACTCAAGCTCTAGTACTGCAAAGCACTGGGGACTCTTTGTCAAGCAAATACAGTACTGGCAAATAAGGAAACATTAAGCTTGGTCACCAGCACTTTGAAATTGGGAGAAACTGTAAAATTTAAGGATTCCATAAATGCCACTTGTGTTTATCACAGATTCCAGATAAGTAACTTACCATGGGCTGTTTCATCCATGTCAGGACTTGTTACAGAATCTTTTCCCCCAAAGTCAGAGCTACATTCAGACCTGAGATCCTCAATCTTGTTAGGAATATCTTCAGACGTTGCACTAATACCTTACACATAACAAAAGAAGCATCTGTAATAGTCTTTCAGAGAGCAAGGAAGCAAAACCCTGAGGCTGTTAAAATGTTTGGTGAACAGTGAATAATCAAGTTCTAACTCACAGTACCACCTACAGGCACTACAAATTTCTATACTCCTAAAATAACAGGTTATTTCTGCTCTATATCTTCAAAAGTGTTACCCTAGCCATGAACACACTCTGACAAGGGGCATTAGAAAGACACTCCACTCTTGTATCCTTTGCAAAAAATGAAGAACTAGAGCTATCATTTACTTATTTAAAACAAGTTGTGATAATAAAACTAAATGCAAGAAAGTTTGGAGTTTCTTCCAAAGCAACACTCCTCTACTAACCACTGCTATTGCAACACAGGCCATTCACCTCTCTGCTGCTGTCCTTATTTCTTCCATGAGGTGAACAAAGAATCACTGCTTTGAGAATTCCAGAATGAGTGCAGGACGTTACTTTGTGAGTGAAGTGGTGTGCAAATAAAGCACGTGCAGCAAAGGGAGCGCTGACCACGCTGTGATAGTGCAGCATTTTCAGACACAGTTCCACACACCTGATACAACACTCAGGCCAGGAGTGCTGGGCCGAGAGCTGACCTCCCTCACATCTGTGTCATCAGATGTGCTACCCAGCCCAGAGCAGCTCTCCAGTTCTTGGAGTCTTTCCTCCTGTTTTAAGTCTGGAGCCTCTACAAAAGGGAAACAATGGAGAGTAGAAAGTATCATTAATCAATGCCATGCTCCCTAAACATTCATAAGCAGAAGGAAGGGGGGTGTTGGTTTAGGGTATCAAGTTTTAAGGTAACTCAACCACTTCAGCAAGAGTTTTCTTGTATCTTTGGTACCGAAGGCAGGACTGCACAGCCAGCAATGCTCTGTCTGCACAGGCATGCTGAGGAGTGTTCACTGCTTTAAGCGTTGTATCTCTTAGACAACAGGATACAGTCACATCTTCACTAACCAAAGTAAACCGTGGTCCTGGATAGCTTCTACTCAATACCACGGGGAAGGAAAGCAAGCACAAGTTTGCTTTGCAAACCCTTCTCTTTGCTTTCGGACCTTAAGAATTTCTTAAGTAACAGAAGTCTCTCCCAATGCTTTCCATCTTCTTTCTGCCTAGGAACATTTTGTCCTTTTAATCCTGGAAGTATTCACAAAAACTATCTTAATCCCAGGACAGTAATTTCTTGAAGAGAGAAGAAGAGGAAGAGGCAGTTGTTTTGCATTCTATGCCTCTGGAAGAGTCTTAGAATCATGCTAAAGAAATAAGCAAAAACTGCCCAATTCTGACCTGAATCACTTGGTAATACTTCCACACTCCACGCCTCACTTGTGGTTTCTGATATGGTTGAACCTGTGCAGGGATCAAGCAACACGGATCCTGAACCTGGCAAACACAGCAAGCTGCCTAGCATGTTCTCTGCAGCTGCACCTGCAAAAGTAAAGCCGGAGCGTATGGCTAGAGCTGGGCTTGGGGAGTCAGCTCTAGAGAGAAAAGTAAGAACACATCCTCGCTGTCCTTAATAAAGCAATCAGGAAACACTACGTTGAAAAGAAACTAGTAACTAAGAACAGTCCAGGTCATGCACACAAAAATCCTCCTACAGCAAATCTCCAGTTCAATCTGTGGAAATGCCCCTGTTGAGGAAGGGGGGAGGAGGAGGAGTAAGAGGAGGAGGAAGGCTCTGCAGCCTCGGTTCCAGAGCAGCACAGGACCTACCCAGAGCCCATCCGTTACCTGCAATTTCCTGCAGCCGGTCCTCATCGATGTTGGGGTCAAAGTCACTTCCCAGAACATCTGTACTCCAGGTTTCACTCACAGTTTCTGAGATATCTCTGTCATCAGTCAAACCCATCATGTCACGGATTTCAAACTTACGCAGCTTGTCATCCAGGTTATCCTGAGTTGTGGCTGTGGAAAAATAAACAGGTCTCGATTTTATGAAAGGTTTCTCCAATTACTTCGGATTGAAAACCTGTAAGGGTACATTAGGAAAAAATCCCAAACAAACAACCCCCTAATTCTGTCAGGTAAGGCAGTGGCTTAAAGGAAGAACACATTTGAGACATAAGAAGAAAAATCTGGAAGTACACACGGTGACCTATCAACTAAATTGACAGAAAAATAAATGAAATGTAGTGCTACAAAAACACTGATCCAATTCCTGTAGAGGAACAACTGATCACAGGGGGACTGGGGCCTCTAGAGACCATTCCAGCCCAAACCCCCTGCCCTGGCCAGGGACAGCAGGTTGCCCACGATCATGTTCAGTCATATTTTGAGCATCTCCAGGCTAAAGACACCACAGCCTCTGGAAAAAAACCCCCAAACCAAACCGAAACCACAAATAAATGCAAGACTGCACAAGGAAAACTTCTACTTTTTTTTCCTGAATTAGTCAATTTTGCAACCTCTTTCCACAACACTTTGGCTTTAGCACCTACAGCACCTCAGGCACTTGTAAGAGAGCACTGGCACCTGCCTTGTTCGTGCTCCAGCAGCTGCAGAGCCTCGACGCCGTTGCTCCCGGAGGGGCCCGCGCCCAGCTCCGACACCGACTCCCCTTCCAGATCCAGAGATGACACAGAGTTGGAGCGGTTGGAAGGGCCTGGGAAAAGAGACTTTACCTTAAAACTAATTTGAATAACAGTTCCTAAATATACAGCGTTAACAATTCAGGACACAAAAACTCACAAGAAAAATTACAAGAAATGAAGTAGCAGTTCCAACACAAAATACTGACCACGTCTCACCACTACTGTACTTAGCTGTAACTAAAAAGCCAATAAAGTCTTTGCCTTTAATTTATTTACCTGTACATGAATTTGTTTTCTCATTTTGAGGAGACAGAGAGTAAAAACGAAGTTATGGACGTTATACAAAATAATGCAGAAATTATGTGTCCAAACCTCTTCCACCCCACAGACACCAGTGCTTTGTTATGCCTGAGGTTCATAAAAAGGAGTTGTACAGAAACTACTCTGAGATATGTAACAGCTAATTAAAACATGATGAAAAGTAAGTCTGAGAAGTCTAAGTTTGGAGCTAAGTTAGATTATCTTAATAACTAGTACTGCACTTCAGTTTAAAAAAAAATCCCTCTATTTTCTCTTTCTAAACACACTTAGTTTTTCTCTTCCTATTTTTCAGACTCAGTTATGCCTTTGCAGGTCAAAATTTAGCTCCAGGCTTTATTCTCTGAACAACTAAGAGAGAAGACAGGCTCTCGGGGTGAAATAACACAGCCTTCAAAACAGCAAAGACAAGATGCTGTATTTCACACACCTTCCTTTTAGAGTTAGGGGGGAAAAAAAACAAAGAGCAACAAAACTTCTTCAAGACTTAAGTAGCCCTTCACCTTCAGATATTCCTTCCAGATTATCACTGCAGAGGGAAAAGCGCAAGGTTTTATCAGGTTTACCATGGAGTTTGTTCTCGTCGATGGGGACATCTCCTTGCCCGCCATCTGCAAGCTGCATATTTAACACCTGGAGAGTGGGAGAAAGAAACAAGACTTCATTAAAATCATCTATTTTTCAGATAATTAAATAGCAAATAAAACATTGGAGACATGGTTTTGAATTGTTAATGGAACAATCGAATTTCTAACATTGTTTGAAAAAAGACAGCAACCTGCCAAGTCAGAGCCTGGGGAGAATGCAAGGAACCACCCCATGGACACCAGGCACTGATAACAACGGAGCCACAGCTCCCTCATCACCCCACAGAGCAGCACAATATGGAAAGGATCTGCACAAGGCTGCCAGAGGAGATAATCCCAACCACCAGGCAGGCAGCAAAGCTGGAAGCAGCAGCTGTGCTGCGGCTGGAGAAAGAAAAGGCTGGAACACCAGCCCTGCCCAAGGAACAGTCTGCAGGCACTGACAGCACTGTGAGCTCAGCTCTGCCCTCACGAGAACCTGGGCCTGTGCCTTTCATAAGCTGCCAAAAGCATCAGGATCAGTGCTCCAGTTCTGTCATTCACCTGCGTCCCTGGATCCGAAGGACAGGGCATGCAGAGGGACACAGCAGTTTCTTCAGGCTCAGAAACAATAGCCCAGGTTCACTCTTAAGCTTCTTAAGTGAGGGAAAACCCCACCTAACAAAGGCAAATTTGAAAGCTACAACCCCCAAGTTCAGTAACACAGAGTAAGGATTTTAATTCCCATTCTGGATTTACTACCAAAACTCAGCTTTGCAGCCTCACTGCTCTGCTCTTGGAGAAGACAGAGGCTGCACGGTTCAAAACATCTGAGATGCCATCGTTTCTGGATACCTCATTTTCTGACATCATTCCTGGAGTAATCTGGGGACCTGTCCCCAAAGAAATCACCAGCACTTCTTCCGGCTGAACTTCTGGAATAGTCTCCTGGGAGGATCCTTCATGATCTCCATGCTGGTCCAGCAGCATGTTTGATCTACTTCTGCTTCGGGTAGCTAAGAAAATATTTTGAAATACAGACATTAGAAAGCTCTTCCTCCTTGTTTAAGGAGGAAAAAAAGACAATACAATGGAAATACAGAACTGTAGTGTTTTAATTAGCAACACATACTAAATAAATTTTCAAAATCAAAGTCTTATTAAATTTCTGAGAGATGGAACTGGTGTTTAAACTTGAGTACTGCCCTGTGAAGAAGGAAAACTTCAACATAAAAGGTGAGAAGCAGAAAAACAAGGTACACTGTGACCAGTTTGCCTACAGAAATTCAGCTTATTCCAATCACAGAAAGACCTTTTATACATTATAAGAGAAAATTAAGTCTGTTACTAAAGAAGGTCTGGGTTTCTGTGGTTAAAAACTCTAATTAATTTGTTTAAAAGGTTTCTTTCCTAAGAAGTAGGAAATCTTAGTCTAACAGGTGTCTCAAACCCAGACACACAATACAACATCAGGTGGTTTACTCTGATTACTTTGCCACTCTTAAGTCCTCTTTCAGCTGGCCTCAGATTCCCACGTTTCGCTCCGCGGAAGGAAGAACACCCACACGAAATTAAGGTTTCTAAGAATGGCAGCATGACACCAATTACTTCTTTATGTGACCCAAGGAACACAAGGCAATTGTGCAGAAGTCGCAGCCAAATTCTGATTATCACACAAAGGCACACGAGGGGTTTTTAAAATCCACATGTACACCAAATTGCCAGGGTAACCCAAAGGCATGCTGAGTTATGTGACACGAGCCAAAGTTTCACAGAAGAATGGAAAGAGGGCATTACCCACCAAAAGGGGTTACTAGAGTTATGTGAGCTGACAGATTGGTAGCAGAGGTATCCCAGGCAGTAATCGCTGCCAGCTGCTGTCCTGGAGTTCGAAAGCATTAAAATGAAACAAAAGAAACAAAACCTTTGAGCAAAAGCTACTTTATACCATAAAATAAATGCTGTAAAGTGCCACTGCTTTAGAGGTGTAAGACCAGAACCATTCAAAAGCAGAGTTAAACCAAGATGGGACAGGTTTGTTTTGGGGGTGGTTTTCTGGGGTTTTTTTGCCACTTATTGGCCTCTGTATATTTTCATCCTTTAACACACCAACACCAAATCTCTGAAACAAAAATATCCCATGTGGTCACATTCACATAAAAATACACTGCAGAAGAGTACCACTCTTCCTATTTTAAAAGAAAGTATTATTAATATGGAAAAGTTCAAGACCCAGAAATCCTATTCAAAAAACGAAACCCAACCAACCTAAAATTGCATTCCAGAATACTGACAGTTGGAATTAGAGCAGGTAGGGAATGGAGAAAGGAGAAAGCTTCTCCTCTCAGCACAGACTCTAAAAGTCCTGCACCTGCTTGTTCACCCTCCTGCCCATTTGTTTTCTAATATAAATGTTAAACTTATTCTACCCCACTAATTAAATGCCTCTGCTTTCATCTTACTACTTTCCTGAGCAATTTTCCCCCTAGATCTGCTTCCCCCCTTCAAACCTTCCCTTTATTATCACTGCCAACCACCACCACTGTGACTACCAACCACTCCAGCAATCTGCTCCAGTTCGGGCTGGAGTGATGAAGGTCATCCCCCACACTTGCACCAGACAGTAAGGAAGTTACCTGGTTTTCTACGCTAAAGAAAATTTTTCACCATCTACACAGAAAAAGCAGGAACTGAAGGTGTAGGTAAAGAGTAACCCCCAGAGACGACTGTGAAAACGGCACAGAAACGCCCAAGGTGTCAGGAACCACGCGGCAGCTCCGCTCGCTCTCCTCACCTATGGGCAGTCGATTCTTTTTGTTAGCTGGGGTAGTTGCAGGAGAAAGCTGGGGGGTGTTGTACGGAGTCATTTCAAGGCTGCTGCTTTTCCCTGGTTTGTTCTGAGGTAAATTGGCCAGCAAGTTTTCCAAAGCCATCCGATCTTCCTTAAGCTGATCGCTCGACATCACGTTCCGCATGAAGCCAACCTAAACATCGACAATTGCCCTGGTAAGAACCGCAGTGCAAACGACCAGCCTGCTTTTGCCAAGGTGGGACCACACGGGCACAAGCTGGCAGCGGCTCCCTGCAGGAGCAGGAGGCATTACCAGGGCAGTGAGCTGGCTGTAGGTCATGTACACCACGGTGCGGCTCAGCCCCTCCAGCAGGTTCACGGCCGACATCGGGGGAGTCTCGACCGCGCGCCCGTCGATCACCACGTCCAGGAAAGCAGCAACACAGCTCTGGGAGACAGCACAGAGTGTGAATGAGAGACCACTGCCTAGAGTTTGGAAAGAAACCTACGACAGGAGTTCAGCAGTTCACAGAATAATTTAAGTTTTACTTCCTACTTTTAAACTCTTAGGATAAAATGGCAGATATTTTAAGGTCACTGAAAAGCAAGCAAGGAAAGTGTGCAGTGACTTTTAGCATTTCCTTTGTTCCTTTCCTGCATTCCAAAGTGTTACTTACTTAAGTGTGCTCTTACAATTGTAAATAAAAAATAATGGCAAGTGAACTGCCCCTTCCTGAGGAATCCGCTGAGCACAGATTAAAAGTGAAACAAGGAAGCAACAACAAGAGCACTTTCTAATCTGAGTGAAAATGTTCCTTGTACAATAAATGTGTAGCTTTTGTGTGGTGACTGTGTAACAACTAGAATTACCAACACCTGGAAGGATACAAGGTTACCAACAGATTTTTGAACACTTGACAATATATCAAAGATCATCAGCTTCACTGTTAACTCCGATGAAGATAACTGCTCTATGGCTACGGATGATTAACACCAACAGAGGAAAAGCTAAATAAAAAAAGCAAAGCTATGCAAAAAAGTAAGAGAAGTTACTTGCACTAACAAATTACTTGGTGTTAAAACAGACATTATACTAAGGTTGTCTTCAGATCAAAGTGTTTTCTTAGGTTCAGCTGAAAAACCACAGACAGTAATTCAGTATTTCACAGAATCACAGACTGGTTTGCCTTGGAAGAACCTTAAAGACCACACAGTGCCAACCCCCTGTCGTGGACAGGGACACCTTCCACTAGACCAGGTTATTCCAAGCCCCGTCCAACCTGGCCTTGAACACTTACAGTGCTCAGCTGAAAACGTCATTTCCTTTAATTTTTAAAAAATATGTTCTTTTAAGAAGTATTAGGTCAGAGCAGAAGCAAGAATTCCCAACCCTTAATTCTAGGACTCATGGTTTTTTCCCCCAGCTTTGTGCAGGATTTAATCTGCTTTTCATTACGTGTAAGTTGGAAATTAAACACTTAGTAAGTGCTTTGCAATGTCTGGAAAAGGAGGCTGCAGAAGGATGATGACGTATCCACCAAGTCTTGGATTTTTTCAGTCTGGATTCTTACTTTGTCGAATTTAGCGAGGTTGCTCTTTGTACGTGGATCTCCCTCCTCTGAGCCTGTCATTGCCAGCTGCTGCAGAAGTCTCCCAACCTGAAATTAAAAAGAAGTACAAAGAATAAGCCTTTCAAACCAACGTGATGGACCTGATTATAAAAAATATTCAAAAAAACCTCCTCCATTCTAAATCCTTTTTCATTTAATACTCCAAGGAATACTTCTGATTGAGTGGACAGAGACTTGTGCTTGCTTTCGGGGCAGAAAAAATGCAAGAAGCTTTCAGGGCAGAAAAAAAGCAGCCATTGCCTTTAACAAGAAAATGTGCACACACAGTAGGCTGTGAGCATCCATACTTCCCCCTCCCAGGAACAAAGCATGTTTTGTTTTTACAACACGTCAGAGTTGAGAGTTGAATCTAGGTCATCCAAACCTAGAGATTTTCAAAGGCTGCATATGTTTTACCAAGGAAAAATAGAAGAGGGCTAACCCTTATATCAGAGCACATATTCCTTATTCATCTCCAACTGCAGATCAACCCTCAGTTTAAAGAGTCACCAACTGCTCTGCTACAGCACATGAGCAGTGACACAGGAGAGGATTGCTGCTGGATTTTAGAAAAACACTGAGCAAAACTCACCAGCATGACTGCACTGTGAGAATCACTCCCTGCCCACTTTACAGACAACAGTAAAAAGCAGCTTTTGTTCCTCCACGTGAGGAACAACCTCAGTCAGACAAGTGTTGCTCAACACCTCCAGATGACTCCTGTATGTAATATCATTAAATTGTCCAAGCATTTGCATAATGACAAAAACTGGTCATGGGGTCTGGGGAATGCTCCAAGTAGAGCATTGGGCATTACTGCCAGACAACAAGGGGTTTTCAGCAGAGTATTTCATTCTTTTTTGCAATAGCTGGTACAATATGTAACATTAGCAAGAACAGAAAAACACCCATTTACACACATTCCAGAATTCATCTTATAGTCACTTTTATGCCTTAGTTTCCATCCCTTACAACAGCTTTTATAAAGGTTATTTGCAACGCTTCTAAGGGAGACAGGAATACATGCTGTCAATTTTTTCAAGTCAGTATTTTAAGCAAACAGATAAACTTTGGAGCCTGCCTTTTCAGCAACAATGAACACAAATATTTCATTAGCATTCATTTTATAAGCAGGAGAGAGAGTACCTTCATTTTTACTGTAGTAACACCAGTTCTAGTGGGAAGAAAAAGGCCATTTATATATTTTTAAGACCGCCTTACAGTGAATCATACCTGCATCAGATTAAATCTTGCCACCTCATTTATAGGAGCGTCAGAAATGATCCCGTACTGCTCCGGGTTGACGATGGCAGGGCAGATGAAACAGGCCAGAAGGAGATCCGTGCACATGGCTCTGACCTCCCCAACCTCCAGCCTGTCCACACACGACAGCGTTTTGTACATCTGCGACACAATCCACCTCAAGCTGTGAGGAAAACAGTAAGTGTTTTGTTTGAGATAGCCAATGAATTTGTTAACCAAGGTCACCAGCTTGGCCTCGTTGGAGTCAACCATTTCTTGGACTCTCTGCTTGAACTTTTCTGTGCCTTTCTCTCCAAATAACTTTTCCTGCTGTACTGGGGAGAATCTCTCAATTAACTTGTTTGCATCAGTTTCCAGGTGGTCTTCATCTTCAACCAGAAGCTGCATGATTGGCTCATGTAAGGTTGCAGTAAGAAAAAGTTTTGCAGAGAAGAGTCCTTCAGAGAAAAGCTTGAACAAGATGCTGAAGGCACAGGTGCCTCGTCGCAGCAGCCGCCTGGGGTTGTCGCTCTCCTTGAGTTCAAACTCAATCAGGTAACGGAGGACCTGCAGGAGGTAACTCTCATCCTCCTGCATGATGCAGTTGCCATAAATGGAGGTGAAGACTGTGTGAATGACACTCTGGGTGTTGTCCTGGTTGAGCTTCTCTCCAGCAACCAGGCAGGATGCAATAAGCCTGGGGTTCTCTCGCAGTCTGTTTAGGAATTCTCCGTAAGCAGTCTCCTGAAATCCCAACTGCTTGTATCCATCCACAAACTGTGTGTCCTCCAAGATCTTTGCGTGCTGGCAACATTCAGCAGGAGAAGCTTCAGCACTTAAAAGAAAAACATTGAAACAGTTTAAGTAACTCTTAAGTAAACAAACTTGCTAAGAGATGCCACGTGCTCAATCTATTAACCAGGCTGCCACAGAGCAAAAAAAGGTCTTTCCAGATAGTTACTAGAAATTATTTGCAAATTCAGGAGAGTGTGTTCTCATGAACAGAGGCAAAACAAACACAGGTATTAAAAAACAATTGCCCAGGTGGCCAGGCGTGAAAGATTCCCTAGCTGAGGTTTGCTTTACAACCTCACAGTTTTTGTGATTAGCACAGCAAAGGCCTCCGGGCTCTGAGGACTGCGTGTCGCTGCCAGAGGGGAGGGTTTGCTCCCGCAGTACCTGGTTATGATGAGCCTGTCGAGGTTGATGCGCTGCTGCTTGGAGATCCAGGCCGTGCGGTACAGCCGCTCCGCCGTCTTCAGCACGTCCGCGTTGAGCCGCTGGATCAGCTGCTTCTCCGAGGTCACGTACAGCCGCTCCTGCTTCAGGTGGTGGGCCAGCGTGTGGATGTCCAGCTTCACCATGGTGGGCGGCGAGCGGGCGGCGCGGCACGGCACGGCACGGCACGGCACGGCACCCCCTGAGCGCACAGAGCCGAGCGGGTCAGCCCCGGCGCAGAGGGGACGAGCCCTGCCAGCGGGGACCAGCGGGCACTGGCCGGGCCCACACAGGCGCTGAGCGCTGCTGTGCCCCTCCCTCAAAGCCCCCACCCAGCCACCGAGTCACTCTCCCAGCGCAAGGTTTCCCAAGTGCCAGTTCCACTGCCCTGGCACACATCGGGGACGCTGGCAGAGAAGCCGGCGGCATTTTCAGCTGGCCCTGGCGAGCAGGAACGGGAGCGCAGCACTGCCCACCCCTGCCCACCCCTCGGGTACACGAGCTGGGAACCTGGCCTTGACCTGGGGACGTGTGGCCTTGCTGCAGCTCAGGTGGCACAAGCGCAGGGAGATGAAGACCAGCCCCATTCCCACTCACTGTCTGGGGAACGGGCACTGACTCCTTCATCCCAGAGCCCACCCACAGAACCCAGCACCACCCAAGCACTTGGGTGTCAGAATCTCTGGCCTGTTACCTCTCTCACCTATGCACCAGAAGCACCAAGCTCCCAGTGCTGCTCTTTTCTGCTAAAAGAAATAAATAATAACAATATTACTAACTAAGAAAAAAACCCACCAAACCACAAACCAAGGAGTATCAATACCCAGATAAGGCAGGAGTTGGAAAAAAATCTGGAGACTTTGCTCAAGAGTAGAATTCATTCAGAAAAATGTCCTTAAATATTTCAATTCAGAAGAATATTTCTTCGGGCCATGATCCAAAAATGTTGTTTTATAGAGAGAAAAACTGACCATAGAAAAACAACCATAGGCTTTCATAGCACATCGGGCTAAAATCTACACAAACTACTGTTCTGCATGAATGTAACATCAGCTCCAACTTCACAACTACAAAACATCTCAGCAGAGTACTGCACCAGACAAGACACATTCCAGGAGCAAATCCATCTAAAAAATTAACTCTTTGGGATGAAAAAAAAGCATCAGCTGCATTAATACTGACAAAGGAAGGGGTACAAGCATGCAGATCATGGAGTTGATGGTTAACTGCTTTATGTCTTCCCCACCAGAACTAACAGCCACACCAGCTAATTTGGAAAGGACAAGGGTTTGATGCAGATACGATCTGTAACAGACCATAATACACCTGTTGTGTGTATCAGTAATGGAGACATGTCAGAGGGCTCTAGTGAGGAACCCTTCAAAGCCATACTACAGACAAAATAAAAACTTACTTCTCACAACTTGCAGTGACTCTGGACAAGCCTTCCTGCACAAACCCATTTAGATCATGCTTGAGAAACTACAAATACTGTGCTAGAATACCATGTGCTGGCCCAGTGCTCTTCCTGCTAGTGTTTTAAAGATCCGTGTTTCACTGTTCAGCAGAGCAAGAGGTGATTCTCACTGAAGAATACAGATTAGCTCCCTAATTAGGCACAGGTTTCCCATTTGTTGGGTTTTTGCAGCCTGACAACCAGGTGCACTGACAACCATCCCTGCTCCTTGTGTAATTAAGTCCTTTCATCTATAGTTTTAACCTCACAACCAGAAGCCAAGCAGACACGAACAGAGAAGCTGTCACAAGTCCTTATGCATAAAAAACCTTGCAATTTTATTACACCTCGTGGTTTAAAGGCCATTCCTAGTAAACACAGACAACTGGGTAGAAAACTCTTAAAAAAAAACCCCTAAACTCAGAAAGACCATAACCAAATTCAGCAACCCTAACTAGAGGTTACAGCTGATGCATCCAAAAATGAGATTACGACAGGAACTTGAAGGATGTGCTAATTCAGATGTTTTTAACTAGGACAGTCTCAGAGAAATGATTAGAAGAAGAAACACTGCTGTTACTGCCAAAGTTCTTTGTGAAACAAATAACAACTTCTTGCAACAAATTTATTTTTAGTCTCAGAATTTAAGAGCTTGCAAAAAAAACCAGCAGTAAACTTGCTACTGCCTGCGAACAGTAGTAACCATTAGTTTTTAGGCTGTGAGCTACTGCTACCAGCCAGGAAAAACAAGTTGTATCCATAAAAACACACACAAACGAGACCTGCAGAGCTACCTTCTGGCTTTTCAGAGCTTCCCACTGTAGGGCTGTGCTCAAGAGCTGCTCAGACTTGATCAAACCTGAACAGTTTTAGTGGCATTTTCCACTTTCAGTGTTGACACAGTCTCCACTTTCCTGGACAGAAAGTCAGTCCAAGTGCATCTCCTGCTTCTAAGCAAGTTTGGGAAGGGAGGGGGACCCACATGGAGTACTCCTATGAACAGCCTGTTGCCTCTGCCTACATTCCCCTACCTTTGCTTTGCCAAATTTCAAAACAAGTCTCTATTTTTGTGTCACTGGTTACAAACCCACTTAAGAGCAGACAATTAAACAGCTCCTGAGGTGTCTCCTACACTTAAAAGTGATTTCTCTCACAGTTTCACTCAGGGTCTTTTTCTGGTTTTTTATTAGAGAAGATATTTTCAGCATCAGGGATGGGCAAAGCTCCCTGAGAAGCCTCTGAGGAAGATGCTCCTTCCTCCTCTGCCCACAGGTCAGAGCGAGCTCCAAAAGCCCCATCAGCAAAAGAGACAAAGGTGTCCTGGAAACAAGAGACTTTTTGAGGTAAGGTATGGTCATCAAACAGCAGTTACATTGCTGGTAACCTTTTCTGGAACTATGGACAATGCAAAAAAAAAAGAAATACACAAAATTAGTTAATACTCTGGAAGCAAATAAGACTCCCACACATCCCAGAGTCCTGTTACACATGAGTTAATCCACCTGACCAGCAAAAAGAGGTCAGACTCCTGCACTGTACCATTTGTGATGCCATCTGAAAATAAACCTGACAGCATAAACCTCACCCCTACTTGGAAAGTGAAGTGACCACCCAGCACAGGAGCGACTTGGGCACCTCCTCATGAAGAGCATCTCGGCCCTTCCACAGACACTGAGGCCCTGAGAAGCTGTGGGACGTTGCCAGCTGCTGTGCATTCTGATTTTTCCTTTTAAACTAACTGCCTCTGTGAACTCCAGGCCCAAAACAAGGCTCCAAAGAGCACCCTTAGCTGCATCTGCGCTGCTAAATATACTGGTCCTGTGACTACCTGGTAACATCCCATCAGTTGGCCACTGCCCACGTGTGTGTCTTATCTGCCTCTGCTGCAGAACACCAGAAATAACGAAAGCAAAGGAGAATTGATTCAGAACGGAGCCACAGCAGGTTACTATGTCCCGCTGCTTTGTCAAGAACCGTGAAAATCCACAGGATTTTCCTGTCAATCCACAGGAAGACAACTGCATGACAGCAGCTTTCACCCTATGTACAAGAAAACGGGATCAGCAGCTTTCCCAGCCTGGTAACCTCCATAAAAATCAAAGTGGCTCGACTGTGAGGATTGTTGCTGAAATGCAGCTCTGTGGAGAGGAACACCTCAACACTGCCCTCCACCAGTTTGTAAATGGATTATTCTGAAGCCACACACGCACAGCAAGCAAGAGCACAAACAAGTTTGTCTTCACCTGAGGTCTGGCAGAATCCTGAGAACACCAGGGATGTAAAGCACCAGCTTAACACAAGGTACTTCAGCAAGGCTCAGTGAAGAACACCCAAAAAACCCAGCTGAGCAAGAGGCATGTGCTATTCCTCTCTTCAGACACTGGTATTACCAACACAGCTTGTTCTGAAAGAAGAAACTATTGTACCACCAACACACCCACCTGACACACGCTGCTCCTCCCCAGAACCTCTTCCCTTTACAACAAAGACAGCGGCTGCATCCTCTGACCGGGCTCCCCCACGTTCGCTCCGGACCTGCGCCGGGGGCCAAAGCTTCAGCAGCACTTGGCCACGGCCAGTGTTTGGTGACATGCCACAGAACAGCTCCGGAGCACAGCCTCTGCTCATTCCAGAACCTTGTTTGTCGGGTTACCTTATCAGCTGCTCATAAACAAAAAGGTGCCTGTAATTATCCAGAAACCTGGTTTATGACTACCATGAACCACACTTGGAAGAGCAGATATCTGTACACAGCTGTACAAAGGAATCAGTTAATGATATTTAGATACCCAACAGCCTCCTGCACATAGCACAATTTAAGATTGTGCTATGTGCAGATTACTTTTCAATCCTGGAATTTGATGTTGATATGAAAACATTTCCATTTTCTGCCAGTTATTTCAAGACTACTCAGGAACCTGCAAGTAACTGTGACACAGTAAGAGGCAGCTTAGCCCGACAATTTCCCTTCATGATGCTCCACATATCAACAACAAAGACTGCACGACCTGACAGCATCCAAGACGCCTTGCCCTGCTGGCAGCACACATTTGCTCAAAACCTGAGGCAGTCTATCCTTTGATGAACACGGGACACTGCCTCCTACTCTTAAAAGCCCTGCAAAACACGACATCAAATCTTCAGGTGCTGAACTCCACCTTACAAAGTCCACGGGTCTGTCCTGTGACATACAGGAACAAGCCACATTTCTGCTGAGCATTTCTGTGATTCAGTTGACAAGAAATAGATGAAGAAAAGCAGTAAATTCTGCTGGTACACCAGATCCTTCTT
The DNA here is from genome assembly GCA_013397975.1 of Machaerirhynchus nigripectus. Lineage (NCBI taxonomy): Eukaryota > Metazoa > Chordata > Aves > Passeriformes > Dicruridae > Machaerirhynchus > Machaerirhynchus nigripectus. The sequence goes on from VZRQ01000650.1 coordinate 168,359, forward strand.
CCTCGTCCCGTGTTTCCTGCTCAGGGTTAGTTGCTCCTCCTGAGTCTTGCTACGCAAGACAACTTCCAGAGCAAGTTTGGGCAGATTTAACATAGGCAGGGCAGGGCAAGGCAAAATCACTCTGTCCTGCTGAAAAATAACTCCTAAGTAAGCCTGAATAGCTTCCAAGCTAATTCAGCCCTGATGAAGTACCTCTTTCCTCATAAGTACTTATAGTAGCATCTCACAAGCCTTACTCCTTTATACAAGCTAACTGGCTGTCTCCCACAGTTGAGCTAAAAGAGCCCATTTTTCAGTAGGGTGGTTCACCATGACCTAGGGCTCACTGCTGAACCCTCACGTTACAACACCCAGCAGCTCGAACACGCGTGCGACACACAAAACGCAGTTCCACTGTCTAACTGGCATTAATGAGAAATTCATCCCTCACGTTTGTTTCTGCCCAGAGACTGCTCTCAGCTAGCCCTGGACATACTGTCCATCCATGTGCAAGGAGCACCTTGTTGCTCGTGCCCCATAACAGAACTCACCAGCAAAGCACAGGATCAGCTGGCTACTAAATTATCTATTATGGCATTACCATGTTGCATAAAACCAACAAAAGCACATAAGCAGGCTAAAATCTATTCCAGTTGCTTGTGATGCTAGAAAGTGGAGCTCCCTTCAGGTAGGGGTCACACTAATAAACTTTTAGTCATAACAAGTGCAGAACTTGAAGCAGCTCAAACTGACAAAACCAACCTGTTCCCAGCCTGTTCTCCTGAGAGCAGCTCCCTTCCCATCCACCAGGAAGGGCAGTTACTACTGAGGAGAGTATATTCTCCAGGACCTGACAAATCTCACGTCAATACCCGTGTGTGGAGCACCTTAACTATTTTGGAACCCTCCTCGTCAGCAGCAATTACAAAGTCTGTTTCCTGAAGCCACCATCCTGCTGCTTTTACAGAGTATTTCAGATTTCACATACTGCCCGTGCCATTTCTCCTCCATCCTCTTAAAACTGCAGCTTCTACTTGTGAGTCAACTGCACCGTCCACCAAAATAGCACTTTACCTATCAGTAAGTGTAGTGTCACATGCTCGCTCCGAGAGCTCCATCCCAGCAGCTCTCAGGAGCGCGGTATCATGACTTTGCAAGAAAAAAAGCCAGATACTCCCTGGATCGAGTTCTCCAGCGTTAGGGGTCTGTGAGTAACCAAAAAGGGAAGTCACCACACTCGTCAAGTTCCAAGTTCTAAACCTGCACGACACAAAAGCCACGAAGGAGACACGGCAGCGAGCGGCTCCCGGAGCCGCGAGGGCCCCGCTGCCGGGGGCTCCAGTTCTCCAAATGCCTCCGCAAAGGGAGCGCCGGTGCCCAGAGCCACCGGGCAGGCAGGGCTGGCAGGGGGAGAAGGGCACACACAAACCCCCGAGCAAACCCCACCACCAACTTCTCCCGCCGCCCCCGCACCGCTCCCCCGCCTCCCGG
>VZRQ01000650.1:180935-201086 GCA_013397975.1 Machaerirhynchus nigripectus
GGGGGAGTCCCGGGGACCGGCCGCAGTCGCCCGCACGGGGCTGGAGCGCGTCGCTCCCGCAGCCGCCCGTGACCCGCGGTGCGGTTCCGCGCGCGTCCCTCGCCCCGGGAGCGGCCGCGGGGCCGTCGCGCTGCCCAGGTCGCGGTTTGAGTCCTTGACCCGCCGCCGCACAGGCGAGGCGCTCCGGGCCTTCCACACCGCCATCCGCAGCTCCCCGGGCAACACGAGGAACCAGGCGATGAAGGTAACGGGGCTGGGGGCCGGGCAGGGCGGGGGGGTTGGCACGCGGTGTTGGGGTGCTGCGAAGTGACAGTGGCACCCCAGAGATCTGAGCAGCACCGCTGTGGTTGATGAGCGTGTGCTGGCGTGGGTGATCCCCGTGCGTTCACCCCTTCCTCCTTTAACCCCGAAACTGCTCACCTCGCTTACAGAAATAACCCAGCCCGGAGTGTAGCCACCTCTTGCCAAACACGAGTCTTGGGATCGTTCCCTACTGTTCTGATTCTCACATCTCCCTCTTCTCCTTGTCTTCCCAGGAGCAGGCCCAGGGAACGATGCTTAAAGTCCTCACGTCTTTTAAAAGCAGTGAAATAGAACAAGCAGTGAATTCCTTAGACAGAAACGGTGTTGACTTGTTAATGAAGTACATTTATAAAGGATTTGAAAAGCCAACAGAAAACAGCAGTGCAATATTACTTCAGTGGCATGAAAAGGTACGTGTTCAGGGCACTCTTGGCTCAGCCATGCTCGCAGGGTCCTGGGCAGTGCTTTCAGGAGAGCCTCTGAAGAGAAGCAGGTGATGGCAGTGCCTCATCTCTGAGGAGCTCAGTGTTTCCTTTTATCTTTCGTCTCTCTGAGCCTGGATTCACAAAGCCTTTGCCTGTATTTCAAACCTTATGCTCTGCCGTGGGGAGAGGAGACTTGTGGCAGGGAGTTCTCGGTGCTGGAGGAAGCCTCGTGCTGCCTCTGGCACCCAACGCGTGCAGGGGCTCCGCCGAGGAGGAGGGGTGGGAGTGGAGATGTGACTGGGTGGACGGGGCAGCTGCAGCTTCCGCTGTGGCCGAGGGGGCTCAGGCTGGCTCAGGTCTGGCAGTTCTCATCAGCTTAGTCACAGGGTTTAGCAAACCTGTTTGGTTTGCCCAGGAGAGGACTTTGAGGTCTCCAAAGATTCCACTGGGGACCAGCGGGGCCCTCTTGTGTTTCTGTGGAATGTCTGTTGTGAAACAGGGAATGTGGGCTGTGTTCAGCAGCTGACCGTGGAACTTTCCTCCCTCTCTGTGATGGGAATGAGGCACGTTCCGGGTTGAGGCACATCCCTGAAGCAGCTGCTGGGTGCCACTGCCCCCAGGCAGGAATCCAAGTAAAACTTGCCCCCACTGCAGGGGTTTTAGCTGAAGCCCTGGCTGTCAGTGCTCCTAGGAAAATCTGATCCCTGGGAATGCTGCAGCTCCCTGTGCAGGGCAGCTGCTGCGACTGCTGGTGTCATTTTCCCAAGGTGCAGAGCTTTTTCCTGTGTACGTAAAGCCAGAGCTGGTGTGGTGTGATCCAGCTATTGGCTGCTGTCACCAGCTTTGCCAAGCCTTGACAAGGGAGGAGGGAATTTCTCAGGACAGTAAAGAACATGTTTCTGCTTGTTTTTTTGGTTTTTTTTCTTTTTTTCCTGTTGTTTCCACTGAGGTGCTTTCAGGTAAGCGTGGGTGACACACCACCACCCTGACTGGTACTCAGAGCGTGTAGGGACAGGCAAGGCATCTCGTCCTCTCTGTTGTGAAAGGAGCAAGGCAGGTCTGAGTAGGCTGGGTAGGGTTTAAAGCCTGGTGTTCTGCTTTGTGGCAGTACTGGTAGGACATGTGGCTCGCTCAGAGCTGAGTCAGCTCAGTGGTAGTACCAGTCTGTCCTCTGAAAAGGCCTGTGGCAGGTCTGGTAGCTCAGGACTTTACCTGCCTGAAGCACCTGCAGGTCCTGCTCCACGTGGGTGCTTTGCACTCATCCAGTTGTGTTCCCCAGCGCCGTGTCTCGCACTGCTCTGATACCCCTGGGCTCTATTGGAATTGTGGCTGCAAAGTAAACGCCCCATTTTCAGCAGTCAGCTTAAAGATGCATTTCTTCATAATCGCCTCCATCTTCTAGACTTCAGAAGGAAACACTGTTTACACTGAGGGACACAAATGAAACTGGAGCGAGCCCTTCCTCCTGCTCTCCTGCTCAGGGATACAGGAGGTGAGACATTCTGCTCTGTCAATGACAAGCAACACTGGAGTCCTCGAGATCCAAAAGATGACTAGATTGTGGAGAATGACAGTTTCTAATTTTGGAGAAGAGCCATAGTCCCTTCTGTGGCTAAACTCTTCAGTGTTTGTTCTGTGTGGGACGTGGTGACTTTGTAACCTCTCTCCTTTCCCACAGGCACTGGCAGTAGGAGGCCTGGGCTCCATAGTAAGAGTTCTTACAGCAAGAAAGACTGTGTAAAGACTGTTAACTTGGACAGAGGTGATGGTCAGGTTTGGACTCAGAAGAAGGAATGATCTGAAATTACACTGGTCCATCTTTATTAGAGATTGCAATCTACTGAAATCCTACAGTAACCTCCTCTCGGAATGCTTTTAACCTTAAAGGTGGGGGAAGAGTAAAGGTATTCCTGCATATTCCGACTATCACATACAGGAGCCAAGACATTCTCCTGCTCCCTTCTGTAACAGGCAGAGAGAAGGCACACTCCTGCTTCCTATTACTGTAAGTGAACAGGTATTTCAGATGCTGCTTTAGCCAGGTGTGGTGATACAAGCTCCCATGTGTCCTGCTTAGTCCCAAGGTAGCTGTGTCCGGGCCGAGATCCTGCAGCTGATGGTGGGAGAAGGGCTCTTAGAACGGCGGCTTCAAACGTGTGCTCGAAGGCCTGTTGGACTCTGGGCTTGGGTTAATGTAAAGTGAAGTGCCTGCTGCATCAATAAAGTTCTTGGATCACATGAGTTAAATTTATTTTCAGCTAAATTTTAAGTCTGACACTTAGTCCAAAGCAGGCCAGCAGTAACCCAGTCCAACCCAGCGTCCACCTTTGTAGGACTGCTCCTAACTCCAACTACTTAGAGAACTTGTCCTCAAATCCAACTGTGCCCAGTGCTTTGCCCAGGCAGGACACGACTCCTGGATCCATGGCTCTCCCCAGGTCAGTGGCAGCTCCCCCTGGCCCTCTGGCTCAGGCAGGGCTCCCTGCCCTTTGGCACCAAGGAGCAGCTGCTTGGGGAGGCCCAGCTCCACCCAGTCCTGGCTTCCATCAGCTGCTCAAAGTGCAGCAGCAGCTGTTCTGGTGGGAGGAGATTTTGGAAGCAGCAGTGCCACCTCATTGTGGCACAACTCCCTGTGAGAGGCCTTGGTGGCACAGCTGGCACACCCATCCTCACCCTGGGCAAAGGTGGGGTTTGGGTCATGCTTTAAAAGTCAGTTTTAAATAGCTATAGCATCCCAGGGGAGATAACCAGAACTATAAAAAGAAAGAAATCAAGATAAGGGCTTTGATCCAAAATGTATTGCACCACAAATTTCATAGTGTTTCATCATACAATCCATTTTTACAGCATAGAAGGAAAGAAATCCAATGGTGATAGAAAGGATTATGTATAACCACTGTTCTGAGACAAGGGAAAGTGCATTAGCTTTTTAATACATGTATACACACCAGTCTTGCTCTGATATCTAACGAAAATTCAACACTTAAGAACTAGTTTATGGCAAGTTGATCCTGTATGAGCTTTGGGATCTGAAACTGAAGTTGTTAGTGAATATATAACCTAAGATTTTGTCACTCTGTTCCAGGCTGCCTGTCCTGCTTTCCTTATTCAGCAGCAACCTTTGAAGCCAGGATCAGCATAAATCCAATAGTCATTCAGCAGGGATCAGTGGGGGTGAGGGAGTCCCGACCCCTGCTCCCACAGAAACAGGGCAGGGCAAAGGGACGTTAGAAAGGAAAAGATCTCAGAGAATAAAATCGTCCCAAAACCAACAGGGTTATTCCACCCCACTGTATCTCAGTAGAGAAACAATTGAAATAAATGTACTTTTTGATTGTCTGTTTTCACAGTAGAGAACAGTAAAGCAGGGCTGAACCCTTCCATGCTCTATCCTGTCTGGAAGTGCCATGAATCCGGTTATAAAGGACTGTTTGGTCAAGCTTTAGTGTACCAAAAAAATTCTGTTGGTTTTCTTAACTTCAGAGAAATCCAACCTGGCTCTAAGCTGAGGAGTGTCTGTGTTACCTGTGCCCAGTAACAGCTCCTGGGAGTACCTGTGTCTGGGATGGGGCTGTCAGGGAGACCCATGGGGTCTGGATCCTCGGGATCAGCACATTCAGCTCCTGCTGACTGACCTCACCTGAGGGAGGTTTCACCTTGGGCACAGCACAGGTGTGCATGGGAGCAGGAGCAGCTCCCCTGCTGCACCTCCAGCCACTCCAAGGTCAGTCAGAGCCCTGTCAACCAAGATAAACACCTCAACAGTGACTGGATCTCCACTGGAGAAAGTCTGAATTAGCCTGAATACATTTAACAGAAGTATAAACTTGTAAGAGAATTCCCAGAACTGCAGCCTGTTCACTGAATTCCATACATGTACAGATTTTTGGAAGTAGGTCTCATTTTTAGGAAGTCAGACTTAGTGCTGCTTCCCATTTGGATCCAGATTTTGCAGTGGTGTTAATAACTGTGGGCAAGCAAAATTGTGCTTCCAGGGAGGGCAGTGCCACCTTGGTCCCCTTTCCTTATTGTATTAGGAAAACAAGCTCCTGGAACCATGACTTGCTCACTAAGAGTTGAATTTTGCCCTCAAACCCCTTGGGAGCAGCATTTCTTTTACCATAATAGTCAGGACACAGTTAACATATTCATAACAGTTTTTAAGCATCAGTATTTGAAGTACAGAAAACCACAACCAAAGAGGCAGATCCTGGTTATGAGGATTTGTTGCTAGCAGACTTGGAAGAAAAAAAATAAAGTGTTTAGTACCAGCATTCTTCACCCTTTGTCACTAGATTTTTATTTTTATTTTTTTTAAATAAAAGGTATTTTTCAGTGTGGATTTACAATACCTGGAATTCAGCTTTAAAAATTTAAAACGGTTTCCTACCCCTTTTCCCACTGCTAACAACCCATGGAACAGGCTAATGGATTAGTTTTAAAGGCGACTGAGGATTAGGTACTATAATTAAGACCATTTTAAATATTATTTTTCTTTAAGAAAAGTAAAATCAGACAACTCTAAAGTTGTGCTCTGAAATTAAATAATCATCAACATGCAGCCTTGAGGACTGCAGGCCAGGATAAATGCACCTTAAATTACACAGTGATATGAAAAAAATGCCAACCATTAGTTATGTCAGTATTAGAAGGCAAGGCAGAGTTCTTTTTTGGTTAAAGCTCCTGCTCCTGTCCTGTGAAAGGCTTTGCAAACCATCCCACTCAACACAGTTCTGCCAACACTTTCCATTGCTGGCTTCCCTCAGCCAAACAAGCAGCTTTTCTGTGCCCAGAGTCACTGGACTCCAGCGCCCTGGAACAGCAGCAGGAATCACCATCCCACGAGACTGAACTGGCAGCACTGCTGTCAGCAAGGTCCTCAGAACCCACTGGTGCCAAGAACCCAGGAGTGATGAGCACAAGGAGCTGCTCCCATCACAGACACCGAGGTGGTCCCCGAATCCAGCCCAGAGCTGTCGCAGTCTGTACTGAAAACGTCTCCTTGCACAGTATTAGTTTTGTAAACAGAGCCAGAAGTTCTTGTACAAAATACTGCAATGACAGTGATTAAGACACACCTGGAGCAGTGTGTTCAGCATTCTTTTCACAGAAAGAAGTGCCTGGATACTGCCTGCCACCTTCAGGGTCCCTTAAGGCCACAGAGTCCTTGGGCTCGAGATAGACGGCCGGATGCTGCCTTTGGGAGATGGCTTTGACCCAAACCAGGACATCTAGGACACAACAGCACAACACACATCACACAAGGGTCACACTTCTAAGATGTGAGAAAGAAATAATGTGGTACACAGCCATGTTCTCATCATTTGATGGAAAGACCTATTTATAAATCAGAATGCTGCAGACTCCAGACTGAAGAAGTGGAGGCAGCTTCACACAAATCTGGAAGGAACAGCACCCACTTCCTACAGGTGAAAATGACTGAAGATTATACATACAGTCCTTTAAAATACTTTTGAATTAGAACGCTGCAGCCATTTAAACACGGTGCCCTTAGTCAATGTCATTACAGTGTTCCCTGAACCAGACAGTGAGGATCTCTCCATCTGCAGACTGAACATCCCAGCTCCCTGGGTGGGCAGGGATGATGCAGGACCTGGAGCTCAGGCAGCACTCACTGCTGAACATTCCCCAACCACCACACAGCTGGGCCCATGCAGATCTCATTTTAGCCCATGGAAAGGAGACACAGATCTTGGTGTCTGAGCCCAATGTCAAAAGGACAAATCCAGAATTAGGCTCCTGCTGTTAAACACTGACTCTGTTTGGGCAAGGAGCTTCCAGCTTCTCCCCACAGATCAACTCCACTGGAGAGCTGTGCTCTAACTCCTCTGAGTACCAGAAAGCTGCTATTTCCCTCACTGAAATGGACAATTCCTGGCACCTGTGCAAGTGACCAGCTAACATTTTAATAATAAACGACATTTATTATTGTAGCTAACATTTGAAAAAAAGACACTTTTCCTAATCTCCCAGCACCTAGGAATTTTCATTGTCTCCTGGGAGTCCCATTAGGGACTACATATAAGAACCCTTACCTTGTACTCCAAAGTTTCTTTGAGCATGTTTTCTTCCTCTTGTGAAAAATTCAGTAACACAGACACAGCTTTAATGAGATGGAATGCCTGAAAGAAACCACAGAGTTGTGTTGCTTATGATGCTTTTGGGCCCTACACTCAGGACTACGGTGCAGCAGAGTTCTGCAGGTCTGTCAGACTTCAGCAGACCAGCAGCCTCTCATTATTCCCAGTTTCCATGGACTAGGATGGCCAGTACCTTACTTTTGTGTTCCCTGGCTTTCTGTTCTTTAAAAATTGTTTTGGAGAAAGAAGACAAGCCGGAGCCTGGTTAGTCAGAGGAGAGAAGCAGCCTGGCTGCTGCTTTGGAAAGTGGCTGAAACCAGCACGAGGCAGGAGAGATTCTTGTCATATCAAATACACACTGAGGCACATGAACTCCACAGGGCACTGAGTGACAGAGTCAAGCACTCGGGATACCGTGGAGTTGTACAGTTATTTTTTGACCTTACCCACTGACTTGCAATTAAGTGTTTTGTTGGCATGACTTTTAAACACAACCTGTGGAGAACAGGAAGGAGCTCCAAATGCACAAGGAATTACCTCTTACAGACCAACAGCAAGTGATTTATGTCTTTTTCTTGGTTTCTTTCTCTTTCTTAAATGTACAGCCATTCTAGTTACATACTCCATACGCTCTTCAGAGCAGTGCGAGGGAATCTCTTGTAGATGCAGATCTCTAACACCCAGATGTAACTACCTCCTAAAAACTCCCATTTCCCTTTCATGTAGTTCATAGTAGTCTGTACTTCCAAACATGTTGCTGTTAGCTATTTTGTTTCATTGTCCCCCACTGTATAGTTTTTAATTGTATAATTACGGAATTGGCATAAAGTGTCCATAGCAGGTGACAGGTGGCAGTTTCTAGAGAAAGACAGATGTAGAAAGAGAAGGTAAGTGACACCTTTACCTCAGATTCCCTGCAGGACATGAACTTTAGTACAACATGTTTAAGGTACTCAAAGTTTATCTCCCTCGAGTCGTTCAAATCAGAGTTGTTGGTGACAGTCACAGAAGCATTAGGCACTTCAGAATTTGCACGTAGCTCAGGTACCTCACTGTCAGGCCTTATTTTCTACAAAAAAAACCCACAGAGGAAAAAAGAGAAGTACATTGCAGACTCTGTCAGCTTGACACTGGGAGGGGTCTGGGTTCAGGATATCTAAAGAGGGTTGTATCCACAACTGGGTACAAACTGGGCATCAACAGCTTCTCATCCTTCATGGGGTCACAGCAGAGAAGTGTCTCCAGCTCTCCCTACACTCCAGGACAGGAGCTGGTTGATGTCAGTGTTCTGTGTACGTTACCCAAACCAGCATGGAACTGGCTCTGTGGTGGAAACAATCCCTTGGTAATTTTCTCCTGTCACTAAGCTGCTCTGAGCCTTTCAAATGTGGGCTTTCTTCGAACAATTTTCAACATCAGAGCAAAAATAACAATTTTAAAACCTCTGTTAAATTTTTTTTAAAATACACATTTTTTCTTGGAGAGATAAACCATTGCAGAGGGATGAAATGGGAGTTAGCAGTCAAGCTTTTGGAATGACAGTGCAAGTACCTGCCAGCAAGTGCCATCTGAAGAGACTGAAACTCACAACCCTTACCAGCTCTTTCTGGAGAGTTTTCTTGAGTTCTGTCATTCTTTGCTGAAGCTGCTTTATCATCTGTAAAGCACAGCAAAGGAGAGTTTAACGCAGTATGCCTTGTCAGGACCCCCTGATAGCTGGAAAAACCCATGATAAACAAGTACTGAATGAAATAATAATTAACCAACACTGACAGCTGTGAAGAAGTAACCTGAAAGCCTTGCCTTGCCAGCTGCACACAGCAGCAGGCATGTGACAGGACACTTGGGCTTTCATGTGACAGCGCTGTGGAACTGAAACAAATTTGCACAAAAGAGCTCTGCAGGAAAGCTGTAAATAGTATCATTTAGCGCATCTTTCTGCCAAAATACATCAGGATTCATGCAGCTCCTGCTGCAGTTTTTATTCATTGTTGGTAGATCCTTGTACAATCCAGAGAAAAGCATTTACCCACAGCGTACTGGATTCAAACTGGTCAGGCCTTTTAAGCCTGCAGCATGGGCAGCACCAATTACTTGGCTTCCTAATTAAAAGGGGAAAGACTACCAGCTGTTTCTGTTCACCTTGTTTTTCTCAGCAATTTGCTGTTCCAGCTCTCTGTTATCCTTCTGAAGTTGAATGACATCTGCAGCTGCCACCTCTCCGTTCTGTTCCACCACAGAGTTTTCTGGAGAAGGGAAATGCTCATTGTTCAAGGCCCTCGTCGACTCCTCCAGTTCTAAAACCTATAAAAATAAGCAGTGAAGTGGAGAGATATCATGACATTTGCAGCCCAAGAACACTCCCCAGGGAGAAAGCCAGGCTTCTTTTTGGTTGTCCAGGCAGGACAGAACTGGGGGGCTCCTGGACACCTCCCTCTTTTTTTGGGAAGTCTGACAGAACGGATTTGCAACTGCACTCACAGTTTTCTCATGCTCTCTGGCCAACAGGCACTCCTGTACCTGCAGCTTCAGCTCATCAATTTCCTTTCTTGCCGTTTCCTCTTTCTCCACTGCTTGGCTCTGACTTGCTTCTATGTCCAACTGTAACTGATGCACCTGCAGCAAGGCAGCTTCATGGTCTGGGAAAGGAGAGACCTGCTTAGTATCAGTGTTCCACATCAGATGGGAGTTCCTACTCCATTTTGTGTGTCATGAAGACAGAAAGCCAGGGAAGAGACAGAAAGACACAAGAGAGACTGTCCAATTGTTAGTGAACAATAAACCATTCTGAAAACTCTACAAGATTAAATAGGGAGAGAAATCTAGAAAAATTACAATTTACCTGGCAAGGCCAGAACTAGAGACTGTACTTAAAGCTGTCTGGGATACAGTAGACTCATTTGGTCTAACCTTGACTGAGTTGGTTCAGTTCTTCCTTCTGTTTTAGCAGCAGATCACATTTTTCATCTATCAGCTGGTCTTTCTCCTTTATTAGGGCATTCAGATGTGAAACCTTCAAAGCAGACAAGCAATGAACAGAAGTCATTAAAGATATAATACAGGAAGAGGGTGTTGAAAGATTCCAACATCCTTCAGATGCTCAGCAGGCATCACCTCCACAGTGCTACCCCCAACTAACAAGCACTGAAGTTAAAGCTGGGAGAGCTAAACCCCACTTGGCTTCAGTGCCACCATCAGATTGTCACAGGCAGCATGTGGCAGCTGCAAAAGCACCTGAGCAAAACAGGAGATGGCCTTAAACCCCTTCTACACAGAGCTGGCCCAGCAAGCACAGATCTACAGCAGTCCCAGAAGAATAAAGAACCCAAAAGATGGGACTAACTCCAGTCAAACTTGCTCAGTTGGCAGTCCCTACTGTGAGCAAACACAAGCTCACATTATCCACCATTTTTTATACAGGAAGAGCAAAACAAGACTACCTAGAACTGACATTTGGTACTGGATACAAGCTCCTCCCTCTGAGGAAATGTACAGTTTTACAACTGCAGTGCTCCAGAGGAACCCAGATGTGACACAGGCACTGAAAGGAACAACCCAGAACAAACAGGTTTCTTTAGAAGAAGCTGCCAGATGTCAGAGGCCCCTGATGGCTGGCGCACTGGGACAGTAACACCTCACAGATTACAGGGCTCTCAAACAGTCTCAACTTTACTGAGGCAACCACTGCTGTCTCACATGCTGTGGATGTGATTCTGATCAATTGTCTTGAATGCTAGGATAAATAAATCCAAACCTAGTCTGCTCTTTGAAAGGTCAGGACATCTCAAATACATTTTAGAACAGTCATTATTAACCAACCTGCTGTTGTAATTCCTCTCTCTGTTTCCGTGTTTCTTCCAGTGCTTTGGCAATTTCCACGCTGACAGTTTCTCTGCTGCTCATCTCATTCTGCAAACCAGAAGTAATTGCGAGGTTATGTGAGACAACTGAATGAAGTCAGTCTCTCATCTTTAACCCCAAATCTTTTAGGACTACATTTATGAGTGTTCTGACACACGACAATTTCCAAATGAGTTATGTTTGTTTTACTGACTGCTGCTCTCTGCATATGCAAGAGCAACACAGAACTGATGTAAGAACCCAAACAAGCCAAATGCTTACAAGATCTTTCAGCTTAAAGTCTCTATTACAAAGAAGTAGCTCCTTGCTACAACAGATCTTTATTCCAATTGTGCATCCAGGAGTAGCTAGTAGCCCTTAGTAGCTAGTAGAAGTAGCCCTTACCTTTAGCCTGTTCAGTTCAGACTCTTGTTGTTTTAAAGAACTCTCATACCCTTCTTTACTTCCCTTGAGGTTTTCATTTTCTTTTTCCAATTGGCTCTGTAAAATAAAGCGTGTTTAAATACGCAGTACAATTATTCTAATGCTTTGTTTAAACAATTAAACACATCTAATGCTTTGCTTATATTTAGTTCCTCAAAGTATGAGATCTTCTATTATAATGCCAGGAGTGCTGAATAAGAACAAGCAGCAAGGTCCATAAGCTGTGTTAAAACCCTGTTGTGAAGACTCTCACAAGCCACCAGACAGTTTCTGTACTTACAATCCTGTGCTGAGTTGTTGTTTTATCCAGTTCCCAAGCTTTTTCAAGAGCAGCAATCTGAGACTCCAGCCCAGTAACTTTCTGATCATACTGATGTTTTTCACTTAAAATCTGTTGCTGCAGTTGATTTCTTTCATCCTCTAGAGCAGTTTGCTTAAGAGAAATAAAGAAAACCATGTCAACAAAATGGAATTTTGACATTCTGAGAAGATCAGACACCATTCCATGAGACACTCTCAAACTGAGGAACATTATTCCTTTGGCAGCAGTGTCATGTACTCACAGACAGGAGTTCAGGAGACAAACAGCAAGAAAACACTTGAGTAACAGAAGAGAGAACTGATTGTCTCTGGGGACACTGAAGACTGATCTGTTAATGGTCAGTGACACATGCAGGATACTCACCAGCTTCTGGATCTTCAGATCCTGCTCCGCAGCTGCTTCTTTGCTCTTTTTCAATGTTTCTGTTGCAATCCGTAGTTTCTGTTCCAGTTCTTTATTCTAAAATGACACCATGAATTAAATTCCTTATCCACTGGCATCTATGTTACTAGAAAAAATGTACATAATACAGAGGCCCAGGAGAGGAAGGTAAATGTTAAATCCCTGAAACCACAGAGATCAGAGAGGCTGCCTATTTGACACATGGTTTTAGAAACTCTTCACCACAGCACTACCCCAGCAATGCTTGCACTTGAGTTATTTGTTTCTTAGTACAGGGAGGATCTGCACAAAACCTCTACCTTCACCTCTAAGCCTCCTCCACCCACAGAGGTGGGGAGATGCCCAGAGATGCTGATCAACTATTCTCCTTTCAAGACTAAACGTGACTAAATGTGCACTCTTACCTTTGGCTGGGAGTGCAGTGAGGTGAGGAGGAATAGGGACAGGGGATGAAAACGGTGGGAATCTGTAGTGAAAATAAAAACTACTCACCTGTGTTTCCAACTGGTTCACAGCCTCGCTGTGCCACGTCCTGTCTGTCAGTACCTGCTGCCTGCTCTCCTCCAGCCTCTGCTCAAGAGCAGCTTTCTGAAGATTACATTGAGGTGAAGAACAGGAGGAAGGATGGACAGACATAAGTTGGGGGGGCATAGTTAAAATTTTTCCTTTTTATTTCATTAATAAGGTCAAAGTAAAATGGGACAGAATGTTTTAGTGTCTCTAGATGGACTTTAAACTGGCTTGAGTTTACCAAGCCAAGCTCTTTTGTCACAGCAACACTGAGGTGATGTGACTGTAGGCACCCTGACCAGGGAACAGCAAACATTCCTTGTCTCCCCAAGACCCAGCTGGGAAAACATTGCTCCAGGCTGATTCTGAGCAGGAACATCAGTGCATGAGAAAGAGATCAAGAAGCAATGAGAGAAAGGGGATTAACCACAGCTAGGTATCTGTTTTCAGCTGTTGTTTAGCACTTCTGAGGCTGAGGTTTTCAGCATACAACATTCTGTTTGCACACCTATGTGCAAACAGTTCCCCTCCCTGCCCCACTGCCTTGCCAAAGAACAAGGGAAAACATTCACTGTTCTTGTAAGGATTAATCAAAAAAACTCCCAAATTGTTCCACCTCCTGCAGGGGTGCTAAAAAGCTGCTCCTTTCCTTCTAAGCAGTCAGATGCAGTGGCCAAACAGACGATGCAGAAAGGCCAACACAGACGTCTGTGCAGGATCCACACAAACAGGCTCAGTGGAGCCAGCCACATGTTCTGCCCAGCACAGACAGTGTGCCAAAACACACTGACAGGACAAATGTGCCTGTATGACATCAGCAGCCATTCTTTTCATGGGGGAGAAGTAAAAAGTAAAGAAAGAAAGTAAAAATCCCCAAAACAAACAACTCACTGATATTGTTCTTTTAAGCAGCCTATAACTGTATAGTTACCTCTTTGAGCAGCTCCTGTACATGTTCATCTCCTGAGAGATTTCTTTCTAGCTTTTTTTCCAGGGAAGACACCTTTTCCTGCAGCTGTTCAGTAAATTTATCTCTCTCAGCAAATTCAAAAGTCATCTGTGAGAATGAGAAATCACAGGATCTTTTTTGTAATGAAGCTTTCAGCTAATCTGTTGTGGTTTGACTTTGGGAAATGCCATTAGAAAGGAAAGCCCTATTTGAAAAGACAGTATGATCCATACATGTATCCAGTATAGATGCCAAACCTCCAACTACACAAAGGTGTACATTACCCAAATGTGCACCTTTACACCAGCAACAGCACATGCATCTGAAAGCACTTCACCTTTTGCTTCTGTTGCTCATATTCCACCTTCAGAGATTCATGCTCCACTTGTAACACTTCCAGCCTCTTCTCACAGCCAGAACCAGCCGCTCGAGCCTAAACATTTTGAGAAATTACTTACTTTGAAACTTAAATTTCCAACACCACATAACTGATATCTAATCTAACTTCTGCAGACATGGAGCTCTTTGAATCAAATCTCACTTGGCTCAAACTTACATTTTGCAAGTCTACAGAAAGCTGCTGAATGACAGTTTGTAGCTCCTGTTCTCTTAACTCCAGAGCAGTGATCTTATTTTCTGCATTTGTCTCAGCTGTCATTAGTTCATCTCTTCACAGAAAGAGAATAAAAACAAGTGACATACCGTTCCAGAAAAATAATCTTTAGCAGATAATTCTGCTGCTTATGAAAATGGACTAAGCATCAACAAAATTTTCTTGTCCTAAAACCAGCCACCATCAATCACTGCTTGATTAGACATTTTCCAAAAAAAGTCACAGTTAAGCATCCAAACTACGAAAAAAGGAAATAATTTACAAAAAAGTATTACTATCATTGGCTTGGCATTTACATCCCCATGGCCGTAGCAGAGGCAAAAATTCAGTCAACTCACTACATATATAAACTCTTCCAAAAAGACAGAACTGAGCATGAAGTAAAAATACAGGGGAAACACATCCACTGCTCCTCTGAAACAGCAGCTCCATACCTCTGAGCCTCCAGCTCCGAGAGCTGCTGCTGCAAGTCCTGCAGATCCTTCCTCAGGCCCGAGGACTCGCTCCTCGCCTCCTGCAGCTCTGCTTTAGCGTGGGTCAGTTCTTGGGCACGCGCCTCGAGCTCCTGCTCTGTTCTGCTCAGAGATTCTTCCTTTTTCAAAAGCTGAATATTACAAGATTATCTTTGACATTACAGATGACCAGTAACACTGATAAACCTTTTCAGTGAAACTTGCCTGTTTTACTAAGTTATGGGCTGAATTAGGTGAGATAACAAACTATGTAATATTGTATTCAGTACCTACTTTAGGATTTTGACACTAACCAAATCTGTGTACAAGCATAAAGGCTAAAAAATGAATGCAGGGCTACCACTAACTTAATATCCTAGTAAAAATTCTAGGAAATAAAAAGTTTCAAATATTCTTACCATGTGTTTAACTTTGGCAATTTCCTGCTGCTGAAAGCCCTCCAGTTCATCGATTTCATCTCGTTTTTGGAAAAGGTTCAAACTCTGCTCCCTCATTTCTTGTAACTGTGTTTGAAGCATTTTTTTTTCCTGATAAATGAACAAAACCAGAAGAAATCAAAGAATACCTGTATGCTCACATCAAGTCAGTGGGAGTTTAGGTAAACTCTCTGGGAAAGAAATGTTGTCTTGCAGCCATACAGCTCCTGATGGTGCTCCATATAGAACTAGAAATCCTTTCAGGTTCATGTTACAGGGCAAATTACCAAACTTCAAAAAAATATAAAAAGAAATCTGAATTCATTACAATGCCACCAATGACCATCTGACCTGAACTCTTAAAAATGGACAATGTTCCACTTTACAGAAGGACAACTTGCCCATCACAACCCATCATTCTTTACTTCCCCACTGAAAAATAATTCTAGAAAGACCTCCCCAAGCATTTGGGCTGGTAGCTGGTAACAAAAGCAAATGTAATGCCTCTCCCACTGAAAAGGATCCAATAATAAAAAGGGCTGAACAGAGTCAAGTTCTGATACAGTTGGAAGTGTGCAGGATGGTATTTGCAAAACCCACACAGAGACACACTACACCCCCTGACAAAAACCTCCAAGGTTAATTACCTTTTCAACTTGACCAAGTTTTTCCATCCACTCCTGAATAAGACAGAAAGAAAGGAGAAAAAAGATATCAAAATCCATGTGTAGACTTTCAAGGACAACAACTATGGTTAAAAAAAATAAAAAGCGTTTTTATTGTTAGCAGATACTAAGCTTTTTTTTAATCAGTAGCAGTACAGTAACAGCCAGTGCTTGAATAGATAAAGGCTGAGGAATCATTCATGCTACCTGAATACATAAGCTTTATGCAAGTATAATAAATGTGACAACAGGTCTACTGCCATTGAATCTTACCAAAACACAAGCTTAACCTTTCATTAGGAATTTCTGTGGGCTCTCATTAAAACCAGTCAGAACAGTCTGAGCAGTGACGAGTCCTGCGCCACTCCTGGCACTGAGCTCAGCACTCCCTCTTTCCCTTGGCGCTGGCACACTCACACACAGTGCTGAACAATTACTTTAATTAATAGCAACACCTGCTTAAGTCATCAGGGTCATGAGAGTCAAAAGTCCTGCTCAAGCTCTGTTACCTTGTCCTTTTTTTCCAAGGCCAAAGCCATTCCTTCAGCCATCTTGGCTCGACTGGCCTGGTGAGCTTCATTCTGCTCCTGAAACTTCCTCATGGAGGCTATCAACAGAGAACCACCAGCTATATTAAAAACTCATCTTTTAAAACTGTTTCTCACTTTTCTGTAAGTTATTTATAACTTTAAGGAGCTCCTTCTGCAAGTAATTAGCCCCATCTTGACTGTAGCACTAACGCTGTGCCGCTCATTCCCTCACGCTGCTTGCACGCTGGCCAGGAGCCAAAGCTAACAGCAGACAGGAATACTGCTCCTTGCTGGATTAGAACAAAGCTGTGGGTTTCTAAAAGGTCTTTCCTGCATGTTAGCCCCAAATTTGGCAGAAGGAGTATAACAACAACTTTGTTCAACACACTGCTGTTGCTTTTTATGCTGTAAATAAGGTAACAACTCGTGTTCTAATTCTTCACAGTACAGAGGTGCACAGTTTGAAAGGAAACCACTAGCACACCTGTGCACCAAACCCCTTTCCTTCCAACCACAGCAATTTTCAACTTAACTGAACAAAAAGGAAAAAAAGAAAAATACGTACAATCCTGATGCTTTTCTAATGCATTTTCAAGCTTCTCTTTTATCTTCTGCAGATTTCGGATCTGATCAGCATAATCTTGTGTGAGGAGGGAGAAGAACAGACCAGGAATGGACAGACATTGGGGAAGGGCATTTTTAGGGTAACAAAAAAAAAAAAAGAAAAGAAAAAAGGATGAGTGGCAAATGACAATGATTTTCTCAATCAGAAAATCATTCCTGCTGAGGAAAACTTGGGTGACCACAACAATGAACACAAGCAAATAGTTCTGTTCTGTCCACAGGGTTGGCACAAACAGAAGGGCCTGTCCCAGGGGTGTCAGTCACACAGACAAGGGCAGAACCAGAGAAGGAACAGCTGTCCCTCCCTTTTTACTTCATCCCAGAACAGTGATATATTTAACTCTGCTCAGGAAAGGGGTCTGGCTCTGGAGGGTGCAAGAAAGGCTTTATTCATGGCCATTGCATCCATGTACTCGTTGTTCCAGTCCTACAGCACTGCCCTCACCCTCACTCAGCAGAACTGACATGGGAGGCAGGGAATGAAAACCAAAACAAAGAATACACACACCCTGGAGAAGTTCCTGTACAATGGAAAAGAGGATTTACTCACTGGGTGGTTGCCTGCATGAGATTCCTGATACTCAAGAGCCTCCCTCTCTTATGTTAAGCCCCAGCCAGCACTTTTAAGTTTACCCTGTGCAAGCCGATGAGCACTTGGGCCTTTCAAACTCAATGTGAAATAATTTTTGAACCCTACATTTTCTTGAACTGAACAGAAGCCTGATAAGTCTCCAGAATAAATTAAAATAATCCTGATCTGGCTGTAACCATTCCTTATTTTCCAAGGCCTCCCATGAGCTTTGGGAAGCAGCAGTGTAACACAGTTCAGCCCGGTCTCTGCTCCGCTCCATGCAACAGGGATGAAGAGCAGTGACAGCCTTCACTACAGCTTTACAAGGAATTAGAAAGAAAAAAGCCTCAGGACTGTTTTATGTTGAATTCTTTGGTTTTTCTTCATTTCCAAGCTCAATTCTTTAAGGACGGCACTGTGTTACTGTCAACATAAGAAAGCTCAGACCCTACGAGAAACAAACCATTACGCACAAAGGGGGAGAGATGCTGTTTGAAACATGGGACAGAAACCTATCCCAGCTGTTCCAAGGAATCACATAAATGTATTGTTGAAATCAGCAAAGAGCCAGTTGCCTTTATAAAAAATTAATGATACTGGATGCTCCCTCCCTTGTTGTCAATCAACAGGGTTGCTACACATCAATTTTCAAAATACCCTAACCCCATGTATGTTTAATACCTTAAATCATGTAAATTTAAAGGAAGACATTTCCCAAAATAACAAGTTTTGTATGTATCAGGGCACATACCAGACAGCTTCACCTCCAGTTTTCTTATTTGTTCATTTCTTCTGAACAACTGGGATGAAAGATCCTCTCTGGAGCTGCTTCCATCAGAAGCCTTGGGAGAAAAGCAACACTCTGTAACTTACAGAATTTAGAAAAAGCAATCCTGCCATACATTAAGTCTGGGATAATAACCACTCTCCTGCCTAGGAATAGCACTTGTTTTCCACATAAAGGGGCAAATTGTACTAACACAGCAGAATGTGTAAAAAGTGCTGAAGGAGAAAACCAGCAAGGGCTTAACAGTGCCAGGCTGCCTGCTCCCCAGAGCACAGCGCTTGGGAAGGAGCTGGGGCTGGGAACTGTTTGTCCAAACTTCACTGTGGAGATGGGGAATGAACCACCGAGGGGGAGGAAATCGGGCTCTACAGCACAGGCACCAGGAAAGGCCAAAGCCAAAGTCGTGAAAATCAAAGTAATTAGAAAAGAACTAGTAATGCTTTTCAGGTGGGATAAGCTCCCTGAAGCGCCGATGCAGCAATCTGTCCACGCAAAGTCTGCTGCATAACTGACTTAGGAGTCCTCTGGCTGCTTTTGCTCCATAAAAATCAATAGTAAGAGCAGTTAAATGAACATTGATAAAACAACTAATTCTTGGAGGTTTTCTGAAAACCACTCAAGACTTCAGTCACTGCCATTATTTGTTTTCTGTTCTCCAAACTTGCAAGATGGTAAACAGAATTTCTACATGAGAATTTCCTAAGTACTAAAAAAAAACCCTCAGAAAAACACAAGATTAATATATTTCCACTATAAAATGTATTTAAACATTAGGAGCTCCAACTTTCTGTTTAACAGAACTGAAATTTCAGCTGAGCTTCAGGAAAAATTATTTAAAACTCAACTGTGTAAATAACTTCTTCACTCTGCAGACAGCAAACAGAAACTTGCTGCTGGCTCTGCAGTGGGTCCTGCTGGCTCCAGCAGTGGGGTGACACTGCCTTAATCCAGGCTTTCAAAAATGTGACAGCCAGCCATCCAGGGCAGAGGTGCCAGAGCATTCCAGGGTTTCATTTAACTCATACGTTCCTGGAATTTTACTACTTGTTTAAATAATGTTTTATAATGAAAGAGAGCAACTACAATAGTTTTGAGTGCAACAACACTGCAGGGACGTTTTCGGCAGAGACATATACAATGTCTCAGGTAGGAAGAGTAGCAGGAAGCCAAGAGGCAAAATGAAAACTGGCCAGCATCTAGCTGGCTGCTCTAATGACAGAGAAGCTGTGGCTGTCCCCTCCCCGGATGTGTTCCAGGCCAGGTGGGACAGGACTTGGAGCAACCTGGTCTAGTGGAAGGTGTCCCTGCCCATGGCAGGGGGTGGACAAGCTTTAAGGTCACCTCTACCCCAAACCATCCTAGGACTCTGTGCTTCAGTAATTAATTTTACTAACAGGTATCTTACATGTAACTACAGCTTTATTCAATATTTTATGTCTATTTATCAATGTTTTGTATTGAAACAGCTTTGTAAGTCATGTTTACATGGGAATGGAAGCCTCCTGGCAACTACTATGTTTAACAAACGTTTTCTCTTCAATATTTAAGTTCACTCAAGCTAACGATACATTTATGCATTAAGAGATACACTTACAAAGACACCACAGCACATATTCAAATCACACACTACACTTAAAATGGTTGTCTGAAAACCATAACAAAAATGCTGTCAGATGAATCAGATTTCAAAACAAAGTGTAACTCACAAAGTCGTCTCCGGAGTCTGCTCCCACAGACGTGATCGATTCCTTACTGACAGACCTGGGGATGCGGGAGGGTCCTCCGGGCCTGGGAGCAACCGCTGCCTCCTCTGCGATCTTCTTCTTCAATTTGGCAAACATTTTACTGCTCTACAGCCCTGAAATATCCAAGTCCTTTGGAAAGCCACGACCTCCAACGTTTAATACACTGACACTCTGTCTAAAGCTTCCAAATGCTGAGACTTAATTCTGAGCCTCATCCACTGGTTTACTGCACTTCTAGTGCCATTAAAGCCCTCAAGGCCTGGCAGTACCTGCAAATCAAACAGAAATGGGTTCCACACTAAAAAATCCCACCCGCATGAATCATTTAAAGGTAACAGTAATCCTTTTAACATCGCATCTATTACAACACGTTACAAAATCGGGTCTCCCGGAGCAGAATCCGTTAAAGTCCCAAACCAACGGCCCCAAAC
>VZRQ01000650.1:201328-239150 GCA_013397975.1 Machaerirhynchus nigripectus
CTCCCTCAGTCCCGCTCCGCCCGTCCCTCCCTCAGCCCCGCTCCTCCCGCTCCTCCCCGGTCCCGCCCCTCCCGCCCCTCCCTCAGTGCCGGCCCTCCCGCTGTCCCACCCCGGAGCGGACCAGGCGCCTCGGTACGAGCGTTTACCACAGTTTATTGACAGCACACTCCGCCGGCGGGGCCGGGGCGGCGGCGGCCGGGACAGGGACAGCGAACGGCTCGGACACGGCACAACCGCGAACACCGGGCGGGAGCGGCCCCGGCGCGGCGGGGACAAAAGCGAACGGAAATCTGCTCCAAAGTCTCTGGAAAGGCTGGAAAGGCGGTGACGAGCAGGACGCGGGGCTGGCGCTCGGTCTGCGGTACCCGCGCGGACCGGGTGTGTCCGCTCCGGCGGGGACAAACGGCAGGGCCCAGTTCCATCGCGGCCTTTGCTTCTCCCCGCAGTGTCCAGCAGTAACACAAACACGCTTCTTCCCTCCCCGAACAACGGCAGAGTCGCTTCTGGCATCACACTGCTTTGGCGATTACAGATCCCTTGCAAAAAAGTCCATTTGCTCCAAAAAAAGTTTATTTATATATCTCTATATATTTTAAGGAAAATATCCGTTTTTACCAAAATACGATATACAGGCACACAGCTGTAAAATAACTTTAAACCAATTCACTATAAAATTACTTTTGGTAATAAATAATTTGATTCTCAGAGAGGCAAAACGCTCCCTGTACCTCTGCAGCTGGGCTGCCCGAGGCACGGTCCCTCTGCATTCCCAGAACGCTCCCAAACACTCCCACCTGCGCTCCCCTCGTCCTTCTCGCTGGGCCTTGCCCAGGGCAGAAGCAACTTGTGCTTTTCAGCCTGCATGAGGCAGAATCCTGCTCCCAACAAACCAGTTCAATGGCAGAATGATAATAAACACGTGCCAAAAGCAATCTGTGAAGTCAAGGGGGCAGATCCTCCCAGCAGGGTTTATTCTGGAAGGAGCGGCTGCTGGGATGGGGCTGGTGAGATCTGCTCCGCTCTGGGGCTCCTGCAGGCCCACGAGCTCTGCTGGGGTCTGCTCCCAACGGGAATGAAACCTGGAACAAACCAGCTATGCGTGCTTCTAGGCAGAATTCAGAGACAGTCCTTAACCCCAACAAGATCTGCCAGATTCAAAAATCCCAAACTAACTCTCCTCAGTCTTGGCATAGTAATGGTTTAGATGGGAAAACAAAAAGTGGCTGTCACTCCTACATCTAAAGCAGTTACATGTGTCCTCTGCTCTATTAGTGGACACCCAGAGCTTCAAAGCACCTGAAAACATTTGGTCACAGAACAGTATTGCTCTGAAAGTCTGGTGTTACAAATGTAAGAGAGCCCCTTCGGGAGTGTATAATCTGCACTGGAGAGCTCTGCCCTGGCCGCTGTGCCCAGTCTGACCTTACAAGGCACACAGAGCAGTCTTCAGCTCTCTGTATTAGATCTTTTTCCCTTGTTCATACAACTGTTCCTGCCTGCAGAGCTCCCTCAGCCCCAGGAGCGGCCACAGCCACCACATTCCAGCCACCAACACCACCAGGACTGAGTGAGGCTCGGCCGCTGCTGCACCACTGAGCTGCACTTGGACAGTTACTGAGGAATTGAACACAGGTAAAGCTTTTACAAAAGAAACCTCAAGACAAAACAGTTGTTCAGACAGATTCCAAGATTTTTAGCTTTCGGGAAGGAGCAGACTTGCAGCACAGCATGGTTACAGGACACAGGAGGTGGTGAGGCAGGGGAGGTGCTTCCTAACTCTTGCCAGGGATGGGCTATGGAACAGCACTTCCATCCCATCTTTAGGGGAGAAGCCTGACCAGAGCTACTGAAATTGTAGCTTTTGAAGATGATTAATTTAGGCCAAATTTCCTGTTGCCCCCATCTATTTCCAATAATCCTTTAAATACATCTCTGCACATCTCCCTGGGGAACAGTCTTGAGGGGTTTAGTCAGTCATGACTTGACAGACATTATTTTGATGAACTACTCAAAGAAATGTCCGGAAACTTCTCAAGAAAGCACTCCAGGGAGCAAGTCCTGTTTGCACAGCTCATGGAAGTTAGTGCTCCATTTACCTTGTGCACAAAGCAAAATGACACATCACATCCCAAGAGGAATTAAAACCCAGAGCATTAAAGAGTCATAACCCTGCATTGCCCTATCACTGTTATTCTGAGAAGTCAAAGGGGAAAGAAAAGGCAACAGCAATAACTTTGGCGAGATGTTCCAAGGCCAGTTTGAGCAGGAGCACAAACCTACTGTGGGAGCAGGATTCATCTGAACACACCACACGCAGGGAGTAGGGAGCCAGGCAGGAGCAGTCCTGTAAGGACACAGCTGGTCCAGTTCACCTTGTCCTCTCAATGTATTACATGCAGAATTTACCCCTTCAATTTGGTGTTGCCTGGTGCTGGCAAGTCTTCTCCGCTAATATAAGCAATAAAGATACATGGAGAAAGGGAGAGCGAGACAAGAGGGAAGGCATCAGGCCTGAGAAGAAAAGGATTTGTTCTCTTCTCACTTAAAAATGGTTCAGTCTTTGCTTCGCTTCCACACTGAGGACTGCGAGATACAGAAACCAGATTTTCTTCAGTACACACAAGCATACACCGAGAGGTACCTACGACCATAGCACAGAGCACACAGTAGCACAAGCTTAGAATGACTTGGTTCAAACAAGACAAGCTTTTACTTGGAGGGGAAAACATCAACATTTTAATCTTGAATGCAGTTCTTTGGGTGGCAAGGGAGGTGCTGGCTCAAAATCCAAGACCAGACACTCATCCTAGCTATAGCTAGAGCAGACAGAGGGTATGAGCCCTCTGCTTCCACAGTACAATTCCATACTCCTCCCAACACAACAGGAGTGAAATCTTTATCTTTGAACGTCCCAGAACTGGACCTTCTAACACAGGTCAGCAGGTAAGAGAATTAGAAACCTCAAGAATTAATTTTTGACTTGGACAGTCATTGCTGCTAAGTTCAACTTCTGAACTAATTTTCAAGGCCTATATTCTCCTCCTACATTCCAGCTTCTTCGGGGCGTTTTGTATTTTAAAAAGTGCATTCTTCTCTGATGAGATCTACCTTGGCAAAAAGCAAACAGAACTTCCTCGAAGGGCTGCAAATGGTAGAAGCCTCTCAGGTCACAAGCAAGGACTCCCCACTTCAGCCTGGCTAAATGAAGGTAAGGACCACCAAGGCTTTCCCAGTCAGGTCACAAGCAATGTCCCAGAGGTTCACCAGCCCACACGAGTGGAATCATTATCATCATCATCATCATCATCATCATCATCATCATCACTCCTATGCTTGGAAACAGCAAAACTCTTTTCCACAGAGATGGAACTAAAACGAGAATAGCTTCATCAAAGCAAAAGCTAAAGCAAAGCAAAAGCGTTTGGTTGGAAGGCAGTGAGCTGAGGAAAACTCAATTCCCTTTTTCCATGCAAGCTGAACACTGCTGGTAGAGAAACAGCAGGCAGGGCAACAGATAACCTGCCTCTCACTTGCTGCTGCATTAAAAGCTTCCTGCATCTTTAGCCTCCACACACAACCCCACATTTTAGCAACTGGGGAACCTCCTACCAGGCAGAAAGGCAGGGATCAGCTTCACAGTAAATACATGGATCTTATCACTGTAATACATACAGGGATACCCATTCCCCTGGCTAACTAAGGGCTCCTGTACCTGGAATCAGTTATGAATTACTTCAAGGCCCGAGGGTAAGCCCCTGGAAACAGCAAATTACAGTGGCAGAAGAACCATAACCTTTACTACAACCACAAATGATCTGCAGCACCTTGTGGAATCCACCCAACATGGCGTATGTGTGTATATATAAATTTTGTATATAGACATTGTAGTGGTTCATTCTTTTAATACATATACAAGTACCTATACATATATACATATTTACAATTTACACCAGCCAGTAGATGTATGTGTACTGTACATACACACACAAACGCCGAGCACACACATGCACACACACAAACACACACTCCTTAGAACAGACTCCACAGCCCGGGAAATGAAGTCCTGCCAGAGTCCAAAGAGCAGCACCAAGGTGGGGGTCTCAATGCACCAGCTTCAAGACTGCTTAGGACAAACACGAGCATTCACAGGATTTTGTACACTTGGGAAATAAAGAATGGATGGTGCAAGCTTCAGCCCAGCTACAAAGAACCTTCATGCAAACTCCCCAGCTACACTGCAGCTGCTCCTGCTGTTCTACACTGTGCTCCCTCAGCAGAATGGATCCACCAGTGCTGTTCTGTATGACCAGATCACAACCCTGGGAGATGCTCTGCACCCAGGACTGCCACGACACTATGGCAGTCACCAAGTTCTGCAGTGTTTCCACCTAAGCACAGAGGCATGGCCGGGGTTCAACAAAAAGCACTGGTCGGACTTGTCCTCTTGCTTCTTTTCTAGCAGCCCATGGAACAGTGACAATTGACTTCTTCATTTAATAGTTTAAAGTATCTCCATTCCCTCATCCTTGCTCACCCTGCACTGCCAGGAGCTGCCAGAGCTCCTCTAGCTCAGCAGGGCAGGCAGTGCAGTCCCAAATGAGCCAGCCAGCACTCTTTCCAGCAGCCACAACAGCCTTCTCCAGGCAGCCCCTTCCCAAAGGCCACTGTCCTCCTGCAAACACCCACACTGAGCTCATGGGCTGGGGAGCCGATGGTGCTGAGTTACAGCCCTCGGTGCTCCTGGTTCCAGGGCAGGACTGAGCCATGGGGGGACATGCAGAACATCCAGGGGCGTATGGCAGCTCCCACTTGGTTTCACCTGCAAGGGGAACATCAGCACCTCTCCCGGGGCACAGGGCTGTGGCACAGTGGGGTCAGACACACGAGTGACAGGAGGGGCTCGTACAGCTCTGTACAGGATGTCCTCTCAGCTCCTGTCAGGGAGTGGTCATGCTGGGGGAGCCACACATTCCATCCACACACGGAAAGGAGGGGTAACATCTGCTGGAAATGCTGGAATTTCTGAATAGTACCTCAAACTGAAGAATGCCCCCTCCTTCTGTGGCAGCAGCACAAATGGCGGGATGCCCCACATGACAATGAGAGGTGGGGGCTGCCTTTCAGGGTTTGCAGTTTGTTCACCTGTTGATCACCTGCCCAACCAGGTCCTTGGCCAGCAGTACACAGTTCATACAGAAAACTGCTGCGTCGAACTTATAGGGAGCATTAAGTATCTTTACAAATTCACTTCAAAGCACTGCTCCAAATGCAACTTAATTGTCCACAGTTTTGTCTCCTCACTTGCCTAAGACTGAAAAAATATATTTGTTATGAAGGAATCTGTGTTATTGCTATTGTTGGTTTGCACTGTGTGGTTCCATCTTTACCATTTCAAATCCAAACTCTTTGGGGATAAAATATTGGTTTTTCTGTTGATTTTTTTCTTTCCAATTTCTTAAAATTGTATAAAAATAAAGGATTTCCACAAATGTGGGCTAAAGGTAACCAATAATACTTCTATGCTTAGGATCAGCGGTTGGAAATGTGGTTGACAGCCACAAGACCAGAAATAAACCTCTAGTGATTCTTTAGTTTAACATTTAAAAGACATGAAAACTTCTGCTTATAAAATTGACCCCATACAGAATGGAACAGCTCAACTAGCAGCTGTTTATTATTACTTTTTAAAATAATGGTCCTAAATTTAAAAATAAAATCAAGTACTTCCTTTTATGATTTTCACATTATAAAACTGCACCATTCAAAATCTGTGGCCAGGGAATCCCCTTTGCAGTAAGACAGTTTCTTTTAATAGTCATCGAGTGTGTTTTCCAGGAAAACATTCCTAACATCCAGTATGGAAGCCAGCTCCAAAATGTGCTTTTGGAGGTGAGGGTTCTCCACCGTTTCATCTCTTGGCAGCTGAGGATAAGATTCGGGATAATTTCGAGTCTCCTGCTAGATGACAGTGAAAACAAAGAGAATCAGACACTCATTTCTTTCACACCCTCTAGGAAGAAGACTGCAAAAGGCCAGTATCATCCTAATCTGTTCAGTATGGCACAGAGAGAGAAAATATTCTAGACTTTTCAGTTTTCTCTTTCCACTGCCTCAGAGATGGTCACAGTGGCAATACAAATGCCTGTTCATCTGAGATAGTTATTGGTGTGTTCACTGAGGCTTTGCAGGAAAAAAAAGGAAACCACTAAAAAAGACAAAAAATATTCACCTGTACTTACCTACAAGGCTGGAGTTCATTTCTTGAAATTACAGACATGTAAGCATCTCCACTGGGAGATTCATCTCATCCTAAAACAAGTATCTAAGACACTGGGGGCAAATCTCTCCCCACTAACACAGACCTACTTCTTTTCCCTGGTATCAGAGCAGCCCAGGTAGCTGGCTTAGGCTTGGAGAGCTGCTGGATGTCTGCAGTTCCACAACTGAATACTGCACCTTTCAGTGCTCCACTCCCATTTTTCCCTGCAGTGTTTAAAATGGAGCAGGCAGTTTATATGCCAACACTCACATAAAATGGTGTAAATCCAGAAGCAGACTTCTCTGTTGGCACAGCTTTAACCAACAGGGAGGCAAAATACCATCTTCCTATTTAGTGTATTCATTTACACTTCAAAGACCTTCCAAAACCCATTCACATGAACACATTCCAAAAACAATGACCCACTCCTCCCCACTTCCTCTTATATTCTATACCTTTTTGCTTGTGTAGAAATAATAATCTTAAGCTATTAAGAGGAATTTTTCTAGCAGACAGGGCTGTCCAGAGTGACATAACTGAACTGCAGTGTCCCTGCTGCATTATGTGCAGGACTGAGGTTCCTGCAAGCGAAAGGCTTCATGCCTTGGGAGAGACACAAAGGCACAGCCTCAGTGCAAGCTGCAGGAACAGCATGTGAGCACCAGCCACCTTTCTGAGGTCACAGGGGCCTGCTCAGCCCTTGGACCCTCCCACCTGAGCCAGGGCAGTTCTACAGGCCCTGGCCTGGAGCTCCCACAAAGGCACACACATCCCTGCATACCCGGAAGATTTTGTGCATCCTCATAGTAGCCGAACAGAAGATAAATCTTGTGAGAAGCAAGCGAAGAAATTCATCCCCAAAAAACTGAAGGAAGGACTGATCTGTACAGAAGGCAAAGAAAGCTCAGTTTAGAAAGGCTCCAAACTCCCCGAAAGGCTCAGCTGTGCCTGGCCAGGCCGTACCTATGGACCGGGAGTGGGTCAGCAGCTGGGCAATGTCCCGGTTGATTTTTCTGAGGTAATCCTGACACTTCTCCCACAATCCTCGGCGCATGCTTGATAATCCAGAGACAAACAGGAATGCCATTAACGGATTGTTCAGAAAGAGTGTGAAGAGGCTACCCCGCTGAGACTGATCTAAAAGGAAAAATAGATCAATAGACAAAGGGATACATTCGGCACATGAAACAGAAACGCTGTCCCTGCCACAGAATGAAGTTGCTCACCTGCTAAACTCCGTCACAGAGGAGCTACTCCTGTGTGTTAGTTACACCTTCTTTCGTGCAGACCTGAGCAGTGACTGGCAATAAAGGCTTGCTGGAGACGTGCATTAACACCAAGACACCTTAACTGACTCTGCTCCCTTTCTGGGAGCAATAGAGCTGCCCAGAGTTGTAACAACCACCCTCACCCCACGCTGGGCTGGCCACTTCCTCAGTCTCTGTGTAGGAGAGCCTTTGCTCCCAGCACTTGTTGGAGCCATCTGTAGAAGTATCATCAGTGTTGGAACAAATTATTGACCACATACAGTAACTAAGCTTTATCATACTACTTTGGGGACTGTTAACCTGATTGAGGGGTTACACAGTAGTGAAAAGCTGTCTTTGCCTGAGGAATCTAAGTCCTGGTGGGCATAGATACATGATGCAACCGCAGCTTGTTGGGAAATGCAATAGTGCACATACCTTGTAATGCTTTTGGATATGCTGTTGGAGAAAGCAAGCACACCAATGGTTGTCCAAATAAGTTTGTGAAATTCTGCAACAGATAAGAATTTTGAAGTATTGATGGTCACTTTGCTTGCCTTGAATATTCAGCAAGTCGAGGGTACAAATCAAATTAATGACAGAAGACACTAATGCCCCTCACACAGCTCAGCATTGGCCATGAGCCTGACAAGTTCACTTACTCAGAGATCACAGCACAGAAGGAATATAACCAACTACATTTTAAAGGAATTACAATTCTCTCATTTAATTGCTACTGATGGCAGACACTAATTTCATGGAAATATGGCTTTCAGTAGTAACACATTACTTGAAAAAAACAAATCATGTTCTGCAGTAAAAGTGAAAGCAATTGGGTTTAGCATCTTCCCTCAACACTACCTGAGCTGCCCAGTCAAAACCATTTCTTTTCCCTTTTCTTTCTAGCAGGAGGAACTATGTCTGATGAAACAGGAGGGCCCAGAAGAGAGAAGTTTTAAAGTGAGTTTCCTTTAAAGCAAGTATGTCACAACCTTAACGTCTGCTGTACTGAACCCTCATTTTACAACACTCATTTCATGCCCCTTTCACCAGCACCTTAAATATTGCCAAAGTGTCCAATTGCACAAGGATTTCTCCAGAACCTGAAACACCATTTTCCAGTTTCACCAATATTTACCTGCTAACAGTCCTACTGTGTATCTGTCTGGTGATAAACAATTACCACAAAGGGAAAAAAGCCAAAAATCATGCACACAACCTCATTAGCTGTCATCAGAACAGCTGTCTTAAAACTGAAGGCTTGCAAAGCTGTAGAAAATGTAAGTGGTTGTGTCTGCATCCTCCCAGAGAGCAGACTCAGAGCACACGAGTGCCACACACACATCTGCAGATTAGGTTCTTAAAACTGCAGTTTACAAGCGTAAGCCATACAACACTAGAAGTATTTGCTTGTGTAGAATCCTCAAAAAGTTAATTTTTAAATTCCTTTTTGGACTCTGCATAATTCAAACGAACTTTGCCTTCTAGGCAGTGTATTTCAGTTATATTAGTTTTACAGAATTAATTTGATCTAAATCTGCTGGATACTAGAGACAGAAATCTAGTCTAATCAAAATAAAACATTTCCCATCTCTGCCAGAGTGCTGAGTACTGCTAAAAACCTTTCTAGTTCCTAGCCCAGGGAAGACTGATAATGCTGGATACTAAGGTTTGGTCTCTAAGGAAGAAACAAAGACAGCAACTATAGGCCAGCCCAGGAATTGGCAAAAGAAACATTTCAAACTCCAGGAGTCACTGCAGACACTGCTGGTTTGAACTGTACACACACTGGCAAGGTTTTACCATCTCCAGTAACTTGTATGCTCAGTACCACGAGCAGATTGACATGTTTAATTAATTCCATCCTGTGTCACTCAGTTACAGACCAAAGCTGACAGGCCACCAGTGAGAACAACCCTGCAGTCCAACAGCCAACAGCACCCCTGGGTCACTTGCGGGTCTCAGGCACTGTCTGAGAGCACCCTGGACTCTGTCCCAGCGGAGGTTAAGCCAGGAAAACCTGCCCTGCAGTCCAGATGCTGACAGCAAGTCTGGATAAGGAATGCCCTATCCTTCAGTGCATGGACAACTCCAAAAAGGGTAAACCCCATTTTGTTTCAAAATTGACTGTTTTTTCACTTCAGTGTTCACGTGTTCCAGCAGAAGTGTTTCTGACTTTTACAATGCATGTCATGTACATCTCTTTCCAAGAAAGAACTGCCCATCATCTCCAAAAGAAATCACATTTAAGCTTTGCTAAGCTAAGTATTTATACCACGTCACTGACAAAGGCCTCGCACTCTCACTGACTGGAGGTTTTGGTTTGGTTTGGTTTGAAGACCTTGCATTTGACCATGATCCTAGACAATCACAGCTACAGGAAGATATTGATTTAAAAATATTATTTCATCCACATATGCAGTGGTAACCTTCAAGAACACACAGCCATCTATATTTAAATGGAAGTGTTAAAAAAAAATTCACGGCTTTCAGTAGATATGCTCGATTTGCAGTTATCTTCCACTTTCAGCTAAATATACAGGGGAGGAAGCTGTTCAAGTGCCGCTGATTTGACAAACTGGCAAGTCACTTCCTGGCAGGACTTACTTTCAGTCATCACCATTTAAGTCCTCCAGAGAGAGGGAGAGGACGGGGATGCGTGCAGGAGAGCAGGAACGGGCTGCAGAAAAAGATGTGTGAGCAGTTGCTGTTCCTGCCGGTACTGCTGGCAGTGACATTTAAATGTCAGGATAGCTCCTGTCCTACCAGGAAAGATCAGAGCAGCCATGTGGAAAAAAGTCACTAGTGACTTCAGTTCCTCACATGGTCACACAGAACCTCTTTGTGCCAGCACTTGAGCCTCAAGTCGCCTCTCAGCCCACCCGGGGACAGCCACAGGACAGCCCCGTCAGGGCACTCTGGGAACAAGGACCCCAGCACAACCACAGGCAGGAGGGTTCAAGGGCTGGGAAACACTGACCTTGAGAGCTCTGCCACGTACCTTCAGCGGAAAACAAAACAAGACACCTAAACCAGTCCCCTCACATCTGCCTGTGTGCAGTGGCAAGAGATGGGGAAGGTGAATGTCACTGCTGAAATGCTGCACAGATTTCTTTTTAGGTTCCTTCTAATTGTGCCCACACTGTTGTGATCTGGGTCAGTGCTCCTAGCAGCCACTTCTATAATCCTGTCCTGAAATGCTTCCAAAGCTCACATTGCTGTGCTCCTTCCACACAGGCAAAGCTGGATGGTCTCCATCAGCTGTGCTGAACAGACTGGTGGGTTTTACACCCCTGTGTAAAACCAAAACCAAACCAAAAACCGAACACAAGCCATACTTCTTCCCCTGAAACAAAACCAATCCCTTGATGTTATACTGGAATGCATGTCAGGAAAGAGCACAGGGAAATAAATCCCTTCCAAATGCTCACTTTCTCAGAAAAACAAGTAAATCATTGCCATTGTGTTTCCCTCCATGTAAATGGGGAATTCAAGAAAAAACAGATTTGCTCTGAAACCCAGTGTAGTTAACTTAAATAAAGTGGTGTTTAAAAAGCCCTCTGAGATACACTGCACTACAGCAAACCAAAGACACAACAGAGAGGCCAGATCATTATCTGGCTGTCAGGCAGAAGTTCCCTGGCTCAATACAGAACTATCCTGAATCATGCTGACCACTGATTTAGTACCTCTCCTTGGCCAACACATGCCTTCAAAACAAACAGCACAGCCTGTGGACACTGAACAAGGCACAAGTTCCTCTGGCCACTAGACGTCCCTGTTCCTCCTCCAAAACACAGCTGTGGATGTTCCTTTCCCTCACTGCACATAATGGAGCTATAAAAAGGAACACAGAAGAAGTGGCACTTTCCCCAGATATAGCACATTGTTATTATCCCATTCATGAATGAAATAAATGTGTAATGCTCTCCAGATTCAACTGGCCACCACGAGTGCAATGCCTGCTCCTGTATTACCCGAACTGCAGATTCCCAGAGGTGATTGGCATGGAGCAATTCTACCCTAAGTCCAGAGCACCCCAGGAAGGAGGCTCAGTGTCCAAGCAAACACCACTCTACAGTAACACTGGATGCTAATTTGAGGCTTGTTACTTCCTTGGTTCAGACACTTTTCAGACACAGACACCCTGTGTTTTATAAGATCAGGCTCAATGCTTTGACTCTTTTCTGTTGCTTAAAAGCAACTGAATGTTGGATGACTGGAAAAAAGAAAAGCACATTAGTTATCTCCCTCCCCCACACACACACACACCGAGATTTGTCTTTGGTATAAAACAAAAATAAACCTCCCACCAGAGACCTTGGAAATCTTGAACCTTTTTTCCCTCCAGGAGGATTTATTACTTTCCAATGAGCGGCTGTTCATGTGCTTCTCCTTCTTGTTCCTATTCATAGGGTCAGATCCTGACTAGCATGCACAACCTCAAAAGAAAAGAAAGACTGAATACAAACTGTTAAAAAAAAATAGCCTGTTAAAAGTGTAAGCTAACTAGGGATTGGCACTGTATCCTACCACACGAGGAGCTGCCCCAGGGGCCTTACCTTGTAGGCGACACTGTTGGAAGAGTCCACGATGATGAACAGGGGCTTTCTGGTGAAAGGGTAGAGATCTCCAGGGTGAAGGCTGCAAAGAGAAAGGGACAGCTCAGAGCACCACAACTGCTGCACAGCTCTGACACAGCACGTGTCTCACACACACAGCTGCCCACAGCCAGATAAAAAGCAGACAGGTTCCCTATGCCCCAGTCCCCAGATTCACCCTCAGAGGGCAACAGCACAACTATTGTCTGTGTTTGTCTACAATATGGGCAGTGGGACTTGTTATTAGTTCATGAGATGTTTAACTTCTTTAGAAATCATCCCTCACTGATCTGAAGTTCGCCAGTAATTAAGAACTTATGTCATGTAAGTAAAGTTGATGTGTTTAAACAATCATTTAAAGTTGCACAAGTTGCACATTCATTTCTAAGTGTTCAAGCCAATCTCCATTGTGATGTCCTGCACTGAGGAGTTTGAATGCCAGAGGCGTTGATGCATTTTACTCCATTAAAGACAAACTCTTGTGAATGTGCAGGTGTGCACCACGACACTCACCAGTGCATCTCCTTGTAGGACTGGTTGCGCTTGTGGATCGCGTCCCCGTTGATGATGTCCCGGTTACTGTTGGTCAGCACTCCCCCAAAATCGTACGGACCTTCACGTGGACAAAGGAAGCTAAAATCAGCAGGGGCAACTCACCTCAGCTAGACACTGAATGATTACATGGAAGGGAGGAAGCAACAACAAATCCCAGAAAACTAAGGGAATCTGGACTACTGCAGTTGTAAGGAGGGGAAGAGAGGAATGTGGAGACCTCACTAACTATATATTCCTTTTTATGCCTTTTTAGCAATTTCAGCATCTATCAAATGCAAGCAAGGAATGCAACTTCGTAACTTTTAATTTAATTATTCACTATTTATCCACAAACATAATGCAAAAGATCCAAATACTGGCTCTTGTTACACTACAGAGAAAAAAGATCAAAACCCATTACACATCCGATACAGGACAATCAATACCTTTGTAAAATTACTGTATGAGTTTGCATATTTCAGATTCAGAATCTGGTAAAAAATAAGACTAAATGAATCAAAAAGACTAGAAATACTATTGTCATTTGCAGTTCTAACACTGCAAAGGGGAGAAGAAAGAACTCAGAGAATGACAAAAGGACAAAACAGCTTTAACCAGATTTAAAATCTGTAGCAAAGGTCTGTATTTCAAGATTTTAAAGTCAGAATTCACAATTTTCACATGCATATGCCCTGGACATGTGTTCCCACATGTAAGCTGAATATTCTGCTAAATTTGCAAAACTGAGCTACCCCCTGAATGTCTGATGGAGAGCAAAGATGAAAGCAATGGCTATAAAAAGTATCAAATCCTACAAGATACCAAGAAATATTTCTGCCATTGGTATGGGTATGAAATGCCACTAACATTAGTAAAATAAAGTATTAGGGTTTCCTCATTCTGTCATACATTTGCAGACTTGGCTGACCCATATTTGGCCACCAAATGCAATTTTTTCAGGTTTGGATACAAGACGCCTTTCCATTTAAGGGAAGCTTTGGGGATACAAAATCAGGAACAGAACAAACATTAATTTAGCACTGCTACAAACACCTCACATGGTCTGCCAAACACAGAGCTTGCAGGCAATGCACAGTGCAACTTGTAGCTGCTCTCCCTTTTAATAAGGCAGAACTGTGTGCAGACCACACCACCTTATTAAAAGAATGCAGTTGTGATGGATGCACTGAGTGAGAGCTGCACTCTGGCTGGGCAGCTCTTCAGGTGACCGAGCCTGGATGCCTCTGCCACAAGGTTTTAAGCTGAAACAACACATGCAGAGAGGGGGACATACCACAGGCTTTAGGACCTACCACCAAGCTGCAGCAAGAAACAAAATGTTAAAAGCATTTAAAAAAATCACTGCCACCATCCAAAGCTGACAGGGATTTTTTTCCTTTTAACATTTTGAGAGCTCTATAAATCATGCACTGGGGAGGACAAAGCATGCATCTTATAAAGGAATGCAAGTCTCAAACAGATGAGGTTTTTACAATATTTAGGATGTTAAAACGTTATTTTGATTTTTTTCTTGAGTTATATAAACAGATCTTTGGACTGTGTTTACTTCAGCCAACCAGTTTTCAGCTTTTACATTGCAGCTGCATCCAAATATTCTGCTAGATTGCAAAGAACAGGAGGGTGAGGTGAGGGGAATTGTCAAAAATCATGAGAAGGGCTTGAATTGTCAGGTTAATGAGCGTGCAAATAGACCAGTCCCTGCAGCTGCTCGAGTCCTTCCACCACCCATCTCCTGGCCACACGTTCTCCTGGTGCCGGGGATTGGAAAAAATCACAGAGTGCCACTGAGCCATTTTATGAACTTTGTGCTGATGCATCAACTGAGCCACGTGGTCTTCAAAATTGGGAGGCATTTAATACTTCAGATGCATCAAAAACTGGATGTGTCCTTTGAAAAGTTCTCAGGTTAATGCACACTGATTAAAACACAAAGATTTAATTATTGTTTATGGAAAATAAAGACTCTCTTACTAAGTAGACAGGAGAATCAAATTGACTTGTCTTTTAAAAGGAGCTTTGTGACATCTTTCTTGGTCACTTGTCCTGGAACATAAAGAGAATTCAAGCCCTGTTCATGACAGGGAGCATTCCTTTATTGTACCTTCACTATCCGAACGACCTGATGGGAACACGCCCGTGGCAGACAGGTAAATCAGCAGCACGCTGTTTGCAGGCAGCTCCTGGAACGCCAGCAAGGGCACCAGTGGCAAGGGAAGAAATGTACAAGTTTATTTTAATACTGAATCATCACCTTCAGAAACACATTGTCATTATAATGGTGCTACTCCTGCTTCTGGCTCCCCTCCACTCTGCTCTTGGTACACGGATTTGGCCGGCCCCACCACATACACCCCCTTCCAACAGACCAAAAGTGTCACCTGAGGAAATGGCTGTAACTTTTCTCCACACAAACCTCTATGATGACACCAGAGCTCCAAGCAGCACTGAGAAAGCATCTGCTTCCACACAGACTCTTTTACTGTCCGGATCTGAAGCCTTCCGAGATATGGAACCCAAAAGGTGCCAAGATCCACGCAGACCCCAACTCCCAAACAATTCACAAAGGAAGCTTTGTTTACAGTTCCAATGGGATACAGGACTGGAGATTCAGCAGCTATACAGTGCTCAAGAGCAACAATTTCCTGATGTACTTCCCTGATTTTGGACTGTGCTTGGCATGATATAAAATGATAGCATACTCTTTAACATTTTTTTCTATTCTCCAGATCAATGGAGATCCACGTTTCATTCAGTCTCACATACAGTCCTGGTTATTTTTTTTATTACAAATAAATTCACTGATTTCACAAACCTTAAATGATGCTGCTAAAAATGTATATAGCTGGCTAAAAGTTGGTTTATAAAGTAGGTATTTATGGGGGTTTTCCCGCCTGGCTGGTTTCTCTGTTGACTCCTGTTAAAAGAAAGAAACAAAATACTACTCAAAAAACCCCCAGCAACCAGATATTACCAAAGCAGTTTCATAACCCTCTAAATTTCTGTTTATTAGAATTATGTTTATCTCCAACACACTTCCCACACAAATGGTCTGCCCATTCTGCATTTCCTACTACACAGTAAAGCAAGATGCACAGTATTCAAACCACAACTTTGTATTATCCCTCACTGAAACTTGTTAACTAAATCTTCCCTAGTCTCTAAAGTATCACCCAAGAACGGAGTGACAAAATTCACACTTAATCTCAATCAAATGAATTTTGAATCTTCATATTTTCTTTTGGCCCCAGATAAAACACTTTATGCTTTCTCTGAAGGGGACATTAACTTTCAGATGACTTAGTGATCTGATGAGTCCATGGGTTTGAGCTACTCTACACTAATTTCTAGTACAAGCTACACCACCTTTACAAACCTGCTCTGCACAGTGACAATACTGAAGCAGTACACTACTTAAAACCAATCAATCAAACAAAAAACCCAGTTAAGATGTGTTGCCAGGTTTGTTACTGAAGTGGAACTCACCTGCATTCCAGGTTTGTTCATTTGTGACGCCAAGTTCATTGGTTCCCTCTCCAGGGCTTGCAGCATTCGGAACATGTCGATTGTTAATTCACTGAACTTGACCTGCAATAGAGTCAAACAGTTTATTCTGCTAGATGCACATTAAACTGAATTTCCCTGGAATTATCCAGGAGACTCCACTGCACACCAGAGAGACCTTTCTCTCTCAGGGATCTCTGTCAGTGTCATCCTTGAATCTCTAAAGAGCTGTGAATGACTTCCAGAAGAGCTCACAGAGGACAAAGTCTATTTGTTACTGATCTACCCGGCCAAGTCACTGCACTGCAGACCCCTGCTTCCAAATTACAGGCTTCTCTGGCATGTGTACAAATCAGGTGCTGAAAGGGCTCTGTACTGTGAATTCAGACAAAATCTGAGAAAGACACATGAAGTGTAGTTTAAATACAACTCCCTTGCTTACCTGAAAAGAGCTCAGAGAGAAGTCATGAAAGGTGTACAACTTCACAATCATTACCATCTAAAAACCAGGACCTAGAATGCCTTTTGAAAACCTCTTCCTGTTGCCTCTGAAGTTGCAACAAGCTGGAGTGAGTCATATGAAAGCTTAAGTCAAGCTTTTTCTAGAATATATCTTAGAGGCCTCTCATGCTTGAATGTTATTACAAACCAGTACATGAAAATCAATTGTATCTACTTAATTGACACGTTGAATATAAGCAGTAAGAGGTCAGTACCACGGGTCTAATATCTAACATTTTTCATTTTTAGCTCTTATTTCTGAGAACCCTCTTCTTCTTGCTGCCACTGCAACTATCACAATAAAAATAATTCAGTGTTCTCCTTTGTTGGAATCTCTGTTGTATAATCAGAAAGGATGTAATGGGGGGGACTCCAAAGATGCAAACCAGGTGCCCAGAATTTCCTTTACCTGGTTGTTGCAGTTCCCAATAATGAGCGCATCTGCAAGAGCAAGCTGTCCCACTATCATCCCCTGCTCCAGCAACGGAGCTCCCGTCTCAGAAAGCCTGTTAGAGGTGATTACAATGGTGTTGTCATCATTTAAAACCATGACAGGGTCTGCCTAAAAAAAGCAACCAGAATAAATCAAGAATTCAGGAAAGCATATAGATGTGCAGTCAGAGAGAAGTCCGCAGGTCTCGGCACTTACAATAAACATTTCACAACTGAGGCAGATTTTTTTAATTACTTTGCCATACATGTATTAATGTATTTGTATGCAGGCTACAGGGTAATGCCTTCCCATCTAGAAAAGCAAAGTACTTAGGGACTACAAGAACCGCATGGTACAAGCACATGAAGGTACAGCAAAGAGAAAAGCATACTGCCTCCAATGACATGGACTCTGCTTAAGCTTCTCTATACCTGAGGAGTCAAATGTCATCAACAACCTTACAAATTCATGCAGAATAAACTAAATATTCCTACTTTCATAATAAATTTAGTTTGCCCATTTCAGCTTGCCTTCCCTTTGTAGAAATGAACAGCAAAGGAGGTGAGTGAACGATAATGCTGCCACCCATTCTGGAAATATTTAAATACTCCTGTGAACATGAGCCAGTGATGAATGGGACAGGCATGCTGTCCCTGCACTGGCACACCTGCTTCCCTCACAGATGAGGTGATTCAGGAACACTTCCATCAACAAGACAGAAAACTCTGAAACAACTACAGGGAATGGTATTCTCACCTCAATAAATGCTGCCACTTCCTGAAGAACCAGGTTCCACTCCACCTGATCTTCAGTATTGAAACGATGAGTGTAGTCTTCAATTTCATCTGACAGCTCCTGATGTAAACAGTTCAGAGACAGACACAGTCACTCCTAAAACCAGACTTTAACAGGCAGTCAGTAACCTTACATTTGGTTAGCTGTGCTGGCCTTTAAGAATAATAAATAAATAAATAAATTCCTTGGGAACATATGCAACACACTCCTGACTAACATGCCAGCCAAAACGCGCTCTTTCAGCACACAAAATGCCAATGTTACACCGAGTTCTGGCAATGAAAATTGTCTTCTACGTAGGTCCAAATGCAAAGAGTATCTGGAGTTGAGTATAATTATCCCACTCACAGCTATGTCACTGGTTATTACCATAAGCTATGGAAACCAAGGACTCAAATTTCAGCTTGCAAGAAACTTTAAATACATTGAGGAAGGGGATGGTGTGGCTGGTTTAGCTGTGCTAAGCTAAGCCTGCAGTTCAAGGGAGCTGTGACACAGACAGCAATGCAACCTACACAAAGCTGTCAAGCCCAGGAGCTGCTGGAAGCGAGGCTGTCAGAGGGGCTGGGAAGCATATGCTGTGGGGAGCAGCTTGCTGTTCCTTTGCTGCACTTCCAGGGCACCTCCCTGTCTGGGCTGCAGCTATTGGAATATTTTTACTTGCTGTTCAAACAATGCTACCAAATCATTTGATCTTAAAATGTCATTACTAAATGTCTGGATCACAGAAGATATTCCCTGTGTTGGATGTCAGACTAGAAAAGCAAGGATCAGCAACCTCCGACCCCTCAGCACCTTTATCCTGATTTTAACATACCTTTACAAGGTCCTTCACAACATCCATCTTGTTGAGCAGGAGACAAACCACAATAAACCTTGCATAGTAACGCAGCTTCTTAACCACTAATTCGGGCCTAGACACAACAACAAGAACACCACAGCCAAATCTGAGATTAGAATAGAACAGAGGTAGGCAGCAGGAGTAAGGGAGAGGAGGAGTTTAAGACCAGAGCAGGACTGAACACTTGCAGATTAAGAGTTCTGACTGAACTCATGTGGTGATGAATAGCTACCTGGCTGCTTGGAGGTTTAGTTAAAATTGAGTACAGGGACATAAAAAATAATTTAAGAAAGCCACAGCCTCCTTACGTGTCAGGGGCATGGGAGTCAGATATCATGGATAGCTCTTCAAACCTTGATGTACTGCAGCAGGGGCTGATGTTCCCCTGAAAGGCCTGATCAGAATCAAACAGATTCCTCTGCTTCAGCCCAACTGACCACAGCATTTTGGGTCCCAGCACTGATACTGCTCGAGATTCAAAATGACAAAACTTTGGGGCTAATGGTTTTCTATCCAGGACCAGGTAACAATATTCTTCCAGTCATACAGCAAAGCTCTTATTTATCCTGAATTTTTCAATCATAGCAGAAGGATTAAAAGAAACTGCTGTCAACAACACAGATTTTATCCCAGCTATGCTCCTACAGTTTATAGCTCTTTGCTGCCTCCATACACCTTCCCAGCCTTGAAAAAACAAGGGCCTCCATGCAGACATACCTGTCTTCTTTGTTGACTTGGGAGTAGTACGACCTCTGCCTAATTGCTGAGTAGAAGGAGAAAGCCTCATTGAGATAGCTGGTTTCGGAGGTGCGCAGGCTGCAGGGGAACAAGGGGGTCAGCTCACTGCCTCCGAGGGAAAGCCATGCCAAACCCTCCCTTCCTGCCCCCTCAACCATCCTGTGCATCCATGGCAAAACTCCCTCCTCAAGCACCATCGTATGAAAGCCAAACTCTCATTCTGGGAAGGCAGATGTCAGAACTTGGGTCCCATTTCAGGTAACAGTCAAAGCTGCCCATCTTGCACCCACACACACAGATGATGGGTTCACTGAACAGTTTAAAGGGACATTAAGCTCCCAAACTTGTAAATCACACTTTTGCACGACATTCCAATGCACCATGCTTGGAAGACACTTTGGAGACAGGAGCAAAGTCCTTGGGCAGTACCAGTGTGACCAGCAACGTGGCAGCAGGCTCACAGGGCCTTTCCCTGCAGCACCCCATGCAGTCCCCAGGGCCCAAATTCAGAAACAGGCATCGTGACTCAGCCCAATCACTGATTCCTCCTGACTGAGCATCCAGACATTTGGCATGCAGCTGCCACTAACCCTGCATTGCCCACTGAATCCTCTTCTGTGCTTACTTACTAATAATGGTAATAGAGCTGCCCAATCTTGGAAGCAATTTCCCCAATTTGCCACCTCTTCAACCCATACCGATTGTCCAATACTTGTCTATGTCGCAAGAGAGAAAAGAAAGATTAAAAGGATTCCCAAATTTCCCAGAACATCCACCAGACAAGACAAAGAGCCATTGCAGGGCCAAATTCAGCTTTCATTACTGGTGCAGCATTGCCAGCAGCAGCCCCTCACAGAGCCAACAGCACACACACCCCACAACAAGGACCATTTATCTTGCCTAAACTTGCAA
The DNA here is from genome assembly GCA_013397975.1 of Machaerirhynchus nigripectus. Lineage (NCBI taxonomy): Eukaryota > Metazoa > Chordata > Aves > Passeriformes > Dicruridae > Machaerirhynchus > Machaerirhynchus nigripectus. The sequence continues at coordinate 221,712 of VZRQ01000650.1, forward strand.
GAACCAGACATAAGTGTGTTGCACAAAATACACACAACAAAAGGTCACAACTTCCCAGGAGAAGACTCAGACTATGCAGCCAGAGGAAGGTGTGAAGGATCAGAGCCCACGCAGCAGCAAGAGACTTCACACCATTCCAGATTCTGCTCTGCAGAATCCATCACCTCCTTGGTAAGAAATTAAAGCACCACACACTCAGGTAGAGCAAAAGGGCTTGTTAAAAAAGTCACACTGAAAACTGCAACATTTTAATTCAATAGACTGTGAGCACTGCAGGAAGCTGCTGTTCCCTCCCTTCATGCTTGAACAACACAGTGAAATCTCAATCTTAGCTGGGGCCCTGGGCATACCAGAGATTAAAGCTGCACTTAAACCCACACAACGCATCTGCCCACAACATTCCCTTACCGGTGCTGCTGTTGGAACTTCCAGAGCTTGGTGTAAACATCAAATGTTCGCCCGAAATAGGATTGCCACTGCTTCTGCCCATACTGAGGTAAATCCCTGCAAGAGACAGTGACAAAAGCAGAATTAGGAAGCAGAATCCAGTCAGCCCAACGTGACAGGAGTATGTCTGTGTCAAAGTCAGAACAGCTTTGTTCAGGATTCATTTGACAAACTTTAGAATTCTGCCTGCACCCAGAACTACAAGAACCATGATTCCCAGAGTTTCTCAAAACCTGTTGTTATTGGTTCTCTCCAAATAGGAGATGACCATGTTCCTACATGCAACAGGTGTTGGAAAACATTTTACAATCTTGCTAAAAAGAGAAGTAATTTTATGGTTATACGCACAGAAAGACGAACTGGACTCTTGAAATATTGTAATAAAGAAAAAACCTACCCTAGAGCAAGCAGAATAATCCAATGGAAATCAGTTAATTTGGACTGATAATATTTATTAAGGAAATGTTACTCATTAAGCAAATCATCTTTTTCAAACAGATAAGGCTGTTTCAGAAACAGAGCCTATGACAGCACAAACAAAACTGCTGCCCCAATGTCACCAGGTCAGGCCAGCATATGGATGGTCACAGTTAACATCCACTGGGTTCTGTTACACCATCACCACATTTGTCACCCTCTAACTCACTGTTAGAGACATGACACAACCTGAGAACTTCTGGGGTTTTTTCCTGTCAGTCTCCAGTCCTACAAGGTGAGTCAGTCAACCCAGTTCAGTTCTGCTCTCCTATCTCCCCTCGATTTCCATGCTGTGGTGTATTTCTACCCCACAACTATGATGTACTCCTAAGGATTTTGGCTTTAAAGGTTTGTGCTCTCAACCCTCACTCCTCCCATCTCCACAGAATTACCTGAATCTTGAAACAAATGCAACAGAGGGGACCAAACCCCTGAGTCCCACTGAGCACACGTTCCCTACACATCTACACCAAGGCTCACTCAAAGAAAGTGCACAACTCTACAAGTGGAAGTAGAACAGCTTTTCCAAGACAGCATCCACTTTCCTTTCTCTGCAGGGAATGCTCTCTCAAATCACTGTGCTGGTTCATGTACCACCTTCAGCAGACCCAAGAGCAGCACATTCCACTTCCAAGACTGGAGGGTAGAGACCAAGGGAAGCACCCCCTTTAGGAAACCTTGCCATGTCCTCTGAAAGAGTCAGAGAAGCAGAGCAGTACACACCATCTCAGAGCAGCATTCTGGCCTGTTTCTGCTCACTGTAATTGCTTTAACAGCACCCGAGGTAGGAAAGGAAATTAATATTCCTCTGCTCGTCAGCCAACTGTACTTCCCACACAGCTTGAAGGGACGTAGCTCAGCTACTACAAGTAAAATGAATCCCTTACCAACCTGGAAAAGCATTCCAGTACTTGGTGCTGATATTCCATGAAGACACCAAGGAATCTGGGCAGGATTTTACCAAATTAAAAAACAGAAAAATCCCTTCAAACTTGCAATTGCCTGCTCAAAATCTTGCAACATATGTTGGTGTAGCAAGGGGTAAACAGGAATATAAATATGTGCTTCAGGGGACCCACATCTTCATTCAAATGCAGCTTGATACAAACATATGCAGATTTAAAGCATTTTCTGCGAGGAACGATTTACCACCTTCTCTTGTTGCAATAGATGTAAACATTTTAGCTAAACAAAAGAAGCTAAGGCACTGACCAAACACACACAGCCAAGATACAGCCCAGACTTCAACATAGCAAGAGGTGATTTTAATTTAATAAGCACATCCACAAGATTCAATGTTTAATTTTTTTTAAAAAGTGAATACAAATACAAAACAACACTAAAATGGGTAATTTAAAAAAATTATACAAATCCAAGTTCCCTGGCACTAACTTATAGAATGACTGAATCAACGAGTTGAAGAACCCTAGCCCACAGTAAAATGGCTTTCTAGGCCAAGTTGCTCAGGACATTTGAGCAAAGGCCTAACATCCGGGAAGAAGAAAAGAGCCTTCTCTCAAACACCAAGAAGCAGGTATGTGCACAAACTAAGAAATAAGCAGGTAACTATGGGCTGATCACGCTCACACGTCTATCCCTAATCAGTGAGCTAATTAATACGCTCTCTAAGCTTCACCTGTCACCTCCCCATTCCACACCTTCCTCTGCACAAGCCTAAACATTCGAACATAACCTAAACACAAAACCCAGCTCAACTCACGGCACTGCATTAGATTTGAGTATCTGAAAACGAGCGGTGTTTTAAGAAGCCTCTGTTAGTACAGTGTCCATGTGTCCGGCCACCGCTGTCCGCAGCCGCTGCTGGGTGTCCACACGGATATTCCTCAAGCAGCGTGCTCGCCTAATTGCAGCTGGCATAGCTGCACAATACCATGGATTCCTCGGCTCCCCAGGGAACGGGAAAGATCTCCATGGAAACAGACAGTAGCACTTGTTCTTTTGATAGTATTCTGACATGGCTGTAATAAAACTTCATTTATGACAATACATTACTGTGGTTTCACTACAGCTTTTTGCAGACAAGAGCTGCCTTTGCTGCCATCCCTTTACTGCTCTGTGCTGATCATGCATGTTGCATGTTGCTCCCAAGTACCAAGAAATTTTGCCATGAGAAAATAGGTGCATAAGCAAAAGAGGACATGTAGTGCAGTTATTTTAAAACAACATGGGTATGGGCATTATTTGGTGAGAAATATTCCAAAAGAATCCCAAAACCTCAGCTGACTGCAGAGTGGGCTTCTAACACAGCTCCTCCCACCAAAGGAGACAGGGAATACGTGATCCAGAGGCAATTATACACCCAACTTGAGAACTAAAGACCTATGTTATAGCAAGACGTTTTGCTACTTCCAGGTCTACAGAAGGACACCAGAGCAGTGAGGAGAGACAAAGGCAGTAGGTTTTCCTGTGGGGTGTGCCCAGCCGGCCAGGCTGCTGGCTCAGAACCAGCGGCCAGGGGGCACCCGCTCTGACTGGACACCACCACAGAAGGGATAAAGGGGCAACCAAATGAATCCAAATGCAGAGAGGGACTGGAGATTTGATTTAGGACAGTACAATAGCCTGCAACAACAAGTGGAAATAATTTCCAGTGTCTTGGCTTTTAAAACATTCCAAACAGGACGTGAAGACACAAACTGATGTTCTAGAACGATGAGTTTCTCATGCTGGGCGCAGAAGACTGGTTCTCTTGCTGCACTAGAGTGCCTGGTGGATAAATTTCATAGACAGTCCAGAATTTCATCCAATTCTTGCTGTACTCCTTGTCTCCACAAAGACCAGCACTACTTACTTGTGCTCATATTTAATTCTCTGTCAGGAGTTAATTTCTGCCACGCTGCCAGATAATACTGGCTGAAACCCAGTGAAAGGTGCTGAGGTGTGCTTGGCCAGTGCCACGTGGAAGTTGTCACACAGGGACATTAAAGATGTTGAGAAAGTCCTACAGACTCGGCAGCACGCTTCAAAGAGGAAGGCTACAATAAGTGTAAGTTTAATATTCAAAGCTTTAAACACATTCACAGTTTTGACAGGTGATAAAAAGAGACTATTTCCTTTTATGTTCATGGGTTTGTAGTAGTTACAGGCTCCTGTTCCCACAACCTGAGCAGCAGTGGGATAACAGTGCTGTGCTGCAGAGCCAGAAGGTCCCTCCCTGAGCCTCCTCTCATCCAGGCTGAGCCCCCCCAGCTCCCTCTGCTGCTCCTGGTGTTGCAGACCTTTCCCCAGCTTTGTTCCCATCCCTGGACACGCTCCAGCCCCTCAGTGTCTCTCTTGCCATGAGGGGCCCAGAACAGGATGAGGCGCCTCACCAGTGCCCAGTACAAAGGGACAATCACTTCCCTAAAATATAGTTGTGGGAAGTCTTAATTCCTTGAAGTTTCAGGCTTCTTTGTGATACTGAACACATTTAAGCACTTTTTAACATTTAAAAGAAAATAATACCAGTGACAGTACACCATGACAAACTGCTTCCTTACACTGTCCCTCTCCCCAGCCTTTTTCAAGAAAAAAGCAAGTGGGAGTGGGGAAAGGGGAGAAGAGAGCCATTGGAACATACTTCATTAACAGTTTATTCTAACTTATGGCACAAGGCACAGACACTAGAAAGACAACCCCCCCGTGTTATCCTAGAGGGCATGGCCACAGGAGATGCTATCACTGGGAGCACGAGCACAAAGTACACTTTCGAGCAGCAACCTTGGCAGACCATCATATGTTTTCCTCAAATGCTGTATTTGGCATCTGTATTGGGAAGAGAGGAAGGAAATGCTACTGAAACAAAGACGTGGCAGGCTGAGCCCTTGCAATTTTTGGCAGCAGCAAGAGCTAAGCAGCTGCCAACACAGCTATAGGCTCAGCTCCCTGTAGCTGAAGTGCCCAGAGGAGGTTTTGAGAAGGAAATCATTGCTCTCCTCTCCCTCCCCCATCACTTCTTTTCCATGAAACATGGTAGGGGCAAGAGAATGGCATAAAACACAGCAGCGAAGGCCGTCATCATCTTCAAAACAGAAGGTGCCAGGCATGCATCAAATGCATTTATTATGCTGGAGGGAAAAGCAAGCAACTGGACTAAGAATGAGCATGCTTGCCAAGACATTTCCAAGTGAATTCTCCAGAGAACAAGCACTAACAGAGGAGATACCTGAGAATTATAATGTTGCTTTATCTTGTCATTATGCCCATGAGAATCACAGGTCTTAGGGGTGAAGTGGTGGTCAACTGTAAGAAGTAACTGTGCCAGGTTACAGTAAGGACAGAGGCAGGCTCCTGTTCTGGAATGCTCCTATTTTCACACAGCAGAACTGACTGCTTAAGCCCATCTCTCTATTTTTATTTGCCATACTTCATCCAAAGGTATTTTCCACTTCCTTTTCATTTAGCTGGACAAGAAGGTTTCTTTCTGGAAAAGTACCATGGATATACTGAGAAACTCCATCTCTCATCTCAAAAATCTGATACAAGCACCACCTCCCTCCATGGCCAAAGGAGGGACACAATGGGTGGAGGTTCTCCGCCACCTCTCTGATCTGAACTGGAGCAGCATGCAGCCACACATGAACTGTGTTCATTTGTACTCTTCAATGACTCAGGCCAAAATTTCAAGCAAAATCTGTCCGAAAGCCAGTGTAATGTCATATACAGTCCTGGAAAGCCTGGTCTCAAGATCTCAGTCCTTTTGCTTTAGACTCTTTCATGGGGGGTCAAATGTAATCATCAAGAACTCGTGTCTACTGCCCATTTGCCATTCACATTTTGGAGCACAAACTGTTTGTTTTGGATTTGGTAATCAACTTCTAAAGCACATGAAAGGATTATCAATAGTGGGGGGTGGAGGAATTAAAAGCATCTTTGCGAACCATCTGTGTTTGACTAACAGCAAGCTATAAGGGCCCAAACATACAGCATTACTCAGAGACCAGCAAGAGGCTGAACTGCCAACCAGATATGAGCTCAAACCCCTGTTACTTAAGAGACTCTGCAGCAAAGCCTAGAAATAAAGCAGCTTTGGATACATGCTGTTTAACTCAGCGTATATTGACATAAATAGGATATCCATATTACTGTCCAAATGTGGATTCCCCTGCAGACAAAGCAGCCAGACTTTCTAGCTGTTGTTGCAGCTGCTTTGTAGATACATGTAGATTTTACCTTTCTCCACAGTTCAGATTAAGCACTTGTTTCCCAGACACATACAGGGTATGGTTTGGATGTTTCTGTTTATCGCTTCCTAAATTTCTTCCCCAAAAATATTCCCTCTCCTCCTTTTCTGTCACCTAGGGCAATCCACCTCACTCCTCTCTTTTTCCACGGATACTGTGGTGTTTTGGATTTGCATGCTATTGAGCATACACAGTTACACCTAATCCTTAATTGCACCCTTCAAACACAATGCTTCAGCAAAAATCACATCAGTTTCATGGAATTTCCGACTTCTAGTTTACTATTAACTGGAACCTCTGCTCCTACAGACATTCTTACATACATTGCACAAAATGTATGTACATACATGCTCCAGAAGTACCCATACAGAGGTGCATTGTTCTCTCCTAAACAAACTTAGTGGGTTTGGGTTTGAAATGTTCACTGTATCACATACTTCAGCATCACATACTGCAGTGTGTGTTCCAAGGCTTTTCTGAAGGAATACTGTCAAAAATCCACTAACCTTAAGCCATTGAAGAGCTGCTTAGATTTATCCAATAAGTAGCAAAAGTCTGTCACCGTTTTTCTCTCTGCTTGAGGAATATCATCTTCAGCTCCCCCTGATGACATGGTTTCTTTTAGGGCAAGCTCAGTCCTATGAAGAAGAAAATAGCCATATTACTCAAAAATCAAGGGCTGCTATGAACTCATCCACACTGAGATGCATGTTCAGTTCCATGGGGATGTAACACAGAGCATGCAGTTCTCCACAGGTTACTCTTCTCAAGACTCATTAAAAAACAGCTGAGAATCAAGGCATGGGACTAATTATTGCACAATGCACTAGTTAACAGAGCAAAATTAAAAGTAACAGCGGTACAATAGTCACAAAATAAAATAACTTTGAGGACTGTCTTCACAAACACAAAACTACCAACGAAAGGACTGTAGCACAAACAGCACTTGGGTTTCACACTTGGACAAAGAAATCCTCTCCAAATTTGCCTTCTGCAGAGGTGTTTATCCTGCAGCTGTACTTAGAGAGACCAGCCTCAGTTCTCTTTCCACTTCATTTTCTTCTGTAACTGCTGAAAACTGTAGCTCAATAGTTACTATTGCTAAAACAAGGCAAATTTGGCCAGAATGCTAAAAAGTACCCTACCAGCCCTCCTCTCTGCATCCTAATGACTGTTTAATTCCATGGCTTGCATTGCCCATAATCATACCTGCAGATCCATTTTTACTCTTCTTTTATATAAGTAAAATGTTACATTGTACAATAATCACCTGAACAAAAAAATAAGATATAATGTAGATAACTGTAGTATTGACTACATAAGGGAATATGAAAGCAGAGTGGCTTTTAAAAATATTTAAAAATAAAAAGATACACAGACATCAAATTATCCTTTTGAGCATACAAAGATGAGCTACAGATTTTGCAGCAGCAGCAACAACCAAACATCTCCTCTGGAAATGGCTGCTAGGTCTTCAGCTCTGCCATGCTCAGGATTTTTGTGCAAGCTAAACACACTTCTAACTGGGCAAATGTAGACTTTTACTTCCAGCAGCTTCTCTACCAGTTTTGCTAAGTGTTTCTGTTAAGCAACAAGTTTCCATTTGTGCAGCAGCTCTGTTTGGATGCTATTTGCACAAATAATTACCTACACGTCCCAATCCAAGCCAGGAAATGGCAAAGCTAACTCTTTCCAGCCATTGGGAAGCACCCAGAAGTATCTTTCAGCAACTGTCACAAAAAAATCCTTCACAATAACTAAAGAGGCTCCAGAAATGCTTCCCTGAACAAATACTTCATGCCTAACAAATGCAGGAGAAATCGGCAGTTTCCACCCTGCTTTTGGGGTAAGTTAGAGAGCCATCCTGCCAACCAAGCAGTCTCATGATTTCCCAGTTTAGAGAAGATGTAGCCCACACAGATTTGTTTTCACACACCCACATGACAGCACACCAGAGCACCAGTGCAAGGCCGTGGGGGCACTGCACAAACCACTTGTTGAAGAGCTCCAGAAAAAGTTAAAAAGTGTCTCTGTATTGTCAGGTAATTGCAATATGGGTGCCAGAGTCCAGATGTCACAAGCTTTGGCATGAGCCTGGCAAGAAGGACGTGAGCACTGTGAAGCACCAGGCTGTGTCTGAAACCTCCGAACATTCACATTTACACAGCACAGAACAAGCAACACCAAATATTTAAAGCACCAACATATGAGATTGGAGTGAACAGTGAGACCTAAAAGACAGATGTCAGAAGAAGCCAGGAGGTGATTCAGGAATTTCAGGAAGAGGGACAATACCCCAGGTCCTGTGTGCTCTGCAGCAAGGGTGACCTAAATCCTGCAGCGAGGCCGTGGGTTCTGTGCTCCACCGTGGTAGTCCAGGCACTCCAGAGCAGCTTCAGACACATTTGCAAAAAACTGAGGAGCTTGCTTAAATTGTAAAGCATGTTTCATACAGTCTAGATATCAATCCTTTAATATCATGGCAGTGAATTTTATTTTACACTCTCCTTAACTTATACTACCCAACAACCCCAACCGCTGCCAACATAACCTGTGTTAGCCCTGGCACAGGCAAGTAAAACCAACCAGGCTTTGGATTGTTTTTTTAAAACCAAGTAGTTCTCACGTGGAAGGAGTTCACCAGACCCACTGTGAAGAAGCCATCTATGCAATCAATAAAAGATACACTAGAAAATCCATAGCCTGCCAATGTGAAAGGAAGGCAGGAAAAATACGTGAAGCTGGCTTTTCCAGTAGACAGAAAAGGAAAATAAAATTAGTTATGTCATGCACTGGTTTTGGCTTATCATGCTCTGGAGGGGGTGGTATTTGGTGCTGCACAAAGGAAGAGCTACTATCAGGAGCAGCTCGGGAGAGGAGGAGGTGCTCCTGCACTAAGGACTGTGTTGTAATGCAGCAGCAGTACAGACAGGAGGGAGAATTATTATTAGAACAGCAAGTGGGCACAGTAAAGGGAGGAATACAGCTCCTGACATTGCCCTTTCCTAAGGGACTGCTCAGCTCCAAATGAACAATATAAATAAAATGCAACCGGGAGCACATCCACAACAGGGACCTCTCCTTCCCTTTGATACTGGAAGTTATCACATGGATCTGTACTCGTCTGCAGACAGACAGTTCCCCCAGTTTTGACAGCCCAGCTATATCCAGGAACATCACCTACTTAATTTTTTGTTCTGTGTTTCATGTTTTTTGCTTTCTTTCATGCAAAAGAAACTGCTGAGCTGTTTTGCATGACAATTTTTCTTAAGTAACACATGTTAAAAAAATGCTCTCCAGAGTCTGCAAAAGGAGACACTGAAACATTGGTTTGAAAGACTGTTAGAACAAGTCAGAAAATGGTGGCTTCCAGCAGAACTCATTATTCTCTCAAAGATTTTGCCAACTCCTCAGGCCGTACAAGGCAGAAAACCCGTGCTAGCCAAGCCCCACACTTGGTGTGCCAGGTTCTTCCCTACACACTCTCATAACACACAATTCCAGGTTTGCTTAGTGTAATACATTAATGGATTTTACAAATTCCTCCCATTGCAGCACCCAGGGTAGGAGAGCTTCACAGACATCCCAGAGGATGGCAGTTAAAGCTGGAGCTGAAGGGCAGCGGGAGGAGGGATATGGGACAGGGATGGAGGTTTCATGGTGCTGGCCAGTATTTTTGAAGTCAGATGTCACTTACATCACCCACGTCTCCACTTCCCTGTGGTTTGCTGTCTTTTGGCTAAGGTTTTCCAGGCTTAGCTGGAAGGGAAAAAGAGTGCTGAACTTAATGGTATGCACTCCCCACTGGCCCTTCCCTGGGACTCAGGCCTGCAAAGCAAGGCAGGCTTTGTGAGCAGTGAGGGAACGCTCTGGGCCAGGGAAATCAAGCTGACAATGCAAGTCCAGCATGGTTATGTTCAATAAGTGCATTACATCCTCTTAGATTTGCTACATAGCCAGGATCACTGTAAGCTGCCATTCAGCTGCCTGCTGGAAGGGGGGGTTCATAACTTCACACCCGACGTGTACGAGCAAGTAAAACCTCGCACAGCGGAGATGCAGCGATGGTGTAACCAGAGGACAGTGGACAGGAGGATCTCAGAGGTCTATAAGCTCATGTATCAGTGAGGACAGGTAGAATCAGGAGCAGTTTCCTGGAGCTGCACAGCACAGTTGGGTGGACATTGACAACTGGTCAGTTGGCACCTTGACCTTCTGACACAGCACTTGCATAACTCATCTGCCTTTTTTAAAGCCAACACTTCTTCTCAGTTATGGAATCTTGACTGGTTTTCAAATGCTTCTCAGTCACCGCTCAGAGGTGCAAGTGGTAACCAAAAACCAAAAGCAAACACACTTTGTTCATATATCTTGTTGATACAGAATTTTCCCCAAACTAAAATGTTCCTAGAACTGCTCTCTACAGAAACCAGTGGTGGAAAACACATTCCAGTCTATCAAGATTTTAAAGCTGTCAAACCTTGAGTCAGAGACCAGCTCTCTATCCACTTTTCATCCTGACACATCTCCCACAGCATCACTGCCAAAAGGGGATGTGACACAAAGCCAGATGCCCAGCTGGTATCTATTTCTTATCTGCAAATTAACAACACAGATAAGATTAAGCTTCTGATCATTGAGACACAAAGCCTGGAACCATCATGTCTCAAATCTGTACCAAAAAAACAGCCGATCTTACCTTCATTAAGCAGGATGCCTACCTTGGCTCTCTATTTGCCTCCCCTTTTCTTCTGCAGACTGGCACACTCATGTCTCATTTTCTTTCAATGCTATACTGCACGTTTTGGGAAAACCATCTGTGTGTTTCCATGTGATCTGCTCAGAGTGCTAGTCCTGACAGAGCCTCAGACAACACAAAATGCATCAGAACCCAAATTCATTCCTCTCGCCAGAATACCTAACTCTCCATCAAGAGCCACTGCCCTAAAGTTCCCAAGGCACCACTCGGTTCTGCCCAAGAAACACTGAAATAAATAAACAGCAATACCCCCAGACAGGCAATGAAAACCTCACAGCCTGCTGGAGTCAGGAATTCAGAAGGAATGGGAATGAGCAGTTATACATGAAACCATTTCTTTATAAAATGGAGGCGGAGGGAAAGGATTTCTTTATTATTCCAAGGTTTTTAGTAAAATTTGGAACCAGTCACAGACATTCCTCATCCCAACCACTGTTCACCTCAGGGCACGTCTGCACTGCAGTGGCTGCAGCTCTTCCAGATATATCCAGCTCCTTTTCCAGCAGCTCGTTGGATGCTGCAGGAGGCATCTGGGAGCAGGCTGAGCCCACACCTGAGCTCCTGGCAAGGTTCAGTCCTGCAGGACAGCAATGCCCAGGGCGAGCTCAGAGAACACCCGGAGCGTTTGTGCCCCAGCTCTGCTCAGTGCCCTATGGACGTGCACATGGACTGCACAAGGAAAAGGACACAGCCTGGGCTTTGGGGACACTTCTGTCTGAACACCACAATGATAAGCAACTTTAACTTAGGAAATAGAAACAAGTAGCTGTTTTATTTAGCTGATAATGCTGGTCAAATCATGTTCTCTCTGTCTGAATGTTTGCTTACTTCAAAGGGCACTAAGGAGAAATTAATTACAAGGGTGAAAGCCTGATTTCACATACAAATTATAGTGTGGCTGACAAAATCACCTGCAAATGCAACTAGTTCCAGCAACTACCTCCTACTGGGAATCCTCCAAGAAACTGGTTTTCCAGCAAAGTACACCATTTTTACAGCTAACTTGCAAAAATACTGCTACCTCCAAAGATTAAGCAAGAGGGAAGTCACTTTAAAAAAATAATAAAAACATACAAACCCAGTGAGCCTGTGCATGAACACACCCACAACTCCTATGCACGAGCAGTCAGGGCCAGCCGTCGCTCCTACAGGGACAGGGAGCCTGGCCCCGCATCAACCTGGATTGATCCTTCCCTTCACATCCCAATAAACCCAGCTCTCCCCAGCACAGGGAAAGCTTCCACTGCCAACACATCTGAGGGGCTGGCCAGATGCTTCCTACAACCTAACAACTTTCTTCTGTCTGTCCTTCCCTTTAATAGATGCACTAAACATCACTCCATCTTCTTCTGAATTTTGTGAAAATTACTCACTAGATAATCTTCAGGACCTCTCTCCCTAGAGCAACAACAGTTACATCAGACAAGGGATTTAAAAGCTGCTTGGAGAAGAAGAAAAAAGAGGAAGCCTGATCGTGCAATTGCATTCCTAAAAAAGGGAAAGGAGAGGGCAGGGGATAAATAAGAAAACAAGATAAACCCACGCACGCACATTCCCCAGCCACACACCACTGTGGCCAGTGGAAGTGGCAGAGAGCAGGCACTCACAGTTACACAAGAACTGTTATACAAGTTGCACAAATTTTATTACTGCAAACTGAAAGTTTACTACTCTCACATGAATGCATAATTCCCTCCTCAGCACATCAGAAGATGAGAAGACCTGCAAGCAGCCTCGCAATAAGACCTCAGAGTTAAGGGGAGCTGCCACCTCTGCATTACCTGTGACATCTCAGCAGGAACAGTCTCGTGACTTCCTGTAGGAAAATAGGCAACACCACAAATTCAACTCCATCCTGAGTCAAATGAGTTGAATACAACATGCAGTGTCAATCCCATTATTTTAACTTCAAGTAAGTGGTTTGTCTGTAGAATCAGGCTTTTCACATGTTTCAGGTGTCTTTAAAAATCCTTTTATTGCCTAAAAGCACACCTGTCTGTATCCAGAACTGCAGCTTTGGCATCTTTTCTCTCAGAAAAATGCGGAGGTGCTCATTAACATCATGCCATGGAAACCGTGTAGTCCCTTCCTGCCTCCTACACTGAGATCATGGAAGCCACACCTCACCAGCAGACTCCTCTGAATTCACTCTGGGCGGACTCACTTTGAGCACAAGAGACATGATCTCACCATGGGATGCACGTGGCCTTCAATCGCCTCCAGAACACAAAACTTTCGCTTCTCTTCTTTATGTTTCTGCCACTGACAATTTGTTCCACCTTTGTCTGTTCTTCGCCCTCCATGATCCCTCTTTCACTGCAGTTCACGACCTTTTGTGTATAGAATGAACAAAGGGCACAGGCTAAAAATGTCATCACAGTTGGGCCTCTGCTCTTCTACTGACTTCACTAGCTTGCTATTAAAAATAGGCTCAAGCTCAAAGTCAGACCAAAGAAGAATTTCTGGGTCATCAGAGTCCAGGAATCTCCAGAAGATGGTGCAGAAGCAATGTGGAAGAGGACACAAGTGTTTCTTTTCATCCAAATTCAAATCATGAATCTGTCATACTGCTTGCATACCACCTACATGGTACTTAGCAGTCATTTGCTTTGTATGTAAGAGCAAGAGAAAAAAGAACATCAGGCTGGCCCACTCTTGGCAGGGGTGGGAGGGTAGAAGGGAGACAGAAAAACACCATCAGCTGTGGCAGTGAGCTGTGTGTATTTACATTTCACAGGCTGAACTATTTAGTGGTTTATTTACACACAATGTTCTTGGAGCAGCTAAAATGCCAGTTGTGTTTTATCTCGATTTTGTGGCAATGTGCATAAGCCACAGACTCATAGGAAGAGTCTGCAAATGAGAGATGAACCTCCCAGATCTGGAAAAGCACGTAAGCCACTGTGAGAAAGGAGAGAGATTTCGGGAGCACAGGCACAACAAGGGCTGAAATGCATTAGTTATGACAAGACACCAAAATACAACCCAGGGACTCAAAAGCAACAACCCAGTCACAATGCAACAGCTTGTGCTGCAGGGACTGCACATCCCAGGGTAACCCTCAGAGCCAAGCCAACCTACGGCACAGCAGAGCGGCCTCGGGTCCCTCCAGCTGCCCCTCCATGTTAGAGTGAGGAGGGAATTGCAGTCAGCTCCATTTTATGCACATTTGATGGCAAGACGCCAACACAACTGTTGACTGAGCCAAATCTGGGCCCCCTTGAACTAAGCCATCACCTAAAGCAGGGCGGAAAAGCACATGCCTCTTGCCTTCCCAGCAGCCAAGTTCCTGAAAAGCATCCCAGTTACAAGAAAGATTTTTCTTTCTTTCCTCTGACAGCAACTGATGTTTAACTCTTTTATGTACACTCATTAATTTGAAATCGAACAGCTAACATCAAGCTGCATTGTACAGCAATGGGATGGAGAGGCTTCCTTCCAGCGAGCCAAATGATTTACTGGCTGGCCCAAATGGCAGCTGAGGCCAGTGCCTGATCTGGAGGGCAGCTATCGTCACACTCTGCAGCCTGTTCCCATCCTCGGCCAAGGTGCCAATGGCTGGCTTCCAACTGGAACTGTACTCCGACAAAAGGGAACGCAGGACAAGCTTGGGAAAGCTTTCTGATCCCTTCGGTTCGCTTCTTCCCTCCAAGCTGGTGTTTGGTGGGAGCTGCCAGCAAGCTTGGGAATTTCACGGAGAGCATCATCACTCTGGGAATTCACCTTCCTGAGCAGGTACTGCTCCTGAACCATGCCTCTGCCTCACAGCAGAGAAATCCCTCTGCTGACTTCTGCTTTAATTATATTTTAAAAACTCAGCTTCTAGTCTGTGCTCCATTATATTAATAACAATAACTAAAAATACTTCAAACAACAAGTCCTCTAAACCTGCAGTTCCATCCAGGCTTTCTGGCATCGCACACTTCCTTTCCTGACTGACATCCTCAGGGAACCAGATTGATGGTTACTCTGTTCCATCCCTGCTGCAGGGCTGTGCTGCGTTCTCTCAGCACATGTAAGCTGCAAGGTAATATTTGTGTTGGCAACTTCCTTACATACTTTACAAAACCAGACCTCCATTTGACCCTCAGTGCAGCTCCCACACACAACTTGGTCCACTCCTTTGAACTGTCTCCTCCTGCTGCAACACATACTCAGTACCATACCTCTGTTTCCAGCCTGTTCAAAAACTACACATCTTGAACAGAGCTTTTGTGCTTCAACAGTGCAACTTAGCCACAGAAGCCAAGCCTGCAGAATGTTCTAAAGCAAGAATACCAAACAAAATTATTATAAAATCTGCATGTACAGGTCCTAGTTGTCCTTCTACAAAGATTGCTCCAACAAAAGCAATTGTTTTTATGAAAAAAATGAGAGCTGTGTAACGTTATGTGTAAAAAGACATCAACACCCAGGTTTTTATGGTCAGAATCCAATAGCTGTACTGTGCTTTAGGGGGCTAGTGGGGGCGTTGGGGGTTTTTGTTTAGTATCAGTTCCATTTCAGCTCTTTAAGCAGTAACACCACCTCAGAACAGACCTTCACACCAGAGATCTTCCTTCCTTACCCAAAGCACACCAAGCAGAATAAGAGATAAGCCAACAAAGTAACATGTCCAGATGATCCAATGAATTCCAGTTATCCATCCGTGCCGCAGCAGATCATCAACAACTCCATTTAACGCCAACAGAGCTACACCAAAATAAAAAGTGATGCAAGAAGAGGGGAGATGTGAGTGGCACACGGCAGCGAGGCAGCTGCAGTGCGAGCAGGGGACTGTGCAGAGCATCATGTGACAGGAGCAGCAACCACGGGAGAGCTGCAGCCCCCAGCTCCCACCTCCCCAAATCTGTGCCCTCCGTGCAAGGCCACGGACACCACCATCTGATTTCAGTGCAGAACTGACTAGGGTTAGAAGCTTCTCGATGTCTTGAATCATTATACTCCATTTTTATTACTTCCCTCCACAAAATAAAACAGGGACACAGAAATGATTAACAATGAGCTTCATGTTCCTCCCACTGGAATGCACTTTCAGCATCTTTATCACTTGTAGATCAAGTTTCTCAAAAGAGCACAAAACAGTATCATTCTTACATGTAGAGCAAAGCCCAACTAGACATTGCTGCAATAAAATCTTCCCATGTTTGCAACGGACATGGACTGCCAATTGAATTTTGATACTGTATTGTACCTACATTTCAAGACTAAACAATGATCACATTCTCCTTTGCAGTACAACAAAATATTTCCTCTCTCCATACCGTTTCTGTGAATGGTTTTTCTATTTCCTGCAGCAAAGGACCTGGCCATCATGTTCATGACTGTCTGTATTGCTTTGGCAGCCTAGAATGACTGGAGAATAATGCTCTCTACTCCTAGTGAAGTGACTCACTCTTTCTTTAACTTAAATCGTGGTCCAATTTATCCAAACATCTCAAAAGAGACTGTATTAATCTGATTTGAAAATGAAGCCTCTTTTTTCTACACACACGATCCCCAGCAGGGCACCAGGCTCCCGAAGTGCTCCCTCCACCGTGCCAGGGACAGCACAACCGCCACACCACGGGTTCAGGTGGGGTGAGGAGACCCCAGGCAGCAAAGACCCACACCAGGATGATTTTCCACGATTTGCAGAGACTGCTACCACCACAGCAGTCCCGCTGCCCACAGGAGTGACGGGAAGCACACGCGTGCTGGGAGACTCACATTTGAGTCTTCATATGGTCCCACAGCGCTGCTTTGCATTAGCTTGGACAAGATGCCCTGAATTACACGTTGCATTTGGATAGCTCATGCAAAATCTAGGTATTTTTTACATGAAGGGGTCCATTTTGCAGGTTGGAGGACTAGAAGTGCTTGGCCGAGACACGGCTAAAGCATGGAAGCTTGAAGTCTGGTTACTAAATGACAAACGTGCAACTCAGACATTGATGAAAACAGGTCCTATTCTGTGGTGGGAGATTAGATCTAGAGCTGAAAACCTGCAGTCTTAATCCTGGATGTTTTACCAGGTTATGGATATTTTTATAGGGCAAGAAATTTGAGCGGATGACACAACACAACAACCATCCAGCTACTGTCCCCAAGGGCATCTCGTGTCACCTACTGTCCAAGACACTTCTCAGTACAAATAAAATAAAATTTGGTGACAAGGCAACTGCTGCGATAGAAGTTGAAAATCAGAACAAACCCATGATGATTCCATCAAACCCGCGATTTGGATACCCAGCACTGCACAGACTGCTCCCGTAAAATCCTGCAACATTCCATCCCAACGGGCTCGCCTGCCCATGCCGGATGCCGCTACCTGTCACCGGCGCGCTCAGCACCCACAGCCTCGCCCGCGGCGAGCGGGAAGGGAGCGCGAGGAATGGACAAGTTAATAAAGAGGGGCTCGTTTGGGTAATTATTTCAGCTACGCTGCCAACCCAGGCCTAAGCGTTAGACGTGTCACATCGCGTTCTTCCTCTCCGTTAGCAGCAGAGACAGCGGCGAGCACGGCCCCGTGCAGCCGCCGGGCCTCGGCAGTTCCCGCCCCCGCCGCCCCTCACCGCGGCACCGGGCACGGAC
>VZRQ01000650.1:239572-255079 GCA_013397975.1 Machaerirhynchus nigripectus
CCGCCTGCGCGCACGGCCCTGCCCCTGTCCCTGTCCCTGCTCTGCTCCGCCGCGGCGGCCGCTCCCGCCCCGCCCGCCATCACGTCCCCATCACTGCCGGTGTAAGAGTGCCGCACCTCGGCCAGCGCGGGAACACCGGCTGCGCTCTGACCGAGCTCGGGCGGCCGAGAGAGGGCGGGGGCGGCAGCCGCAACACTGAGCGGCCCCCGCGGGGCTGCAGCCCCAAAACACGGCGCCGGCCGCGCCTCCCCGCCTTCCCTGTCAGCGCCCCGGCCGGGACCACCGTGCATCCCGGGGGGGGCGCGCGGGCTCCTCCCCCCGTCCAGTGCGCGTTGGTACGGTCCGGCCGCGGCACCGCCCCTGTCCCTGCGCGGCTTCCGTCCTTCCGCCCCACGCCGCGCACCGCCCGCCATGGTGAGAGAGCCGGGCCGCGGGTCGGGAATCCACCGGCATCCCCCGGGAACGGCCGCCCGGGGATCCACCGGCATCCCACCGGGCACCGGGACCGGCAACCCGGGAATCCCCCCCAGTCCCATCGGGACCGGGAATGCCGGCAATCCGCCCTCATCCCACCGGGCCCCGGGCCCGCATATTCGCGCTGCGGGGATTGAGGGTGGGCGGGATGCGGGCGCGGGGGTCGGGCGGGGGTACTGACGGCCTGTCCGCCGCCCGCAGGCCAAGATCAAGGCCCGAGACCTGCGCGGGAAGAAGAAGGAGGAGCTGCTGAAGCAGTTGGACGATCTGAAGGTGGAGCTGTCGCAGCTGCGCGTGGCCAAAGTGACCGGCGGGGCCGCGTCCAAGCTGTCCAAGATGTGAGTGGGGCCGGGGGGACGAGGGGAGCTGGGCAGGGACCACGGAGTCCCCGGGTGCGCCGTCTCCGAGAGCTGCTCTCACAGGCTGTGGTTGTTGTGTGCTGTAAAAAAACCGGCGCGGAAGAGGGACACATCTCACGAGGCCTGAGGGTCGGTGTGTGTGTCTGTGCTCAGAGGTGTTGAGCGGAGATGAGCTGGGTGCTGTCGGTGTTCGCTGTGATGTGGGCTCACAGTAAGCAGTCCAGAGCACACAGTTTCTGTACCGCGGGTTTGATCCATGGAGCTGGTCCTGCAGGGTGTCCTGAGATCCCTCTCTTTCCCACCTGCAGCCGTGTGGTGCGCAAATCCATCGCCAGAGTGCTGACTGTCATCAACCAGACCCAGAAGGAAAACTTGAGGAAGTTCTACAAGGTAAGGACAAACATCTTCCCCAAGTGGCCTTTCAGCTCTTGCTGTTCACAATTACAGAGTTTGTGGGAAGGAACTGAATTTGTCAGTTGCTACTTAAAAGCTTAAAACTCAATGAAAAATACTCATTTATGTTCAGTTTTAAAGTTCTCTGGTCATGGTTGCTTTCTAAATATTACTGCAAGAATTCTGTAAGCTTGGTGTGAGTCTGCGTTTGCAGGAGAGTCTTCTGGCAGCATCCCTTCTGTGGGCTGGGGTGACCTTGCTGGAAGATGCAGTTTTCTTGTATGTGACCAAGAAAGTCTTTAATTCAGTAAGGTTCTTGACTTTTAGAGTATTACTTCCTGGAATTTGAATTAGATCATATTGGGGAAAAAATAAAAGAAACTCTTCAAGAGGCGTAGGATAACTAGGGCTTGTAAGATAAGGCATTACTTAAACCTGAGCAAAACCTGCTGCAAAAGTTACAGTCCGCTCGTGTTTCCCAGCGGAGAGGAGTCTCCTAAACTTCCAGGCTGTAACGATAGTCCCAAGGAAAAGAGGCTTGGACAGGGCTGCTGGTGCTGTGGCAGGAGCTCAGCTCGGAGCAGGGTCTGAACTCGACTGCTGTGTGTCTTTGCAAACAGGGCAAGAAGTACAAACCCCTGGATCTGCGGCCCAAGAAGACTCGGGCCATGCGGCGCAGGCTGAACAAGCACGAGGAGAACCTCAAGACCAAGAAGCAGCAGCGAAAGGAACGTTTGTACCCGGCCCGGAAATTCGCCATCAAGGCATAGCCCTGAGCGAGCTGCAGCTCCGGGCTGGGGGGCTGAGGATGCCTCATTAAACTGGAGTTTGGTTTGGAAGTGTCACTGGTGGTTTCTTTGGTAGTGGGGTGTAAAGAGGCCATAAAGGAGTCATCAGCTTAATGAAGGGAAATGGGAGAATTCACAGAAAGTGTTTAAACTGTGACTGCTAATGAAAATACAGACCTGGCAGTTGTATTTTCCTCTGAGGAACAGGTAATGAATGGATACAGATCTGTGAGGCTGGTTCAACCAAATACGTAAGAAGTATTTAACCTGAGATTGATGTAAAATGGAACCTTTTCACAAATATTGGCAGTCAGTTGATATTTATCTCTTCAGTTTAAAGTTTTGTCTTGGGCCAGTGTTTAAACGTTAACAGAAATGAATGAATTAACTGAGGGGTGTTACAGGACTTCATGGAAACTAAGGGATTTTGTCAGCAGCTGGAGCAGATGTCTGGGCAGCTCGTAGCTTCCAAGAACCCCCTGGGGGGGATGGTTTCAGACCAGGTGTTCTCTGTGTGGGTGTGGATGCTGATGAGGGCCTGTGAGCTCAGGATGTGAAAAAAGTCTGAGCTCCTGGGGCATCTGTGGCCTCACAGTTCCACACTCCTACCTGCAAAGCACAGCATGAGTTAACTAGTTTGTCCCCCGTGGAGTTCTTCGGGACTTGCAGATGGAGTTGCGATTCCAAAAGCCTTTTTTGGTCCTGATTTTGAGGAAGAGTTCCACAGTGCTGCTGGAGCGTGAGGGCTGCAGCACTCATGGTTTTTGTTAGTGCAGCCAATGCATTCGAACATGAAAAATGCCCTATCCATTAGGGAGTTCCTAGATTGGATCCAGATTCTCTTTAGGAAAAATATCTTAATTCTGCTCCCTCAATTAAGGATTTTTAAGCCTCAAGCCAGTTCTATCCAGAGAGGCCTAATCACGCGTGGTGCAGGGAATTGCCCCTACATGGTGGCATTGCGAGGGGCGGCTGCGCTGTGATGTCACCCGGGCTGTGCCGTGGCTTTGTTCGGAGCCCAGGGTGGATGGGACGTGTCTGGCAGCCAGAGGGCCCGGCCTGGCACAGCGCTGGGCCAGGCTGCCAGAGCGTGCCGTGGGACGGCGGGCTGCGTGTGGGAACCGGCTCCTTGGCTCGCGCTCGTATTCCCAGGAAGGCAGGCAGGGTTTCAGATGGCTGTGTTTCCATGTCTGAGTGTCCTGCCGTGGCCGGCAGAGCTGCTCCGGGGGGGAGCATGAGCTTCTTGGCCAGCACACACGGCCCCCCAGGAGCAGGAGCAGCCCGTGTGAGGATCCCAGATCCGCACACTCCCGTCCCAGGAGCTGGGCTGATCCCCTGTGCTGGGCATGGGGCAGGCTGGGGCAGGTGGCTGCTGCCAGGTCGTGCCTGGCTGCATTTGGGCTTCCCTTTGGAGAGGTGTGTGCCCTGTGCTGCTCCAGCAGCGCGGCTGAGGGGATCCCGACGGCTCTGCCAGCATTGCTGACAATACAGCAAAGCGAACACGGCGTGAACTCTGCAGAGACTGGTGACAGTGTCAGGGTGTGCTCCAGGTGTCACCTTCCACCCCAGCCACAGGAGCAGCTGCGCTGCTGAGAGAGGATCTGCTGTCTCAAGGATCTGGTCAGTACAGATCCCCCGTGTAGCAATCAGTAATAAGGGGGGGGGGAACACAAAAATGGGGAAAAACCCCAACTAAGCAGGCACTGAACATCCAGGAGTCATCCCCATGCTGAAGTGGGAGGCAGTACTGGAGGACAGCTCGGGCTTCATTTTGTGCCCAGCCCAGAGCAGCCATTTGAGGAGGTGAACATGTTTCTGGCACTGCGCTAAATCCTGGGGCTGAATTACTCCAACCACCCGTAGCTGTGTGACAAAACCAGCCAGTCCGGCCCTTCCATCACAACTGCCCTGTCCTGGTACAGGAGACATCGTGCAGACAAGCAGGCCTTTAAGTGACCGGGAACAACGGACTGAGAGGACACAGAGGTGAAGTGATGAGCTTCCTCCAGGGCACAGGTGAAGACACTTGTTCCTGCTGCGAGAGCAAGGCAAAGCCTATTCTGGCTGGGATCTCCAGTGGTCTGTGCTGGTTCCCACTTTATCAGCCAGCCCCAGAGGGTGCCCGTGCTGTCCCAGCTCCCTGGCAGCAGCCACTGCTGTCGGGGCTGAGTGAACACTCTCCAGCCTTGCTGGTCCGCAGAGGGAGGGAGGGCCAGTGGCAGTAACCCCAGCAAAGGGCCCCACACTCTCGGAGCATCCCCGTGCTGCACTGCCTCTGTGGAGACCACACAGCATCTCCCCTGTGCCGCTGCCGGCCGTGTGCGCCCTGTCCCCCTCAGGCACGGCACTGCCCGGGTGTGGGATCAGTTGCCTGGGACCCCACTGCGCTCCAGCGCCGACCCCGCGCAGCCACTGACACCGGCCCTGGGTTTAGCACCGGTGTTTGCAGAGCAGCAGAACCTCGGAGGCTCAAACTGTTTATTTGCTCCTTGTAACTGAAGATGTCCCTCAGCACCGGAGCAGCTTCCCGGGAAAAGACGTTCTTCAACAAATAAATAATTTCCCAGGCGGGGATGAGGACAGAGGAGCAGCTGCTGACTGGCTGCAGGGCACGGCCCAGGGCTGGTGCTGCCGCGGAGGGAGCCCTGGCCCTGCGCCCTGGAACGCATCCAAGAGGAGCAGATGTTTCTGCCCAGCACAGTGGGACCGGCCCGGAGCGCATGGTGGCTGTGGGAGCTGGCAGCACCCACTCCTGGACCCAGTTCTGCAGCTGGGGCAGGGCCTGGGGGGCTGGGGAGGAGGGGCTGCAGAGGGGGCAGAGGCAGACGGGAGCCGTGTAATCACAGAGTCTTTTAGGATGGAAAAGACCTTCAAGACTGAGTCCGACTAAACCAAATACTGCCAAGGAAAGCCTAGGACCCACCTCCCTTGGCTGGTGTTTGCTGCCATGGACACAAACCCCAGGTCTAACACTCCTGACATTGCTCCTGTCACCTTCCTCCTTCAGGATGGTCCTTGGCTGCTGCACTGAGCGCTACCCCAGGGCTGACCCTGGTTTCTGCACACGGTGGGATATGTGGACAGCGGGGCATGGAGGGACATGCCAAGTGCTTTGGGGACAGGGAGCTTGGGAGCGGCCACCTGGGCCCGGCCCAGCGCCCTCAGCCGTGCCATGCCCAGCACACACATGCTGGGAAGAGCTGGCCCTGCGTGGCTGCGTGCGAGCAGCGTGTCTGGTGCATCTGGTGACCACAAGCCCCACGCCGTGAGGCCTGGCAGGGAAATGCCACGTCCCGCCGGCCTCGCAGATGGCCCAGGTCTGCCCAGGGCAGCCGCCCGCTCCCAGCCCTGAATGCCCGTTTTGTTGGCCAGTCTGGGGGAGGACTTGCCCCCACACTGCCCTGGTCCTGCTGCTCCATGAATACGGGCAGTGTCCGGACGCAGGCGCTGCGCCGCAGGGCTCTGCTCCCGCCGTCCTTGGGGGCTCCCGGGCAAAGGTGGCCCTGAGGCTCCCGGGGCTGGGGGCTGCTGTGTGCTGGGGCTCCTGGCTCCCAGCCAGCCTGGCTGTACATCTGCAGGGAGATGGAGAAAGCCACTGCGTCAGGCTGGGCAGAGCCCGGCCACGAGAGCCCCCTCCTCCCTGCCGTGCCGTGCCACGGGTGCTGCCAGGGAAGGGCTGTTTGCAGGTGCACCCTGCCAGCCCGAGGGCCTGCCGTGCCGAGGCCGGGGTGGTGTGGGCCTGGTGGTGTAAGCCTGGGAAAGGTTTCTGTTTCCACTGGTGAGTGAGTCAGCGGCGGCACCGCCAAGGCCCGTGGCTCCCCTCCCTTCCCTCCGGCCACTGCCACCGCCCACCACCCGCTGCCCAGCCCTTTCCCACAGCTGCTCAGGGTCATCAGCCTTGGCACCTGTGTCCCCACGTCACACCACGTCCCTGCACCTCCCTGCAGCTCCTGGAGACTGACCAGAGGCCCTGATGGCACCAACGTTCTCCCACCAAACATGTCCCAGCATGGGCAGCAAATGGGTGGGGGCACAGCATGAGGGCTGTGGCACTGGCACTGAGCCTTCTGCTCCCGAGGGGGACCTGGGGGCTGCTGGCGTGGCTGGGCACCACGTCCCGAGCAGAGCCCTCTGCCAAGCCCCTGGTCCTGGAGCCTGGCTGTGCCCCGACAGCTGAGCTGCAGGGGATCCAGCTGGAGGCAGCTCCTGGGGTGGAACAAGGACCGAGGTTTCGGTGCACCCTCAGTGGGTGCCAACAGACTGCAACCACGGGCAGGCTCTGGCCAGGAAGTCATCTGGTGCCATCCTCTGCCCACTGCACGTCCTGCCCACCCAGAGAATGGCCACCCCCAGCTCACCTCAGCCCCAAGACAGCTCAGCACTGGGCCGGCACCGTGGGGAGAGCAGGACGCCAGCCTGGGCAGCGGGGCCAGGAAGGAGGCAAAACCACCACAAACAAACCAGCCCGGCCAGTAACTGAGACGGAGGCAGGGGGGATCAGGGCTCACTGCCCAGCTGCACCGAGGACAGGAGGGGATTTTGGGAGCGAGGGCTGTGGCACCAGAGCCACCAGCCCAGATGGCCTCGGCTGCCCTTCCCCAGGCACCACATTGCTGTCACGGGGGCTTCAGGCACCACAGCCCCCCAACATCCCTGTCTCAAGCTTCATTTGCTGCTCGCTGCTGAACTGAGAGATTTTAATCTTTTAATCACGTTATGAGCCGAGGTGGTGCCGGCCACGCACAGGAGGAATGTCTGGAAGTCAGCAGCGCCCGTCACGGCGGGAGCCCATCCTGCCCCCACCCACATGTCCCCACTCTGTCCCGCTCGGGGACCCCTGTCCTCCCCAGCCTGCCTTGTCCGGTGACTGAACCTGGGACCAGGAGCAGAATGGGGGACCAGAGACCAGGACCAGCCATCGGGGACCCGTGCCAGAACAAGGATCAAGCTCACAAAGGGCTGCTGGGGCTGAAGCTCCCCACCACGGCCCAAAGGACCCAGCACAACGTAGTCCTCTGACCACGTGGGTTTCATTCCTCCCTTCCCATGTTTTCTGACCGAGGGGAGCGGAGGGGTGTCCGCAGCCCAGCCCAGCACAGCGCGGAGCCACGGCAGCCCCTGCGGAAGAACAACAAAGCCCGGGAATTAGAGATGTGCTGGGAGTTTACTTTACCACAAAAAAATGTCAGAAATCCGTATTGTTTGTACAGGGATTTGCTGGGGATCGCTAGATAAAAGCCTGGCAGGGACCCAGTCGAGGGGAAAAGTCGGCCGGCTCCTTTCTGGTGGCGAGGACCCGCGGCCAAGCGAGGGGTGCAGTGCATGGCGAGCGCGGGGGTCGGGGCAGGGGCGGGGGCGGCCGGTGCTGCCGTGAGCCAGAGAAGGACCCGGGAGCAGCGTGGGGCCGGGAGAGGGGCTGCCAGGCTGCCCCGCGCTTGGCACCAGCTACAGGTCTTCGNGGAGCGGGAGGGCGCTGGGCTCGGGGGCGGCTCCCACCCGGGCCCCCGGCAGCTCCGCGCTTGCCAAGTCCTGCAGCAGCGCCCGGGCAGCTGCTCGGCCGTGCCCACGCTCAGCTGCTCCCGGCACCGCGCCTCGGCTCCCGGCGGCTCTCGGGCTGCGGCTCGGGCTGGACAATGCCAAAGCTCCTTTCGCCCAGGATCCGGCCGGGGCTGCTGTGCCGGGTCTGCTCCGGGACCCTCCTGCCTCTGCACTGCCGTGGCACCGTGCTGGTGCTGCTGGGGGAACGTGGGGTGCCCGCCCCGGGCTTGGTGTGGGCAGATGGCTGCAAGGTGTGCAGCCAAGAGCAGCCACCTGCGACAGCAACCCCGGGGCACTCCTGGCCGTGGAAGTCGGGTCAGGGGACAAGGATGGCGAGGGACAGGGATAGTGAGGAATGGGGACAGCAAGTGCCCACCCTGCCCACTCCTTCCTGCCCAGCTTCAGGACAAATGACAACACACGCAGCCTGCTCTCACATCTGTTATGTTTTAATACTGTTCATGTCTAAAATGACCAAAACCAAGCCAAGCGCTTGCACCCCCTCACTCTGCTTCACACAGAGAGTGAGAGGCCCGAGGGCTGCCCTGTCCAGTGCTGGGTGTGGGCAGGTGTGAGGGCAGGTGTGCAGGTGGGTGTGTGGGCAGGACATCCCGGGCAGGCTCCTCCACACCTGCTGCGGAAGGGGACTTGCACGGCTCCAGTGAATGCATTTAAATAACAAGCTCATGATCAGCAAAAGCAAAGGCATCTTAACCACATTTCCTAAAATAGCGACTGGCACCTGTTCCTGGCGCCTGGCAGTGAGGGGGCCTGCCCGCCCACAGGGCTCAGCGCAGGCCAGGGCAGGGGGCTGTCCCGGCACTGGCACTGTGGCAGCTGGCAGTGAAGGCACGCGTGGCCCCGGTGGGTGTGCGGGCAGTGCGGCTGGGCTGGGGGCAGCGCGGGAGGTGCTCAGGGCGCCGCAGCAGGGCGGGCGGTGGCAGCAGTGGCAGAGGGATGCGGGGCTGAGCTCCTCTCTGCCTCCCTGGGAAGGCGATGCCGGCCGAGCTGCCACAGCCCCAGGGGCCACGTTGTCATGGGGGTGTCTGCGGGGGCTGCTCTTGCGTGCTCTCCCTGCCTGCGCTGCAGTGGGCACGGTGCAGGTGATGGGCATAGCAGATGGGGAAGGTTTTGGGCTGAAAGCCAGGCTCTTGCCATAGCCCTGGCTAGAGCTGGGGTGCCAGGGCCAGGCTGTGTCAGGGTGCCCCAGCCAGGCACGGTGCAGGGTGGGTGCAGGAGTGCAGTGGGACCCGCCCGGGCACTCAGACCACGAAGCGGAGCCCGTACGTCATCTGATGGCCGTTGTCCCAGGCATAGAGCACCTTCTCCTTGGGGTTGTAGTCAACCTGCGTGGTGAAGGAGTAGTGGTTGAGGAAGGGCAGTCGGAGCTCTGCCTCCGTGTCTGTGTGCGTGTCGAAGGCATAGGAGATCTGCCCTTCCTTTTGGCTGTAGGTGTCCACAGCATAGAGGATGCCACAGATGATGAAGCAGTTCCCGTACGTGTTGCGCTTCAGCCCCGTCTTCCAGGTGGTCTCCTTGCGCACTGAGAGGTCCACGGGGTCAAGTCGGCTCAGGACGATCACCTCCTGCTGTGAGTAGTCATAGTCCACGGAGGGGTAGATGACCCAAAGCCCGCTCTCATCCACGGCAAAGTCAATGTCCGAGTGGCCCCTCCACTTCCAGGGCGTTGTGTCCTCGTACACCACATCATGGAGCTGTGCCCAGCCTGCCACGTACCGCTCCTTCAGGTCGTACTTGATGATGTTCTTGGTGAAGGCACGGTTGTAGTAGAAGGCCCCTCTGTACACCACGTGCCCGGTGCCAATCCAGTTGTAGGGCAGCT
Organism: Machaerirhynchus nigripectus; assembly: GCA_013397975.1. Lineage (NCBI taxonomy): Eukaryota > Metazoa > Chordata > Aves > Passeriformes > Dicruridae > Machaerirhynchus > Machaerirhynchus nigripectus. The sequence continues at coordinate 248,968 of VZRQ01000650.1, forward strand.
TGTAGAGGTTGCTCCAGCGGCCTGTGAGTGGGCAGGAGAGGTGTTGGGACCCTCCACAGCACTGGGCTCCCACGCTCTGCCCTGGTGAAATGCTGGCAGTAGCAGAGGATTTGTGTCCCCCTTGCTGCCCTAGGGATGCTCCCCAGCTCCCCTCAGCTGCCCACCGCCCCAGCGCCTGGCACAGCTGGTGTCACACAGCACTGGACACCCACCCACGAGGAGCCAGGGCCCCTGCACCCACTCGGCCGCTGACCCTCACCCTGCTTGAAGTTGTCGAGGCTCCTGAACTCCACCAGGCTGTTGCCGTAGTAGTAGTTGGTGACGTAGATGCGGTCATCCTTGGCTGCTGGGTCCTTCATCCATGCCCCCTCGTTGCGCCCGTAGCTGTGGTGCTCCATGGGGGGCTCCACTGACTCGATGGTGCCTTCACACTCCACCTCCTTTACTGGGTACCGAGGGGGAGGAAGAGGAAGGCTCATCCCTGCCCCAGGCAGCTGACTGCTCCTCCTTCCCATGGTGGACTACTGCTGGCTTAGCTTGGCCACGGGCACTGGGACCACAGGTCCGGGTGCCCTGTCCCAGCCGTCCCCGCTCACCCACCTCTGTTTGGTGTTTCGGGGCCGCCGGTGCTGTCAGCCCCCTGCCCGAGGCCAGGGCCGGGGGGGCTGCGGGCGGTGCTGCGGGGGGCCGGGGCGGTGCTGGGCGCAGCCATGGTGCTGGGCACGGTGGTCTCTGTCTGTGCAACAGCTTGGGCTGGGGTGCCCTCAGCTGAGGGGGGCAGGGGGCCCTTCTCCTCCTGCTGCTCTGACACAACGGCCCCTCTCACAGGGGCCTCTGTGGGGGACAAGCTGGGGGTTAGTGTGTTGGCAGGGGCAGGCGCCTTCCCAGCCCCCCACCCCTGCCCCGTCTCCAGACTCACCGCGGCTGCCGGCCGGACCCTCGGCCACCCCCGCCTGCCCAACCTTGTAGTACGTGATGCCTCGGACCACAGTCTGCTGGTGCACCGGGGGCTTGGGCTTGGCCGTGGGCTGTGACCCTGCTCTGGCCTTGGTGTTCTCCTTTTTGGGCTTCTCGGGCTTCAGCGGCTTCTCCTTGGGCACTCGGGGGCCTGCCCTGTCCCCCAGTGCCTTGCGGGTGCTGGGGTAGCGTCCTGCCTCCTTCTCTCGGCCACCTGTCGTGTCCTGGGGGGCACAGCCTGGTCGGACTCCCTTCCCTCCCATGCCCTCCTCTTCCCTGCTGCCACTGTGCCAGGCAGTGGGCACAGGCACCAGGGGTTGCCCCGACGCACCCGCCACAAGCCGGGGGGACCTTGGCCCTGCCCAGCAGCACCCACTGTGCTTGCACAGGGCTGGGCCCCGGGGGTACCTGTGCCTTGGGGTACCTGTGCTTTGCTCTCGGGGATGGCAGCCGCATCCTTCTGCAGCAGCTGGTAGCCCAGGTTGGAGATCTCCTTCTTGATGCTGACCATGATGTCAGAGTAGTTCTCGTAGCGTTTCATCTGGTCGGTGAGGTGCTGGACACTCTCCTTCATGAAGTCATTCTCCCTGCTCAGGTTGGTCTTGATGGTCTGCAGGAGAGGAGAGGCTGGAGCCCCATTCAGGGAGCTCACAGAGGGCTCTGAGCTGTGCAGAGGGGAGCACTGCGGGGATGGTGCTGCTGGAGCTCGCTCACCTCCTCCAGCGAGTTCATCTGGGCCACCACCTTGCTGATGTAGGAGTGCACCTTCATCAGGTCCATGCTGTACAGCGTTCCCTCGAGCAGGTCCACCATGGACTGCAGCTGCAGAGGGGGCGCAGGGATGGGACCTGGGGTAAGGGCTGGGGCACAGGGCACGGGGCAGGGGCATGGCTGGGCAGTGTGGGGAGGGAGCCTGGCTCCGAGTCCCACCACACCACAGATACCTTGAAGAGCTCGGGGGCCTGCTTCTTCAGCTTCTCCATCTTCCACTCATTCTCACAGGGGTTGAGGGAGGAGGGGGGCGCGGTGCAGGAGCATTTGCAGTCAGCCCCCGAGCTCACCGTCTCCACGGTGTAGAAATCCTCCACGCGCGCGCTGCCGTTCCTGACGCGGCTGCAGGCGTCCTTGCTGAGCGGCCGCAGGATGCACTTGCAGCGGCAGTCGGAGCCCTCCGAGGTCATCCGGACCTGGTCCACATCACCCAGAGCCTGCGGGACACGTGATGAGCCTGGTGTCCCAGCCGGGTGTCCCACAGGGCCTCGCCAACCCCAGCAGTCCATCACAGCCACATCCCTCACTACTGCTTGCCCAGAGATCTCCCACTGCCCCTGGGGTTCACGGTTGTGCCCCAAAGAGTGTGAGGCATTGTCTGGTCCAGAGCACCGTGTCCCACCACTCTGCACCCAGGCTGACAGTGACGAAACCCAGGCAGCTGCTCACCCCTGCAGCCACCAGTGGCCCAGGTACTTCAGTCTCATTTCTGCGGCTGTTTCCCAGCCTCCAGCAAGACCTTGGTGAGCAGGGATGGTGGCAAGAACACCCAGCAGCGCCTCTGTGCCCCCACACCACTGCTCCAAGCCCACACAGGGTTCGTTGTTTGTGGTGACATGCAGCCACCTCGGGGTGAGCTCAGCCCCTCAGTCTGTCGCGATGGCCTGAGGCACACGGTCAAGGACTCCCTTGTTCCCACACATGGCCCTGACTCACGCTACACAGCCCAGGGTGCTTTTTGGCTGGTTTAGCCCAGTTCTCCCGTTGTGCTCAGGAACAGGGGAACCGAGTCCCTCTCACCCCCTGCCACCGGCTATGCACCCGCCGGGCCCGCCCGGGCTGGCAGGAGCACGGCCAGGCTGCTCTGGGTGTCCCCTGTGCGGGATGCGCCTGCTCCGAGCACCCGGGAGGGTGGGAGAACAGGGAGAGGCAGTGCAGTGACCCCGGAGGGAGAGGGCTCTGCCCACAGGGACTCTGACTCATCCTGGGAAACAGAACGGTGGCAGAGCTGGGAAACAAGTTGAGCTCTGGCTCCCGGTCCTCCCCGGACCACAGTGGAGCACAGTGCGGCGTGGGAAAGGGCAGAGGCCCGTGGGGTCCGTGTCCTGCCTGCAGGCAGCACCCATGGCCACGCAGGGATCCTCCTCCGTGCGCCGGCAGCGCTGGTGCGCTGGTGGCACCGGGGCAGTGGCTCTCCCTGAGCCGGGCACGGACCCCCAGCTCCCCACAGCCCACACGGGCCAGGGGCTTCCTCCCCTTTCTGAAGGGCTGCAAAACCTCACACATTTTGCATTTCAAAAAACCCTCTTTCGTTCAAAGGGAAACCAGGTCCTGCTGGCTGAAGGAAAACACCAGGAAGCCAAAGGGCTGTAAATTGAGCAGAATCTAATCAAGCTCGCAGCAGGGAGCGGGGCAGGGACCCCCTCCCAAACACCACCTCGCCAGGCTCGCACGTCCCCGGGCCCCCTGACCTCCCCCATGGCCACGCCGGCACTTGTGCAAACAGGCAGCACGATTCACAGCCCGGCCGCGAGCTGCCGGCCCCTCTGCACACACCCAGCAGCTCCCGGGCCCGGAGCTGGGCTGTCCTGGCCACGAGCAACGTCCATCCGTGTCCAGGCACTGCCTGAGGTCCTGGTGCGCACACACATCCCTGTAGGAATCCCATGTGAGATCCTGGTGTGCCCCGCTGGAGTCCCACTTACGTTTCAAGCCGGGGTCCCCCGTTCCTGCCAGCACCCAGAGCACCAGGACCGGTGAAGGTGCCACGGCTGCAGCACAGCCCGGCACATGCTGTGACGCCCCTGCCCCCAGCACCTTCTGCAGGGCAGGGCTGCAGCTGCCTGTGCTGGAAGCTCGCTCCTGCGGGAGCAGGTGACCGGGGGCTGTGCATCCCCTCCCACGGCCCTGGCACGCTGCGGTGGGAGGCACGGCCGGCGCGGGGGTCCCGCATGTCCCGCTGGGGTGGGGGTGAGCAGGCGGGTGCCCAGAGCCGCGGACACCCCGGAGCAGCCGCAGCAGCTGTGACACTGCACAGGGCGGAGGTGTCCGGCGTACAGAGCCTCTCCCACGGCGTGAAGGGCCAGCCCCTTCCCAGAGACCCGCCCGGCTCCAGCCACCTCCATCCCGCGTGGGGCACACGCGCTGTGCGTGTCTCTGCATCGCGGCCGCCCACCTTCAGTGGGGCCGTAACACTAAACTTCGCCCTGCCGTTTACCAGCTTCCTGAAACAGGAACTGCGTTTTCTATTTATGCAGAAAAGCCCATAAGCACAAAGCAAGGAAGTATTAGAAAACAGGCTCCCACGCGGGGAGACTCTCCGAGGGTCACCCACCGTGGTACATCGGCTGGGTGCCCTCTGCCAGCCCGTGCCTGGCTGTGCCCGACTCCGCAGGGGATAGCCCACACCAGGGCACGCACAAACCCTCCCCCTAAGAGCGCACAGGTGGGTCGGGACGTGGGTGCAGGAGGCAGCTCGTGCTGCTCTGCTTTCTCCAGGTGGGAATCCATGAGCTCCCCAAGAAACCTGCGTGGGGGGCTGATGCAGCCCTGCAGGGGCTCTGGTGGTTCTTTCCCTGGACCCCCCTGCTCGCTGCAGACCCCAGCCCAGGGTGCTGGCAGGCGGCTGCTGCTTCTTCTCCCGAGTGTGTCCCAGCTCCACAGGGGCTGCACACCCATGGCTGGTGTGGGAGAGTGTCCCTGCACTTTGCTGAGGGTTTCGTCACGCCAAGTTTTACGAGCTGGGTAATTTTCCCAGTTTCCGGAACCTCTTGCAAGAGCATCCATGTGAGCACAGAGTTTGTGACATTATCTGGAGAAAGCGGGACCTTTGACAATGACCCTTGGCCAGCTTTTAAGCTGTCTTTTGGCAGCTGCCAGAGGACTCATCTCAGAGGAAAACACCCCGGGTTGATAATCTGCTGCACTGCACGCCTCTGGCACAGCTGCTGGAAGGCATGTCCCCGTCACGGGAGGGAAACCATGTCACCCTCCTCTTCCTCCTCCTCCCAGGCTTGGCACAAGGTGTCAAACACGTCCTGCAGCTGAGGCAGAACGGTGCTGGCAGGGCTGGGCTGTGGCTGACGGCGGCCAGGCCCCGGGCGCTGGCGCTGCTTGGGCGTCCCGTGTTGGTCACGGGGACACAGCCATGCCAAGCGCTTGTGTGGCACACGCATGCCCACCGAAGGGATCTCATCCAACGGCAAGAACGGAGAAAACACCTCTGAGCCCAGCAGGCAGCACCTGCGGGGAGGAAGGGATGGAGGAGGCAACGGCACCGCGTGGATCTCTGAGTCCTGCCAGCATCACCCCTGGCACCCCGCCGGGAACCCCACCAACAGGGCATTCCAGGCTTTGGGTATCTGTTCCAACAGCTGTGTTAGCGTCGTTTTTCACCAAATGTCTTGGAAAATCCTGTCTTTTTAACATTTGGTGATCCTAGCAGTAGCCGCTCCCACCACTATTCCTCTGGGCTGGGTCCCGGTGTCCCTGCTCCGGCCCCGCTACGGCCACTGACCCCGTGGGAGACGTCTTCCAGCTGGAACCGAGGGCTCCTGAATCCACAGGGAAGGCTGGCTCCCCCCGCTGCCCGGTCCCGCTCCTGCTCCTCATCCCCGCGGGGGCAGGCTTGTCTGGGCTGCTCTCTCTGGCACGGAGTCGCTCATTGCAGCGCCCATCACCGCAGCGCCGGGGCTTGGGCACCTTCCAACCGCTCGAGCGCGCCCACCGCCCGGGTCATTCCCTGCGCCGAGCCCCCGCCGCGATGGGAGCACCGGCACCCGAACCCCCGCACTCCCCGGGACCCCCGCCCGCTGCCCATGTCGGGTCGCGTCCCCGCCGCTCCGCCCGGGCACGGAGNNNCACGGAGAGCAGCGACCGCCCGGGACACCGGGCCGGTCCCGCAGGGACGGGGCTGCCCCCGCCCGCTCCCGAGCACGGCCGTGATCGCTCCCGGCCGCGATCGCGATCCCGGTCCCGACCCCAGTCGCTGCGGGTACCGGTCCGGCCCGTCCTTACCGTGGCGGTGCCGCGCACCGCGGCCAGCGCCGGGAGCAGGAGCGCGGGGAGCAGCAGCACCCGCATGGCGAGAGCGGCGGTGACCGCCCGCACCGAGCACCCGCTCCGCTCCGCCCGGCCCGTCCCGTCCCGGCGGCGGGGAGGAGCC
>VZRQ01000650.1:256018-286770 GCA_013397975.1 Machaerirhynchus nigripectus
TCCGAGCGCTCCGGGCGAGGGTCCCGGGGCAGCCCCGCGGGGTCCCGGTACCGCCCGCCGTGTCCCGGCCGTGCCCCGCGGCTGCTCCCGCTGCCCCGCGGGTGTCTTGCCTCAGCCCCTGCGAGCCGGTCCCTGCCCGGGGTTTATGGGCACCATTTGGGACCCTTTTACACTTCCCGTATGCAGATGCCGCATCTGCACTTGAATGTCCCTGCCAATTTTTATGGTTTACAATTGCATTTTACCATCTTAAGGTACTCGGGTTCTCTACAAAGGATTTGCTCAGACAAAAGAGGCTTTTTATCAGGCAGCATCCTCGGTTTTCGAGATACAGGCGGTACCAGAAGATAGGCAGTGTGGGAACTGCAGAAATGGGCATTTCTGTAACCGCCCTGATGTGTAATGCTCAGTTGTCCCTGGAAGCACTTTATTCCTCCTCACTTAATTAGATGTCCAATTGGATGAAAGACACTTAATACTCTTAGATACTTTAATAACACTCTTAATACTTTATTGTATCCTTAATGCTTTATGAACTTTCTGATTTAATTTGTGAAGTGTCTGTTGCTTTGGTGTCCCTAAGAGTACACTATTCATGCTTTGTCTGCATTTGCTATTTTTCCCACAGATGTGGGGTTTGGGGGGAAATCTCTTTGGATTAATCAGATTAGCTTTAAGAGTTTCTTGCGTATCTTGTGACAGACGTACCTGTGGCTGTGGTTAGTCTTTTGAATGGGTGATGTAACAACCTTTTACTACTTTGCCTTCAAAAATGTGAAATACTGGTGCGGTGTTGGGACATTGCTTGACCTTCAGTCTTTCTAAAGCCTCTGGGGGAGGAGCAGGAAAGATTGGGTTGTTAATTCATGGTTTTATAAAATACCTGCAAATTATAATGGCAGATGAAGACTCTTAATATTTCCTTTTCTTAAGAAAGATCCATAGTACTTTTGATACCTTGAGGAACAGCATCTTCACTCTTAACGAAAACGGTGAAAATTGTGTGAGGACAGAGGTATAAACGTCAGATTGCATTCTTGGTGTTAAAATGTTAATGTTAAAATCATTAATGAACTTAAGCCCTGCACGTGGCTTCTGTGTCAACCCAGAGTAAACTGCTGCAAGTTTGTTGGCGTCTTCAGTGAGAGAAGCCTCAGGATAACTTTGAAATGCAGCGACGTGGTTTTATTTCAGCAGTTACGGGCAATTGCAGCCTCGTTATTTGAGAGGGCACTTGACGTTCTTAGAATATAAGATGATGGTTTTCCCTTGCCAATTTGAGTACTTCCTCTTCCATGTAAGAAACATATTTTGTCATTGAGCAAATCAATGGCAACAAGTAAAACCAGGGTTTTTTTTAAAAGCAATTTCATTAAGGCATTCATTTTTCCTGCAGTAGTAGCAATTATTTCTAAACAGGGTCCCATTTAAGATAAGTTTTGATAGAGCTTCAATTGGCATCTTTTTCCTCTGTGAGTGAGACATGATGGCTTTTACATAGTTTCAATTATTTTGTGTTTTAGCTAAAATAGGGACACAGCAGATTATCTAGAATTAAGTTAACTTGGGACACTTTGTTGTGTAGTGTGGTCTTGGAAGACAGATTTATCAGGAAGCTACTTGAATTTTGTGTTCCTGTAAAACTGTCAGAGTTTCAGATGGGCAGATTACTGATCTGGATAAACTTCATACCAGAGAAAAGAGGAAAGTTGTCAGAGCACAAAGAATGTAAGATTTTCAAAGAAAAACCCCTTTGCCTGCATCCCTTCCCTTTTCCACAGCGTTCCCAAACTTTACTGGCATACACTGACATTTTTAGTGGTTCTTTATGCTTGGTTGCTTTGCATCCGATGAGATAAGCCTTTGCTTAACAAAGACTATTTCATTGATATAGTTGGGTCTTAGTTTACTTGCTATAAACATTTCTTTGAAGATTTAGGAAGAAAAACAAATGGAGTTGTCGAATGGCAACGCTGCTGAAGTCAAATGTCTCTGAATAAACAAGAAGCTACAGTGTTACTTCAGCTCGGTGTTGGCTTGTTGAATGTGGATGTCTCCTGCTTTTGTAAATAATAATAGAAAATAATACATAGAATTCTGAACTCTGTTCTGTGATGGGAAATGAAAGACTTGTGATTTAGGAACAACTTAACTCCGTTGTTTGATTTGATGGTAAAGATGGAAAAAGACCTCTTGGTATAAAGTTGGAATTTGGTATTGATGGCTTCTGTAGATCATTAATCAGGAAAATGAGTTTATGCATGCCTTTTTGTGCTGAGCCCAGGACTAGTGCTGTATGTTGAGCAGATGCAGTGTGTGATGTGACACTGCAACAACAGGATTTTTCTCCCTGCTTTGCTAAAAAAAACAGTATAAAGATGCTGTATTATAGAAAATGAGGGAACTTTCCCATCTGGGAGACTAATTCTTGATTGTTTGGAGGCAATAGCTATCTTTCTGTCCTGCCTCTGGCAAGTCCTTTGTGGTATTTCTTTTTCTGGTGGGGAAAATATGCCAGTGGTTTATTGAATTACTGTTCAACTCCTACGTGGTAGAGCTTTGAACAGATGCATTTACACCAGCATTCTGTGAGAATGGGAGCACAGTTTATCCTGTTGATAAACTGCCTATTTAAATAAAGCCTTCAGCAGTGTAATCTGCTAATTCTAATTAAGTCATTTACATAGGGAATTGGCCCAGGGTTTCATCAGATGGCTGCTGGGGAGCTGAAATGCATTCTTTCCCTCCAGCTGTATTAATCCAGCCTTTTGATCCTGTCCTTTTTTTAGCCTTTAAGCCAAAGTGGTTATCACTGTGCAGAGTTAATTGAGAAAGGGAAGTTGGGGGACAAGGGGACCCTTCGAGCTCTAGCTTTGGTCTTAATTATTACAGTTCTAATTACATAATTAGAAGACTTGCAGATGTTGTGTGTTGATAAAAATGATTCTATACAGGTTTTTTTAGACAGAGGAAATACTCCACAGAGAGGCTGGCTTCAGTGAAGTTCTTTATTGGTAAATGATTGCCAATAACTTATCTTGAAAGCAGTATATGCCTGGAGTATCTGAGTCCTCCCCCAGCACTTCGATAAGGAGGTTTCATTTACACAGGGTGGACCCCGCGTCCTTCAGAGAGCACAGCTTACATGTCTAACTTCCATTGCCTAATCATCCCGGCTGTAGGCTTGTAGAGGTGGTGAAATTTAAACTTAGAGAAATGTCTGGTCAGTGTGAAAGATTAATTTTTTTTAAGCCCTTTTTTCCTTTGTGAACACATTAAAAAAACCCCAGTAAAAATCTATCACAGCTCTAATGCCAGGCTGACTGCAAACTGCTGTGATGTCCTTGTCTGGAAATACCTCCCAGCTGAAACTGGAGGGGAAACCTTTGATAGTTTTATGGGAACATAATCTGGAACTGTGACGTCCTTCGGACTAAATCCCAAAATTCTCATGTTGGATAAAGCCTCCCCAGCTCTTCCTGCAGGAAGTGTGGGTTGCAGTGGTGGTACAGTGTCGGAAGGTGTTCGTTGTGGTGGGCTCCCTGCACTGCTCACAGACTGCTGGTGCTGTACCCTGAGCTGTAAACAAGCACGGGGCTCCTGGCAGTGTTGGGGTTTATTCTGATTAGCTGCTGCTGAGGAGCCCAGCGTTTACCTGCGGGAATTGCTCGGAGCCCTCAGATCCTGAAGCCAAGTGATTAAATGATGGCTGTCGTGGTTGTAGTAAAAATTTGTAAAAGAACTTTGAGTCTCTGAAAGTTCTGCCAAACACCAGCTCGTCCTCCCGACATCTCTTCATTCAGTCCCACAGCTGTAGCTTTATGTTGTTTGGCAATACTTACAAGGAATTATTCCTAAGTATGTTGTTTCAGGTGTCTCGTGAGTGCTTTTGCCAGAAGACTCTCCATCCTCTGCCTGTTTTATCAGCAGTGCTAAGGAAATGCCCTTTCTGTGGGTCAAAAGCAGGGGTTATTCTTACCTGCAAATTTACCTTTCCTGTGGTGGTGTACAGAATTGAAGGGAGCTGAGGAAAGGTGCCCCTGTTGGGTACCAGTTTGCTGCTGTACCAAGCTCAGGGTGTGGCTGCTCGGTGCCTCCTGCTTTGCTGCTGCTTTGTGAAGCTTTTCTTTGCCCAGTTCTGTTTTCTTGCTTACCTGGTGCTGCTGACTGGGTCCATCACCTTAACACTTGAGCTGACCTTTAGTATTTCACTTGGATTTACATGAGGCCTCTGCTCAGTGAACTGTCGTGATCACAGGATGATATCCATAAAAATGACACTTCCTAATCTTGAAAAAAGTCCCCAGGCCCACTGGAGACATGTGAAAAGGACACCCAGCAGGAAGAGAGGCCCATGGCCTGAAATATTCATCAATCATTTTCCTGGCACCAGGAAACCAATCAACTCTTCTAAGGGGGAAGAGTGTAATCAATCACACAATGTGGGAAACGGGGATTGCCAGCCCTGCCAGAAATGTTCCTTCATGTGAACAGAAGGAAAGGGCTGGGTTGGTCCTTACTCACAAGTGGGAACTTACACCCTGGGTGCAAGGGACTGGGGTTTTGTAGAAGGCAGTCTGTGCACACCACAGGCTGTGCTGCATCCAGCCTGCACTCACGGTTTTGTTTCCAGTAATGCTGAGTGGTTTTGTTCTTAGATTTATTTTTTTTATTTACCTCTTTTTTCTCTAGCTGGTAGGTGAAGGGTTTGTTTCCTGTTCCCCAACCCCTGTGTTCTGAAGTGGCAGGTCCAGCAGCAGCATGTTTTTATCTAGAGGATCAGAATTTTAAAATATTGCCCTTTTTTCGTGAAACAACCTAAGTTTGAAACAGCTTCTATTGCAAACTGGTACTGGGGAAGAAGTACACCTCTGGGTGCTTGGCCTCTTTTTCTATCTTTGAGTTATGCTAAAAATGTATATATAGATTGGCCAATAATAAGTGAACTGTAGTTGTCAACATCTACAGGATGTTTTATTGCAGGATAGGGATTATTTGAGTTCACATAGGAGTTCAAATAATAATTTGAAATTCAAATAAGAAATACTAGAAAATATTCTAGTAAGATGCTATAAATTGGAACAAGGGACTTGCTCGTAACTTTTTCTTTCTGTGAAAACCTCTGCAATAGTTGCTACCTAAGAGTTGCCATAATTATGGCAAAATAAGTGGCAGTGCCACAGCCTTTCTCATGCCCTTAGGCCAGCAGCCAGCAGGTCACACGGGGATGGTTTTTCCTGAGGAGAGTGAGATGTTTCAGGCGTGGCTGTGGTCCGGGGCTGGGTGGGGGTGCAGGGGGACCAGCCTTACCCACCACTGCCCAAGCAGAACACAGCCATCTGTGGAGCACCAGTGCTGAGCAGCTTCAAAGGAAAGAATACAAATAGATTTCCTTTAGCAATGTATGTAACAATTATTTTGAAACTGTAAAACTTGTAACCGTGTGTCTTTCAACATAGATTTTTTTTAAAAGGCAAAATTGTACAGTGTCTTTTCATGGAAATCAGCAAAACATGAACTCCTGTATTATTTAAGTTAGATTAAAAGTCAGTTAAAATTCAGATTGTTCTTCATAGCAGCAGCATATACTAAATTCAATCCAAAATTAATTTCTCATTGAAAAGATTAGGAGCCTTCTCTTTAAAAATGTAGATCTTTTTCTCCATTTAAGGTAACTTTGTAGTACAAGTGGAGACAAATATCTGCAAATATCCAAATATCAGGAAGGATGTTTCTATTCTGAAGGGCATTTTTCTATGTGTCAAAGAGTTTCTGATGTGCTTTTTAAGATGTAACACAATTAAAAGCTACTAAGAGATGTGGCATCCTGCAAAATGAGATTATAGCAATAGGCAGATGTGGCTGGAATGAGCCCCAAAGAGAAAGGGAAGTGTTTCTGGAATTGCAAGCAGCAGGAGCTAATACGGTTTGCAAACATGGAAGACAGTAGGCAGAGAGGTAGGTGGGGAGAAAGAATCAAATTTCCCTTGATTCCTGCCCGTTTGTAATCCCTATCCCTGGGAGGCCAAATGCTTAATGTGAGCCTTTCACTCCAACAAAACCTGGGATGCTGGAAATAGTGGGGTGAGAGGGAAGTGCTCGGTGGGGCTCTGGGTCACCGAATTTCATGAGCAAGATGCTCAAATCAATAATGGAAGGAAAACCTGAAGTCTCAAGGTCTGGTCAGTTACTGCAGCCATCAGCACGAGCCACAGCCACTTCCAGGTGGCCTGTGGGAAGTGGAGACCTCCCAAAAATGAGAGAGCCACAGCCACCACGGTTCCCACACAGACACACGGAACGTTCAGCCCGTCGTTTGTTCATCCTCGTGTGTGACGGGCGCTGAGAGCCACAGCTCTGCTGTTTGATTCACAGGTCAGAGAATATCAGGTTCTAACTGGTGTCCTCCGTGTGCCGAACCACAGGAGCCGTGGGTTCCAGTCCTGACCACCAGCAGTAGCTCGGTGTGCCATGGCGTGTGCTGTGCCCGCCCGGCTCGTGCCACAGCTGAGCGTGGCAGCAGCGCACAGCACCCGGGCAGCTGGGAGGCTCCGTCCCTCTGATGCTGCTTTAATGTTAATTATCCATTCAGTGGCTGATGTGGATGACTCAGTGTTTGTGTGTCCGTGTGGTAACCGTGAGGAAAGCTGTGCGGTGCGTGCTGCTGGCAGCTGTTTGTCACACCGAAGGCTTCCGTCGCGATATTCCCTCGCATTCACCCACCTGCGAGGGCAGTCCGTGTCCTCATCCCGGGCTGGTGCAGCCAGCCAGCTCCTGGCAGGCATGGGCAGTGGGCAGCTCCAGCCCATTGCAGTTAGCAGCTGGAATATTATCTCCTCTAATTAAAATTGGAAGATAAATGCTGTGAAATTAATTAACCTTGAGATTAGGGAAAAAAGCTGTTTTCAGACTGGTCCCATGTCAGTGCTCCTGCAGGATCTGGTGTATCAGTGCCATTCCTGCACTATCTGCTGGGTTAAATGGGCACGTTACCTGCATCTTGGTGAAAAGGTCCACTTAAAGGGGTGTTTCTAACCTGGTGCACTGGCTGGGGTCTAGAACAACTTGCCTCTGGAACACTGGCTAATTTGCAACATGATTTCTGGCATATTTGGTACATCATAACATGCTATTATTTATCAGGAGATCGGTATTAATCTGCATTAATGTTAACTCTTCAAAAAATATCTCTTGTATAATGTCAGTCAATTCTGGTTTTTTAACATAGGTAATTCTAGTGGACTCTAGATGGATTTTGCTATAGTGGTATGTCTCACATTGGCCAACACTTTATCAGTGAAGAAAAGTCAATAAAGAATTTCCCCAGATTTCCAGTCTGATTATGCAATTGATCTTTCAATATTGGAGTAGGCTGGGCTGCCTGGTAGGCAATATCCTAATAAACCAAAATGTCCTCCAGGTAGAGAAGACGCAAAATCTCATGCCCAGCGACAAAGACAGCGTGTTTGTGGGCTGGGGGGCTGCGTGCTGAGAGGCACTGGTTGTGAAACAGAGAGAGAGATGATCACCTTTCTTTTAGGACAGGCTTTTTTCTTCATCATCATAATTTTTCTAAAAAGCTTTGGTGCTTGACTGTGTTTTCCCTTTTGGTAGCCTAAAAGTCTAACATAAGATGCCAAATGTGTGCGAGTCCCCTTTAGAGGAGTGAGCTGCCTGAGAGCCGCCCTGGTGAGCCTTGCTGTCACCACACGCTGGCTCTGAGGGCACTGCCTCCACACCACCCCGTTTTTCAGGAGCAGAGCCTGCTGAACCTCTCAGGGAAGCACCAGCTTTCCAGAAGTGCACTGTGCTCTGTCCCAGAAATCACAAAGGGCTTCTGGAAACCCAGCCCATAAGGCATGTGGTAGTGCTGATACCACAGCAACATGCATCTCCTCTTTGATTTTTGTGCCTCAGGAGGCATGTCAGGAATCCTGTGACTTTTGATGGCATCAATAAATCAGATACCATGCTGACAGAATTTTACTGGAATGTAAACAGGCATTTAAAATAACAATGTTGTAGGGAGTGTATTGAGGAATACAGTGGAGGTACATGGAACATTCAAGTCTGTGTAGGTTTCCTTTCAGTTTTGTTGGTAAGCAGGAGCTGGGATTGTTTTCCACGTAAATGAAAATAAGTAAAAATATTTATCACGAGATGACCTTATTTCCCATTCCTCTCTGCAGTGTGTGTTTTCAGTGCTGAGGTGAGACAAGCTCTACCCAATGTAGGGGAAAGGGGAGGAATGTCTCTGTATAGTAAAATTTAGCTGATAAGGGATAATGAATCACCTTTAACTCAGCTCTGCTGAGTAGTTGCTGCTCTGGGGAACTGCAGGCTGGTCAGCCTTGTCTCAGTCCCTCAGTGGGAAGGGTATGGAGCAAATCTTCCCAAAAGGCATTTCCAGGCACTTGAAGGACAGGAAGGTAATTGGGAACATTCACTGTGGGTTTTCCAAGGGGAGAGATCATGCCTGACCAACCTCATTCCTTCTGTGATGAAATGACTGGACCCATGGATGAGCAGAGAGCAATTTTGTCATTAACCTTAGCCTTAGGCAAGGCTTCTGATGCAGTCTGCCCTGTCATCCTTGTAGGCAGTTTGGGTGAAAACCTGGGTTGTTTTGTTCAAAGGGTGGCAGTCGAGTTCAAGCACTAACTGGTGGCCATTATGCTGTGATTGTCCTTGGGAGTCAGTGTTGGGGCCAATACTATTGAGCAATTTCATCAACCATCTGGATGGTGGGATGGACAAACTCCTCAGACTTGCAGATGACACCGGGTTGATACTTGGGAGAGCTGTGTTCAGAAGGACCTCGATAACCTGAAGGAAAAGGTTGATTGAAACTTCAGAGTTAAACAGACACAAACATCAAGTCCTGCACCTGGACTGGAATAACCCCATGGAATGGTGCAGGCTGGGGAGCAGCTCAGCTGGGAGGACCCGGGATCCTGGAGAACCTCACAGCTGAGTCAGGCTGTGCTTGTGACAGCTCATGGCCACGAGGTTTGCAGAAGCACTTGGTGCCTTCTGTGGGACGTGGCAGAGTCACCTCTGGAGCATCCTGTGCCTGCTGAGCCTGTCCCACACACATCTCCTGCTTGCAGCCCCACAGCAGCCCTGGGACTGTGCCACAGGGCTCCGTGTGTGAGATTGATCCTCAGCAGGAGAGCAGCTGCTCCGAAGGGGGAACACGATGGGACTCACCGAGTCAGCACGTTCTGCTCGTCCCCACCTCGGGAGTCCCTGCAGTGCTCAGGGTACCGTGAGTCACCTGCTGAGCTCTTCCCGTACGTGAGGTGACAGCACTGGGGAGGGGGTACCACAACTCATCTTCAAAGTCCAGTGCTGTGTCACAGGTTCAGGATAAGTTCATTTCTAGGAGTAGCCCATATACCCCTTCAATTAGCATAAACAGGGACAAGGGCAGGCAAAGGTCAAGAGAAGTTCAAAATAGCATAACCTCTTTTTGCTGGTGTTCTCAAATGTTCCTGATCCTGCAAAGCTCTCCAAGCTGGCCTTGCCAGTGTGTTTACCAGACCGTTGTAAAAGTCAAAGAACAAGGCCTGGCTTGATACAAGGGAAGTTAGAAATCGAGGGGTTGAGAATAGGTAGCATTGTTGCTTAAAACAGGACAAATAATTGATTTATGTTATGGTGGCCAATTAGGCTGTAAAGTGAGAAACTCTTAAAGAAACCCTGTGGCTTCAAGGGAGCTTTTTGCTCTGATTCCTGCTCAGCAAATAGGGGCACCCCAATAAAGGTCATCAGCTCCATGAGCTGAATTATTAATTCCTTTCATGCCACTCAGGGCTTGTAAACAGTATATAATACAGGAAAACAATTGGCACTGTTCACTGAGTGGGCAAAGGAGAGGTCAGGAGGTAAATACTTGTATTGGCAGCAGCTGCTCTTCATAGCTGAGCAAACCTCTGTCCTTTCTATCCTTGAGGGCAAACCACTTTCCAAAATCTTAGTCTGGTTGTTAGTCCATATCTCCTCTCCCTTAGATGAATTGTTTTTAGGAATTTAATGGATTACATATAATTATGAGGATAAAAAGGGCTGGAGGGAAGGGTGAGGGATTATGGATGAGAGAGCAAACCAGCATTACCATGTTTCATGAAGAGATGTTTGAATTTTTTTTTATATTGAGAGAAAATTTTAAATCCATCTATTCAAGGCCAGGTGTAGAATAAGCAATTATGCTTTTATGTACTTAGAAAAAAATCGAAGTGGGATTTTGAGACTAATAATGTTATAAATAGCATCTGCCAGTAGTAGCACAAGAACAGAAACCCTGATGTGTTGGTGCTCTTGGATGCCACAGCTGTGCCCTGTTCCTGCACGGCCGTGGGGTCGCCGGGTTCCCGGCAGCACCGGGCAGGACACTGGGGGAATTCTAACCCCAAACGTGAGCAGCTGGGTGGTGGTGAGCATGGTGTCTGCCCTGGTGAACATGTCCGTGGAATGTAATTTCAAGTGTGAACTGAAATTTCCAAGTGTGGCTGGGGAATAGTTACACTTTGTTGTTTGCAGCCAGTAACAGGGCATTACGCTGAGCAATCTAAAATTTCAGGACTTGGAGAATTTGCGCTGCCTCTCTCTAAACGCTTCCCTCTCAGAAACCTCTCTTCAGAAGGCACATGCATTATTTAGTTGCTCTTTGAATGATACTTGATAAACTATTCCAGATGTTGGCAGGTGTAGTTTACTGCCCTAAGTGGCCATTGCTCTCCCAGCAGCTTCTCAAGTGCCTGCCCTGTGCCATCTGGCCGCGTGCCGGGCAGTGACCCCTGTGTGCCAGAGCAGCAGGTAACCCCGGAGTGACCATCTGCTGAGCTGGTCCCTCAGCCTTCCTGAAAGCCCAGTTGTGCTCTGTGCTGAATCTGCACCACTCTCAAAAGAGTCCGAGTAACTTTAACCTGCACTTGGTTTTTTGGCTTAATTTGGCTCTGTGTGAAAGCATACGTAGCTTTCAACAGGCAAAAGTACAAAACTGTTCCCAGGAACCTGCAATGGCTGTACTACATAGGAAGAACCTTTTTTTACTTACAAAACATGTATAGTATATGGCTGGCTAGTTCCTAAATTAGGGAGACTATAGTACGGTGGTGGAAAATAGGAAGATGCAAAACAATTGTTCTTCTCTGAGCCCAGCAGAGAGCTGTGCAGTGCAATCCAGAGCCTGCTGGGAGGTCTGCAGTCGCCATGTCCCATGCAGCTTTCTGAACGCTGGTGCAAGAGCCAAGCAAGATGATAAATCAATGTGTAGATGTTCTAGGCAGTAAATGTCGTGGTAATTCAGTGGGGAATAGGACAGGAACGAGCCAGGGCATTGCTGAATAAATCTGTAATTGTGTTTGTTGCTGTTCTCAGCTGTGGCTGGTGCTTAACACGATGAACTAAAGCTGCTTTGAGTAACTACCCTGAGGAGGCTCGGAGTGGTAGGAAAGTATGACAGGAGGATTTAGTCAGTGTGGTGCAGTGTCTGCTCTCATGTTCTGTAAAAATGGTCTGCTGAAGTGTTTACATTTGTTTGTGGTTTGCCTAATTAGAGCAGAACTTTGCACTTTCAGTGTAAACAGTGGTCCTCAGGGAACTGCCTGCTGCTGGAGAAATGGGAATTGCAAGAATGTGAAAGGCAGGATTTGGGCTGGCAGCAAAGCCTGGCTGTGGGCTGGAGTTGTGCTTCTGGGGCTGTGTTCTGTGGTTAGGAATGTAAACTTGTAGTGTGCATTTACTGGGTCTTAGGGCTAAACAAGAGTTATAGAACATATAATTATGTGGGACCTACCAGCATTACAATGATGGAGACTCAGCTGCTCGACTTGGGTGTTGGTGGCGATGTGCTGAGAGGGGCTGTGGTCTTTTGAGAGAGATCAAGCCCAAAGAATGCATCTTTGCTTTACCTAATCTCGGGTTAAAAGTGACCCTGTTACTGCAAGATGGTTTTCTCCTGGTTTGGGTCCTGGAAAGGTGGATTCTTTCCAAAACACAGAGGGCAATCTGGCATTTGCTTTTGATCATGTTCTGACTTTGAGGGTTTTCATTGGCAAACATGGGCAGGAAGTTCTGTTTCTTCTTTCAGCTGTTAGAAAATAAAGCTTTGGAGTGTCCTGTGCTTAAAGACACTTTGTTTCTGATGCTGCTCCAGATCAAATGCCAGCAAGCTTGCCAGTCTTTGGAAGAGGATCTCTCTTCCGATCAGTAATCTTTTGAAGGTTCACTGGACACAGATGTGAGATCACCACGTCCTTTCATTCCACAATAATGCTCTGTGTACAGTTTAAAGCTGATGTAATTTAGGCTTTCTTTGTGCTGGAAGTTGCTCTGAATTGTTTTTCTCAAACCATCACAAGTTAGAAATTACTAATATGACTGCTCAGAAAAGTAGATCTACAGATACTGTGGATGATAGAAATACCTTGAAAGGGGGAAAGCAGATGCTGTTAAAATTACTTGCTTCTCAAAGCAGCTTCCTCAGGTGATTGAAGACACCCATATTCCATTTCAGTGTAAATGAAAGTTTTCAAAATAAAACCTCAGTAACATGCACATCACGTCTTTCTCATTTTCACTTTCCCATTAGCTACAGATGTGGAGCAGATGAGTTCCTCCTCTCCTGTCCTCCCTATGAACTCCATGGGCAGTAAGTACCCCTTTTCTTGCCATGTGTGACGAGTTAGGATTTCTCGTTCTGAGATAATCCAGAGATGTGAATTGATACTCCATGGTAGAGACTTGCAGAAGTTTTAGAGCTGATGCTCATTCATGGAAGTGGGGATTCCCACAGCTGAGAGCTGATGAGGTATTTCTCACAACAGTAGCATGGACCAGGTCTGCACATCACTATTTACACCAGCAGAATGCAGGCTGTGTAACTTGTGTTGCCACCAGAGATATCTCAGTGAAGGGTATGCCTGCATGAGTGATAGAAACTCCTGTGGTGATGTAAATTATGTTGACATGGGAGTATATATTTCAGTATTACACTTGGAAATCTATAGCCTGGAATTTCTCATGAAACTGAGAGCAGTTGGTGAAATCCTCTTCAATTTCAGGGTAATTCTGGGCCTGTAATTTTTTGAGACTTTGAAAACCTGAGCTGCTGGGCGCCTAAAAAAGGAGGAATTCAGAATTCCTTCTTAACACTCCATCTAGTGGCATTTGCTGTGCGGAGGGACCAGTCGATGGGAATCCACTAGATGGCAACAGGCCCTTGTCAGACTGGTGGGACTGGGAAACCGTGTCCTTAACAGGGCTGAGAACCCCTCATTCAGAGCAACTTTTCATCTCATTGTTTGGGAACTCTGTGGTTTTTTCAAATGTGGCAGACTTTTAACTGACAGCTCATTTCAAAAGTAATGCTCACATGTTCACAACTGCTAACTAAAAGCCTCCCAGAGCCAGGACACTGTGCTTTCCACATGCCTTTGTGCTGGTGGACTTGCACTTACTTTTACTGGAGGAGAACTGTGGTTCCTCTATGATGGGAATGAAAATATGGTTCCTTCCTTTATAATGAGAACAGCCGTGGAATGTGTGCATAGTAGGCTCCAAGTTCTAAACACGTGTGCAGTTATTTGCCTGTTGATTAATAAAACACATCTTTGTTGGTATCTAGCTAGGTTTTCATGCAGTTTATCACTTTTATATGGAAACAGGTAATTTGCAAATGCATATGTAGAATAATTTGTCATCTAGAGACATGTGTAGTTTATGATGATATATTGCCTAATATTCTGTTGAACCTCTGTGGCCTGACATAGCTCAGATTTACTCTTGTGCATTGAAAGGTATTAAAACAAAACTGAATTTTCCGTAGTATTCTCCCAGCAGAATGTGTCTGCAAGAAAAGGGCAGGGCTGTCCAACGTGAGCTCTTTCCCCCTTAAATAACTGTACCTTACTGCTGGTGTGAGTTTGTCTAGCTACAGCTTTCATGTCTGTTACCTTTTGCTAAACTGAAAAATGCTTGTCAAACGTCTGTTCCCTGTGAAGATATTTATATAAACTTTTGATTAACTAAATAAACCGAGCTCCTCGAGTTCTTTTGATGTCTTCCTGTCTCTCGATCACTGGGTCAGTGCTGGTGGCCACTCCGGTCGGTCGCGATGATGACCCAGCCCCTGCTGGCCTCGGGTGTGGATGGATGAGCCCTGGCAATTCCTGCTGGGCAGGTCCCAGACTTGTCCAGCCCCAGCTGTCCCACGGCTGTAGTGGCAGCACTGAACGTGCTGGTGCTCAGTGTCACCCCGGTGTGCCCCAGGGCAGGCCGATCTGCAGGGTGGTGGCTCTGCTAGGCAGCAAACAGTTGCTGACACAAACATCTAAAGCTTCCCAAGCATGGATTTAAAAACATTCTGAACATGCCTGCTAACCTGTCTTCCCTTAGTTAAGTTTTTTCCTTTGCTGTCTCCTTACCAAACATGATTAAAAGAAAAAAAAAAGAAAAAAGAAATCGGGAGGATTTTTTACAGCTGAGTAGGAGCCCAAATGTTAAGCTTATTTGTGCATCCAGAGCATTTGAGAGGTGTGGAGTGTCTGCTCAAGCCTTTGGCTTGTCGTGCATTGGCAAACTGGGGTAATGGCCCCTTTTACTGTAATTTTCCCTGTTTGTCTGAAATGCCTTATTCAGAGAAATTGCAGTGAATTACTTTCACATGTCCTTGCAGTGAAGATGAACACCTCTGTCAGGACCTCTGTATTTTCTATTTCATACAGGTATACACGAGGAAAACCAGTTGGCTGAAATGTCTGTTTAAAATAACACAAAAGTGCTTTCTTATACATCATGTAAGATGTCTCTGGAAAAAATCCAAATTGTGCGTTCTCACTTCCGAATGAGTCTGCCAAGCACGCTGAAAAATTTGAGATTTCAAAGGCAGAGTGTCAAACTGCATCAAAAATGAGTCATTTGTCTTGTTTTCATAATGTTAAAACAATCTGGCAGACATGCTTCTGGGTTCAGTGTTACACTGCTGTGGTAAATTCGCTGTACCAAACCACCACACTTACCCAGGGTGTTGGTGGAAGTGCTCATTGGGGGTGACTGAACAGGGCCCTTTGCTGTCAGACTCGGGGAGAGGGGAGATTTTTCCCGAAACTCCACTTTTGCGAAGTTCAGTCTCTTTAGTGTGTAGCTGTTGAACTTGGTGGAGCTGTTCCTGTGTAAAATTGAACAAGTTTAAAAGTCTTTTAACAGAACAAGCAGATATATTTTGAATATTCACCAAACTGGAGTTTACAAGTCCTTGGTGAGCTGTTGTGACTTGAGCTGTGCAGTGAGCTGAGGGACGTGGTTCCTGGGGGATAGCAGCACAGCGTGCCTGAACAGGCTGCTTCAGGATAATCCTGTGAGCAAATGGGGGAGCAAACAAGGTGCAAGAGAAGTGCTTGGACCCTTTACTGCACAGGGGATTGGCTGACACCACTGCTGAGCAAGGTGGGATTCCCCATCCCTGCCTGAGTGGTGTGGGGGGCACCACAGGCACCTCCTTTCTTTACTGCATCGCACTGTCCAGAGACAGGGGCATTTCTGGGAACAGGTATGTCATGCCAGTCTGTGAAACTCTTGGAGGGCAGCTCGAGAGGCTGCAGCTCTGTCTCACAGCATTGTCAGCTGTGTCTGCTCCTCGCTGGAAGGTCCCTGCCTGCCCCAGGCAGTCAGCTCCAGCTCCTGGCCTTCCCAGTATAATCGAAGCTGGCCCTGCCCACCACAGCCCTGAAGAATGTTCTCTGCAGCAGTACCTTAAATCACTGTTTTCTGCTTTGTTTCTTCCCCTTCTCATCCCTGTCAATGCAAAGCACCACAGCTTCAGTTCCTTCTCACCTCTCACGGGTCACTTTGTAGGACCAGTGCTGTTCCATAGCTTGGCTCTCTCAGGAGGAAGTTTGATTTCCCATAACCTGGTAAAGATGTAGGTTTATGCTTTACTGATAGATTTGCCAACCGGGTGTCACTTTTATTAAAACTGAACTACTTCCTCAACTGTTCTGCTCCTTTAAAAATCCCTGTGCAGTTCTTAATTAGCACTCAGATTTGCTCGTGGAGGAGCTGGATGACGTGTCCTGAACTTCTTTGGTGGGACAATGGCACAGCCGTAGACATGCCTTACACAGTTTTGGGAGGCAGAACTTGGACACGGCATTTCTTTGGCAAAAGTGTCACTTTTCTTGCCAGAAAAGCCAGCCTGGCCATCTGAGTGGGTGGTCCAGGGCTGTCCGAGCGGGTGGTCCTTGGCTGGCTGGTCCGCAGTTTGCATTCATTGATCAGTGAGTTGATAGAAATGAAAACCCACCGACAGCAATGAATGTTGATTGCAGCCATTAGATGCTGAAGATGCCACGGTGGCAGTGCTGTCACATGGAACAGTCCCTGTGGCAGCTATCAAGTCCTGGTGATTCTGGCAAGCACACGTTCACAGGAGGAGTAGAAAATATTCTTCTTTAAAAACGACATAAAAAACAATATATAAATCACCTTTTGTTTTGTAAAGGTGATTATTTTTGCTGGATTACTCCACTTCTACTACAGATTTTTGGGTCAGGAATACCTGGTCTATAGCTGATGGAGCAGGTAACTACCAGCTGAACCACCTTCCACTGGCACCCATTTTGACAAAGGCCTGTTTGATACTTTAGTGCCCAACGCTGATCTGATATAAGCACTTAAAGGTGCCAGGTGTGTTTGAAGGGAACAGCCTTAACTTTCAACAGCCTGTGCTTTCTCTTCAGCTTGAGATGGGGTGAGGTTTCTTTTCTTTTTTTGTTAAGTGCTGCTCATCTGTGACCATATACAGAAGTAGAATTATACATATTACAAGATCTCTTCTTCTAGAACAGCCCAAGACAATATTCCCTGGCACATGCTTTGGGTCTTTTCTTATTTTATGGATTCTGCGGTCCCTGTGAGGGCAAAGCAAATGCCTGCACCCTTGTGAAGGCCCAGGCTGCTGGAGCCTGCAGTCCTGGTCACCCAGCCGGGCTGGAAAAGGTTCCCCGTAGGTAGCACTGAGGTGCCTGAGCCCTGGGCTTTCTGTCCCTTTGAAAGGAAGGCTGTTTCCCCGCTTGCCTGGCTGCAGAGCGACAGCCTGAGCCGCGCGAGCAGCTGGACCTGGCTGGGAGGGAGCCGCTCCTCGCCCGGCATTCCCGGTGAGCAGCTGCTGAAATCCAGTGCAGGTTCCTGGGAGCAAATGAACTGACATTCCAAAGCTTTTTCCAGCAAAGCTCAAGTTGCCAGCCCAAATGGAAATGAGGTTTCCCTCCTGATCTGGCCTGTATTCTACTATTTGGAATATATACCGTGCTCAGATTTGTTTCCAAGTGTCCCATATGGTGTGGATACATTCCTGCTTTTGTGCTGCCCATACAAAACCTTCCATTGATCTCTTATACTCTGTTCTGCAGAAATTCTATGCTAGTATAAAGCTTTAATTTTTTTTTTTTTTTAAAAGAAAGCAAGCATTTCTTATACACCAATTCGCTTTTAGAGAAAGTAGAACTGGAAAAACTCAACCTCTGTAGCTCTTAATATAATCTGTAAATCATGACCTGCTAATGGCAACCACATGTGAAATCTCTGAAGGTTCAGGCTTTCCATTTAACAGAGGGTTTGTGATAAACCTCAAGGTACAGTCAACGGTCGATGGTTTTTTCTAGTTCTCAAACTCACCGACAGCGTTGAATGTTCACTGAAGCTATCCAAAGATGGCTGTGTACATGCACTGTACAGATTTTCCATGCATATGTTTTCCATAGACTGGCAGTGGAAACACTGCTGAGGACTGCACATTCTTTATTGTAAAGCCTTAAACTGCAAAGTATTTTAATTATGGAATGGAACCTCGAGGACTAATGAATTGCAGAAGTGTAACACTCTGGTTATGGATGCTGAGTTGACTTAGTGTTTCTTAAACCAGCTTTGAATATATCGGAGTTGCAGTTGTGGAAAAGCCTTTCCTTTCCTCTTGTGGATATGCACGTTCTCAATAGCAGCACCAAGGACGTTTATAATGATTCTAATTACTTTATAAAGTTCACTTAAAAAACAAAAAAACTGGGGGTGGGGGCACCCAATAATGCAAAACCAACAGAAGTGAGAGAAGGGGATCTGCATCTTAGTGGAGGACATAATGTCTGTATTTCCACAGCTCCTGTCCCCACTCTTCTTTCCCCTGAAAAGAGGAAAAGGGAGTTTAATCTCTTCAAATCTCTATATTGCATCTAATTGTCTTCACCTTTTCTACCTGGCTCGCATGGTTCCAGAGAGATTAATTATTTGCAGTTTGTTTGTTAAAAAGTAAATCTGCTGCTGTATCTGAAATTACTTTCCTGTGAGTGCAGTGGAGCCTAAAGAGTCAGTGGGGATAATTTACAGTTAAATGCTGGGAACTTGCTCTAAATTTGGAGTATTTTCTCTTGTTGTAGGGAACTAGCAGCTTCTCTCTGAACATCCTGAGCTGATACATGTAATTTAACACTAAGTGTATTGTCTAATAAAGTACTTGAAGCAATCTTTCTCCAGGAATACAGTTTGTAGCCTGCACTTAAACTGACTGATTTTAATGGTATCATTAAACATCAGCTGATACTGAAAATCAAAAGAACTCTCTGAAAATTAGTCTCACCTTTTTCTTGCCATCTTTTGGAGTAGGAGCTGGTGGAAAGAACAAAGACAATTTGAATTAATCACAAGCAGTGCTCAGCCTGGAGTGTTAAGCCGCAGGAGTGTCCCAGTGTGAAGGGTGACTACATGTGGTAGGTATAACATAAATCAAGGAAACTCAGTTCAAGTCAAGCATGAAATATTGGTTTTAACAAACCAAAACAGTGTGTTTGTATTTAAATGACATTGTGAGAGAGGCTTTTTTCTCAGTTCACTACTTCTTCCTCCTTTATCCCTCCAATGACCTTCGAGGTAGTAACTTTCATCTTCTTGTTTCGTGATTTCAGAGCCTGAATTTCTTCTGAATGTTAAACTGTACACATCATTTCTGTATCCTGGCTGCACACTCCTTCCCCTTTGCAAAGTTCAAAGCTCTACATCAGATGTTTTGGACAGACTCCGAAATCATAAAATAGTTTTCTGGAAACTGTAAGTGGGCAATATGTGCAAGGCACACTCCAAAAGTTATGGTCTGCACTGAACCTCCAACACACCTTCCTTTCTCTCAGCCTTCTCACCTAGGAAGCACTGAAGAAAGAGCTGACAGCTGCCACTTCAATCGTTATTCTTTAATTGCTATTTTTTGTTGTGAAAAAAGCATTAAGTGGTCCCTCCCCAGATGCTGACAGGGGTCCCTGAAAGCCCAGCTCTGTTCTCTGAGTGCAGAACACCTTGAAAACGGGGATGCCTGTAAGGCCACCAGTCAGGGGGCAGTGACTGCTGAACTAGACCTTCCCTATGAACCAAAGTATTGAACGTTAGGAGCACATGGGGTTTTCTTTCAAATTACAGCAGAGAGAATGGGTTTCTGTACGAAGAAAGTGGTTTCCTCAAAATATGCATACAAACCCTGACCCACAGAGGTTAACCTGGTAACTGTCTGGCACAGGATTGAGGTAATTTGGTGGAACTTTCTTACGCTCTCTTTATTTATGGTGCCTGAACAATTCTTACACCCTAATCCAATCATTCTACTAGCTCCTCACAATAAGGCTTTTATTTAGCAGGGCAGGAATCCCAACAGCGCTGCCCTGAAGTATCACTAAATAAATTTTACATATGCATCTGGTGGTAAAACAGCTTTTCTTTCCCTCCCACCCCCTGTGCTGTAGTTGTGGCTCTAATGAGGGAGGTGTGTGATGGCAACTGGGGCCAAGACTGTCCTCAGCACATGACAGAGTCTTACTGCCTGCCTGGAGCATCCACGGAAATGCCATGTGCAGGCACATTTGCTTTGTCCTGGAACAAGCTTTAATTGTATTATAAAAAAATGTGTTTTCTTTGTCGAGGTGAATGACTTCAGCAGGGTAAGCAGGCCGTGTCCTAAAGCATGGTTTCTGGCCTGGGGGAAACGTAGTATCCCACGTTAGCAGGTTTGGGGTTTTCTAGACTGGAGAGTGACACAGATTTGGATCTCTAGATAAATCAGGTGAAGTAAATGCTTTGGTACTGTTGAATGCAAAGTTCCATGTTTGGGAACAAGGAATCCAGAGCATGTGAGAGGATAAAGGACTGGGCCCATGAAGCAGTACTTGCCACAGGGATAATTAACCGCATGTGTGTGCACAATCTGACTCCTACTACTGTGCAAACAGTGAAATATTGAACAGCAGCACAGGCCGGTGCATCTGCATTTAGTTCTTAAACTGCTCAAAGGATGCTTTAGCCAGTTCTGGCACAGGCTGCCCTGAAGACATCACTGAGCTGAGCACGTTTCTGAAAGGTTGAGTGGAGAGCAATTAAATAATCAGAAAGACTGTCACCAGTAAAATAAAGTTCTCTGAGGTAAACCAGTGAAGGTTCAGGAGTTCTGTCCTGTCTATTAATATCTTCACCTGCACAAATGAGCCAGATAGAGCACAGCAGCCCTGCCCTGGGTTTGGGAATGGGTCTGGCTTCATAGCGGGGAAGCAGAACCTTGGCAGTGGGTGTTAGCAGGGAAAAATGGTTTGACTCTTCAGAAACTTGAGGTACCAACTTGTGTTTCAAGAGCATATAGAAAGAGTGGAAAGTTTTTTTGACCTACAGGGATGTGATTTTGCAAGAAAATTATACTAGACACTCGTGCTTGAAAAATACTAGGCTAAGACTCAGCAAGTGATTTCAGCTGAGAAGTAAAATTATTTTGGTTTCGATTCTTTTTGCCAAACGTGATAATATTTTAAAATAAGGCATTTACGAATGAGCTACTCTAGATGTTCTTGCAATCCTGACATCCCAGATTAAGTAGAGATGCCCTGTATTTTTTTTTAAGTGCTTCACTGAACTCTTTCTGAGCTATCAAAATCGTGAAATAGTTGTATTTTTAAAGCAAAACTTGTTAATGTTTCTAGAACAAACACACAAGCTCTCAGAATCAAACTCTCCATCTCCTGTGACCTCCTAAAGGAAACAGTCACCAAATTTGCTTGGTGGGGGGGGGCTGGAAGACATGACCATGGGCAGGGGCTTCCTTGCTGCCCTGCTTGGACAGGAGTGATGGCCTGGATTAGAGCCCAGCTCGCTGTCCTGTCTCCAGAGCTGTTCTGTGCAAGGGGAAGGGATCAGCAGGTGATGTCTCCAGCCCTGCCTGCCCCCACACCACACTTCCCAAGGACTGAGCACAGTCTCACTCAGGCAGGCTAGGGAGAGGATCAGGAGCTTCTTCAGGACCGTAACAGCTTCCAGCACCCCAAGGGTGGCCTAAGGGATGTTGTTCAGAGCAGACAAGCAGGGATGGGTTTGGAGGGAGCTCCATTTATGAACTGTTTGTACCTGGACTGGAACAAAATGACCTCAGCCCAGGATGTCTTAGTAACGGTGGCATCGTCTCATTTCACAGAACTTCAGAAATCATCTTTGTTGGGAAAAAACTACTTTGGATGTTTGGGACCACTACTGGATTGCAGCTGTTGGCTGCAATCAATAAAACAGTTCTGACTCTTAAAATAAAATCAAACCAGTGGTTAATGGATGTTTGGAGAAGGATACAAGGAGGAGAAGCTTGCATATTTCCTGCTAATCATCTCCTGTCTTCCAGACATTTTTCAGCACACACAGACTTCTGGAGACAGGCTTCTGTGTGTTCAGTCAGCAGGAATGCGTTTTTCTTCTCATGAATTTGCACAGCTTCCCTGTGAACTTTTATCCCCTGTCTTTTAAGATAACATTTGTTGCCAGGAAGATGATTGGCTGTGTTAGATCCATCACTTTTAATGGAGAGGAATCTCAGGTGTCCTCCTGATGGATTCCTGCAGTTGCACTATGCCCCGGCACATCTAACGCTGGGTAAGCAGCTTTGTGAGATATAAATAACGTTGTCTTTTCTGCTGTATTAAACATGCTCACAGTTCTCCATCACTGAGGACGGCGCTGCTCCAGACCCAGGATGTGTTACATTTATTGTGGTGGTGAGTTTAGGATAAGTGCTTCTTCAGAAGGTCCCCCTGTGCTGACTGCTCTTCTTGGCTGGCAGCTTTGTGTCTGTGAAGATCAAAAGATTTCCCATTAGCTGTGAATTTAGGCATAGTTCCTGTGCTTGTTTCGGGAAGGAGAGAGATGATCCTAACTGCAGATGATTTTGTTACCGAGATTGTTTTCTGCCTTTTAGCTTTTTAGAAATTGCTGGCAGAGTCATCAGTCTGACAGTTTTCACAGGAATTAGTTCCTGTGTTGCAGAGAATTGCCTTGTTGTGCTGAGGCTGGAAGGAGCTGGACTTGCCAGTCTTTGCCAGGGCAGGGAGGGCAGGAAGCACCATCGGTTCTCCTGCTGGTCCCCAGAGTCCAGCTGAGGTTCCCTTGTCACTGTTTCTGGATGTATAATGTAGCTGGATAATGTCAGAGAACCCAGAGTTTGGAGTTCAGGTCTCCTTTGCTTTGGTGGGGCAGTGCCTTGGGCGGGCTCACGCCGAGCACGATGCCTGCCCCTGGATGTGTGTTCCACAGCAATCATTAGTCTTCCCATGTGAGATACTGAAGACATGCCCAGAACCTGCACTTGTAATGGCCAACATGGGGAAAATATGCTGCAAAGTAACTGGGAGAGAAATCTGAGGTCTGTATTGTTGAGATGGCTTCCTGTGACTTCAGACCAGGGACATGACCCCCATGGAACTGCTGCCACCTGCCCCTGTTCACACATTGATCATACACAACACTATAAAAATATAGATTTTTTTTTTAATATGATAATTGGCACTTCTATATTTGATTCTCTGTTTGGAATATTAGCAATTCCATATGGATAAAGCTTAGGTTATCTGCTTGGGAAGCAGTATGGATGGAGAGGGATCAAATGAAGGATTTGCTTTTCATAATCATAATGTCTCCTCCTGATTCGTTGATAACTGTCCCTTTGAAGATAATTAGTTCCTGGTTTTCATCTTTATAATCCAGCAATTCTCATCTGATAGACTTCAGGATTTGAAGTTCTTCTCAAAAGAAATACCTGTAAAATCTCACTTTTTGGCTCAGTTTTGGCAGTGCAGCACCTCTGGGTCGGTTTGACGCTGCCACCTTGTAAGACTCCATTTCATGATACACTCAGTGCGATAAAGATTTTACTTCCAGTAACTGTATATAACTGAAGCAAAGAAAATGACATTACAATGACATTGTAATGAGCAGGAAAATGAATCCTCATGTGGCTTTCTCCCCATCCTCCTCCCAAAGGTTATGAGATTTCTTATCCCTTGCCAACATCTGGCTTAGCTGGGAGCGTGTTATTCTTTCCATGAGGAGTGTCTTCCTTGTGAGCTGAACGGGTGCCACACAGAACAAGTGCCCTGATCTCACTGAACCTCTGCAAGACCCTGGCTCCCATCTTCCAGCCGTGGTCACTCCCATTCAGCCGCAGCAGGTACCACGAGGCCCGGATGGATGTGCTCCGGGCTGACAGGGAAACGTCACATCCTAAGCACGGTCCCATCCACACCACGGATGGATTTCCACTGCGTTTCCTTGCTCTTCTCCATTTTCACACCAAATTCATGCAGCCTTGTTTACACATGGTCTGCATGTGCGTTGATCACACAGTGTTGGCTTCAGAGCTTCAGCTGTGTTTCTGTGAGACTTTCCTCCCACTGCGTGTGGCTCAGCCACTCTTCCTGTACTGTTCTTCAGGTGTTAGAATTGAAAATAGAAGTGTCTTCAAAGACTTGTAGAACAACTAACTGTGATTTGGGGGTAAAAAAAGAGGCGGTCTCTTCTATCTGGTTACCAGGCAAATATTCTGTTGGAAGAAAGACTTCCTCCCCCGCCTCTTATATATTTAATTTCTTTGCTTTTTCATGCTTTTAAATATTGGATGGATGTGGATATGACCCCCAGGTGAGCAGGACTCAGCCATTCTTCTCTGAATTATACATTTAGCCTATTTAAATGCAGCCATCATGTGAAACAAAAAGGAGAAAATGTACTTATGTTCATTTAGAAGAATGATCTTTGGATAACGTCACTAAATATCGCAGGGTTTTATCTTGCCTATAAAATAAATTGGTCCCAGTGTGCTGTGAGATGCACATAAAAGTTTGAATATGAAAGTAGTATAAAATTCAGATGAGTTCGTAGAAGTCGCTTTAGAATTTTTATAAAATGGGAACAGATTTCCTAAGATCGATGTATGAGGGAGGGAGGGACGTACTGCAGATTTTCATTCGTGGATCTCAACCTACTGGTGTCTTTTCTTTTTTGGTGCCCTTCTCCTGACGTTTGATCGTGTTAAGGACCTTTTGTCCTGGGGTGAGATGAGAGCACAAGTGCTCCAGATGTGCTTTGCACCCCAGCACGATAAGCCAACGAGACTGATGACGATGGTAATGCTCAAATTTGCTTGGTGGTCTTTGGACTGTGAGTTCTGCAATCACTTCATTATTTCTATAGTTTCCCTTTTACACTGAACTCATTGGTGTTTAGGAAAGTTTCTAATATTTTAAGATATACCTTCTTGTCTTCCCTCTCGCCAGTGCTTACACCAACAACAGCGGGGTTTGCGTGGTCTGTGTTCTAGTAATTGCTTTCTACCGCAACAATTAAGAACTGCGAGAGGAGAGGAAATTTGGCTAAAATGTTCCAAATGGAAATCTGCTTTTATGTGGTTTCAGAATGACATCCCAGCAAGCATAGGTGGATGTACTGTGAAGTGTCAGGATTCAGACAGCACCATCCCTGTCCTCAGTAAACAGGCGGGGTTGGGAGGGACGTCTGGATCTGGGCAATCCACACCAACTCTCCTCCCTGGGCACCACAAAGCTCACACAGATACAAACAAAACAGCCACACTCAAATATTTCTGTACGTTCTTCTCTTCCAAAGTAGACTGCAGAAATATTGCATCTACACCCTGGTTACTGAAGGCAAAAAAATGAATTAAATAGGGCAAACAAAGCTGGAGCTAAGCTATTATGTATTTCAGATTGCTTAGTATTTGGCATGTGGACCAAATGCTTTAGATTATAAGGCATAAGCCTTTCAGAACCTTACGTTATTTTAAAATTAAATGGATGACAGGCACAGGTCTGCTGCATGGATTTGATTTTCTTTGTGTCTTAGCAGAAGTAGTAAGCAATGTCTGTAAGTATCTAATAAAGCTATTTTCTGCTATTACAGAAAGGTTTGCTATGAGAAACAGAACTGAGAGAGGACCACATTTTCAATAAAACAAATTGAACAGATTCTCAGAAATCTAGGTCACAGTAACAGATGACCTATACATGGTCCTAGTTTTTGATGCAACTGTCTAATCTGCTCTGAGAGTACTAGCCAGACATCATTCCTAATTGACCTTGATATTCAGTGAACAGAAAGAAAGCTAAAGCCACATGATATTTAAATCTTTAGCAGAAAATAATATATGGCAAACTTGAATACATTCGGTTTTGCAACTAGGATCTTTTTAATGTGAACCTTGTCTGCAAACGTGTTGACCATCTTAAAAGTCTGAATTTGAGGCTCTGCCTAAAGAGCTAAATCTGACTGGAAGAGCCATTCATTACCCACAGTTGCAGGGGAGGGTTTTATGTCCGTCGCACAACCACACTCTGTAACACGGCCACCCTGGTGGACTCCCCCGGCCTCCCCCGTGCAGGAGCAGCGTTCTCAGGGAGGTGAGAGCTCTCTCCTTGCCTGCACTGGGGGGCTCAGCTCCAGCATGAGCCCCCAGGGTACCCAGCCCTGGTTATGTAAACGGAGCTGCTGCCACTCCAGGGCACTGGCGTGCGTGCAGCTGGAAATGTAAGTAAATATGGGAGACTGGGAATTGCAGTGCGTGGTGATACCCGGACCACTTCTGCTCATAGACCAGATGAATCCTTTTTGTTCGTGACATCAGACTCAAGACGTAGCACTATTTACAGAGGCACTGCAGACTTGTACATGGGAACAGAGGGATGTGTGCTCAAAAGCCTGGAAAAAGCAAAGTAGGAAAGCCTTGAATGTTCATATAGCAAGGTATTTTCCAAAAGAACTATAAACTGATTTGGTTACCAAACTGAGAATCAGTAAACATATTGACAGAATTTGGGGGATTGGTAACCTGTAGCTCGCTGGACTCACTGCGTTCCAATGTGCCTGCACTGGACAAGCAGTGCCTGTGTCACCACTGGGCTCCCCCTGCCTGGGCTGGAGCCACCCCAGAGCACACAGCCCCTGTACCCTGCATGGCAGAGCAGCCCCGAGCCAAGGGCAGTGCCCGTGGGGGACACGTTACTGCTCCACGTGCCGCCCGTGCCCACCCAGCCCTTCCAGCTGGGCACCTCGCCCCCACAGCCCGGCCTTTCCGAGGGAGGCGCGGGTCAGCCGCAGCGCCGAGCAGCGTGCTGCTGCAAACTCCAACTGCGCCATCCCGCAGCCATAATGTCACGGTGGAAAGGGACCTGCTACTGGGCAGCAGAATTCCCCTTCCCAGGCTTCCTGCAATATTCATTCCCACACAATTAACTGCTAATGCAGGAGGCTTCTTGGGTTTGAGATGCAGCACTTGGCGCTCAGGAATCTGCAGTTTTACCCAGGTCATTGCTGGCAGTGGGGTTCATTTCTTTGTGTTATGGTCCAGGGCAGCTGCAGATGGTTTGAGCTACTCTCAGGCAGAACATGGAGGGCAGGAATGACTGAAGTCTGTTTGAAGAGGTGATGTCATCAGACTGTATGTCCGTGGTGCTTCTTAGGGAAACACATGCTTCCATGTTATCCTTAATACCGAAACACCCAATTGTTATCTTTTGAGTTCTTAACATTTGAAACTGTTGAGCACTATTAATCAACGCTGTGGGTTTGAAACGATTACAGCATCTACTGGCTATTATTAAGATAAAATGAAATTCCTAGGATTCCACATTTTGTGTTAAATTGCCAAGTGTATTATGAGATCTCAGCATACCTGACGCATTTTTATTGGCAACCAACCCTGTAACGCAATGCCATCTAGTAATGGTCGGATTATATATGTGCTGGTCTTCTGCATCTGCTGCAACTTCCAAGGCTGTTAGTGGTTGTGACACTGGTTCAGGCTTTGTAAGCTTTCCCTTGGAATAGTTGTAACTGGAGTTGTGAAAACTGACTTTGGAATTATCTGTTATTTCTATGTGCAGTTTAAATAAACCCTGACCACATGAGAAGAGCCATCAGCATCCTTTTCTTATGTGCATGATGGGATTATTCCCATGTCCAGGCTGAGTCTGCAGATGTTGTTGGGGGCGGGTTATGTCCAGACATTCCTCTTATGGCTATTTCGATTAAGCAGAAGTGCTTTTTGCCTACTTATAATGGTCTGGTTTCCATTCAAAACTATGTGCTTAACAGGTACTCAAAATCTTACGACCCAATTGCAAGGACAGAATTTAACTTTTCAGCACATTTTTTTTTTAGACAGCACTTTCAAGAGGTAGGTTTTAACATCAGCATCTGGATGAATATTAAGTATTAGCAGTCTTACAGGCAACAGAAAAGGTTGCTGTATTTTAAGAACACCATGGAATTTCATCTAAAAGTGTGTTGTAGATAGAGCCATCAATATCCTTAACCTTTATTAAAAATAATAATGTTTTCGTTCAAAGGCCTATTTTAGGTAGGTCCTCCTGGGCTTGTCAGTACGAGCAAAAAAAAAAAATCAAAATAGGTGATAAGAATTGGGCTAGATTACAATCAAGCTAAGCTTTACTGAGAAGTAATACACCCAAGCCATTGTACTCCATCAGGAAGAGAATTCAAGGAAGTTATATAATTACTCAGACAAAACTGACTCCTGTGAAAAGTATTTACATTCACATTTATATTTTTAAAGTTCTGAAACAGCAGCTGAAAATTCTGTGAGCTGGCCTGTCACATGTACGGGTGTTTATTAGTTGTACAAGAAGCACCTTTTTTAGAAGTGTGTTCTTTTAGTCATCCAGCCTTTCTTTGCCCTACGTT
This sequence comes from Machaerirhynchus nigripectus, assembly GCA_013397975.1. Lineage (NCBI taxonomy): Eukaryota > Metazoa > Chordata > Aves > Passeriformes > Dicruridae > Machaerirhynchus > Machaerirhynchus nigripectus. The sequence continues at coordinate 284,075 of VZRQ01000650.1, forward strand.
GCTCAAAGGACCAGGGGAAGCAAGTCCATCATCTGCCTCATGGGCTGGTCAGAGCATCAGCGCTGCCCTTCCCAGGTGTCTCTCTGGAAAATGGACCTTCCTTGCTTTAGAACTCTTCCCCTTTTCCTGAGCTCACAAGGATTGTGTTGATAAAAACGTGCTTAATGGCAGCAAACAGCCCAACATTTGTTTCTGTATTTTATGATGCTTTGTATGGCTGCAGCTCATAACAATCACAGACACTTCCCAACTGTAATATACAACTCTCACTTTCATTGTTTTTCCTGGGTGAAGGAGAGCCAAGTCACCCCACTCCTGCTGCGCTTGCAGCGAGGCTCGCACCTAGAGACACCCTGACACTGTGTGCCTGGCACAGCTGTAGCAGCCTTAAAAGCCCGTTGGACCGGGCATTTTGTCTGGCACTAAGGTGGTAAGGGAGGTAAGATTTATGGAAAAATACAACAGGAGAGGAGGACCAGCCCCAAGCCTCCCGCTCTTGGGGCGAGGAGTGCCCCGAGCCCCGGCGCGCGGCCGCGGCGCCGCGCACAGCGAGGGGCTGGCTTCTCAGCTAATAAAACCCGCTGGTTGGTTTTCTAATCTCAATAATTTCTGCTCATTGGCTCCAATCAGCGGATTAAAGCCCAGTCTCTGAGCAGTTCTCATTTTAACTCCAGACTGGGGGGAAAGTAGGGGAAATGGGAGGTACCAGACACTGAGCAGTTTGTTTTTTCTTATTTATTTTTGTGTTTCCCAAGTTGACACAACTGAACAACGTTCTCCTCCACAGCTGGTACTGGAGCTGCATGGAGTAAACTTACTGAACCTTTTAGGATGAAACAAGCTGCCCAGCCTTGTCCCCTTACAGCCACCACTAAACCAAGTCCATTAGAACACCACCCCATCTCAGGCTGGACATCAGCCACCTCGGTAACAAGTATCTGCTTTTATAAACACTTTGAAGTTTTCTGTCCTCAAATTCTTTTAATCCCCCCCCCACTCCCCCCAAATTAAAATCTCCAGCCAGATCATGCTTCTGCCTTCCAGACCCAGGGCAGCTGAAAAGTAACCATATGGACTTCATGATTTTATGTACTGCGACAATAAAGCTTTTATGACATTCTAGGTGGTTAAAAATGGCAGTCAGGAGCTCTTAAACATGGCACAGGCATGTTGCTGTTCTGAACCGACAGACCTGCCAACAGTGCATCAAAAGCTGTAATTTCCTGTGCAGTGAAGCCCCTATCTCTGCTGCCTCCAGCTTTGTGTCCCAGGGCTTGTGCCTGTGTGCTAACAAATCTCTATTGTCCAGCGGGGCGAATAGTGGCTGGGACCAAAGAATTGCTGTCTGGTTTCTATTCAAATCCAGGTAGTCAGAGATATGAATGGAGTTTCTCGAACAGCCATGTGAATAACCTCTGCTCTGCGTGGAGCTGCAGGCGCTGGGCTGGCTGCTCTGCGCCGCGGCTGCGGGGAGCACGCCACTTGGAAATACACTTTTAATGCTCCTCGTGGCTTTTAATACTTATTAACTTTTAAAATATGCTATCTCGCATTCCTGGACAAAACAAGGAGGGGAAATCATCCCCTTCTCAACTTGCTAAACTTGTGGAAGAATTCTACGTAGAGATTTCATAATGGGTTGTTTTTGCTGAGGAAACGATAGGAAAAGTTTATGAAAATTATTTTCTTAGAAAATACCAGATTTTTAAGTGTATGTTGAACATATTTTTTCATGCATGGAGCCCAAGCACCACTGCAGAGGATTGGGGGAGAAAATAAGTTAAATTTCTTTAGATATTGTATACGCAGCCCATTGCAATTGTCACAGTAAATCACTGCAGATGATTTGGGGGGGCAAATACATTAAATTTCTTGTAGATATTGTATAAAGTCCATTGCAAGCATCACAGCTAATCACTGTCGACAGTCTGGGAGCAAATATATTAGATTTCTTTTAGAGCAAGTTATGATAAAAATTCCAAGTGTGATGGAGCAAGAATTGGGGGAATACTGCACATCGGGGCTCATTTTATTGCAGTTTTTTTGTATTTTTAATGATTTCGTTAATTAACACGAGGCTTATGGAATCGAGCCCTGCACGGCCACAGAACCAAACCGCCGAGACCGGGGCTGTCTCGCCCCTCTCCGGCCACAACAACTGTCGCTAATCCGTCGCCGGTCGCGATACGGTCCGCGGGCGGGGCGGCCGAGCGCTCGCCCCCGCAGGTGCCACCGGAGCCAGACAAAAGGGGGGACCGGGGGCATCCTCTCCCTCCTCGCCGTCCCCGCCCGGGTCTCGGCGGTGCCGGGCGCTGCCGCCGCGGGGCGGGGACGACGTGTCTGGGGCTGCCCCCCTCCTTTGTGTCCCCGTCTGGCTCAGTTCCTCCCCGCCAGCCCTCGGGCGACACGCGTGTCTGGTTACCGACCCGGACCCGCGAGCAACTTCAGCGCTGCGGAATCGCTCGAGTTTCTCCTTCTTCTTCGGGGGAGGAGGGAATAAAGCGGGGAGGGGGGGGGGTAAGAGGGAGCTGCTGCCTGTTCCCCCCTCCCCCGGTACCGGCGGGGAGCGGCTGCTCCAGCTGCGTTACATTAACGGATATATATACACATGTATGAAAAAAAAAAAAAGGCGCTTCTGTTGGAGAACAAAGGAGCACGTGCAGAAATGAGACTGGAAAAATAAAATATAAATAATA
>VZRQ01000650.1:287132-304972 GCA_013397975.1 Machaerirhynchus nigripectus
GGCGGTGGCCGGGCCTGGTCCGCCGGCCCCCGAGCCCCCGGCCGGGTTATCCCCGGGCGTTCTGGGCCACTGGGAAACTGGGTCATGGCGCGGCCCCGCCGCCAGCAGGGGCAGAGCCGGGCAGCGGCGCCAGGCCACTTCGTGTTCGCACTTAAAGGCACCTAAAAGGTGTCCCAGAGCGGCTCCAGCGCCTTTAACGAACGCTGTGGGCTCCTGGGAAACCCCGGGATTGTCCCCTCTGGAGCGGCAGGACAACCCCCCCAAATCCCCTTGGCAGCGTTGCCCTGAACCACACGTAGCATCGAGGAGGTTTTCCACTTGTGTTTGTTTCCATTCTTTAGCACAGCGAGAACAACCGTTCCCGTTTGTATGCCAGGGACAGAATAAAACACTTTAAAGCACGTTCTCAATGAGACCACCTGATGATGAATGAACTCCACTACCTTGCTAGTTTCAGTGGTTTGAGACTGACAGAACTCAAAGCTGCTCCCACAACTCACTGCATCCTTTCCCTGTGCTACAACAGTGAAACGAGACACTGGCATGTCTCTGGGATTGCTCTGAGACGCACTAACTTTGTTTCTTTAAGTGTTTTCAGAGGGAACCCCGGGCTGAGCAGTGGGGAGAAGTCAGTGTCCGTGTTGCATTTTCTCTTCTCATTCTCTTCCAGGTTTCTTAGTCTTTTTATTTTTTTCCTCTGCTTTTGTTCAGTTATTGATCTTTTATTCTTCTCTGAGAACATTTTGAGAGGGGGAGACCAAAGCACTGGACCCCCTCCTTGGAGGGGAGTTTGGACTGGTGACTCCCGAGGTCCCTTCTGACCTATGATGCTGTACCGTAGGACATCTCGTTCTCTGACACTGCACGGCTCTTCTCTCTCTGTGTTTTGCTGCTGTAAAAATGCTTTCAGCAACAACTGCAGTAACCCACTGCTGTTTCTGGGCTCCCGTGCTTTGGTGGTCTGGCAGCCCCAGCACCCTGGGACAGGGCTCGTGCGCCGGGGCAGCTGCAGCTGGCGGCTGAAGGGAAGGTGCTGCAGTGGCAACGCAGTTCCTGCCCTTTGCCGGTCAAATTTGTTGAGTTTTTTGGATGTGCCATGATGTCATTGGCAGGGACATGGAGGTGTGGGAGGGGTGGGTCAGAGGGCCCTTGTGGGCATTCTTGACACGGATTTCTGTAGAATTCCCCCTCAAGGGCTGGATGAATGCATAAATGGAAAATGAAAACAAAATGAGAAAACAAATGACAGTTACATGGAACTCATCCAAAAGGAAGCAATTTGGAAAGAAAAAGAAAAAAAAAAAGCTTGACATGCTGCTTTAATGGTGACCTACGCTCATATCACTGTCACGCAGCTGCTATTGATGTGGATGAAGAGGTTCCCACCTCCCTGTCATGACTGTGAAGGAGATAACTCGTATCTGCTGTCCATTCTGCCCACAATCACCATTGTAGTAACTTCTCCAGTTCCCAGACAGCTTCCTCTCTGCCTCCTCTTTTGAATTTCTTCTGCCTCCTCTTTCATTTCTTGAGTCATTTAGTTATACTCCTGAAACACGGTTGATGCAGTTGTTAAAATACATGCTCTGGTGCTTGCTGGGGGAAGAGTGGGCTTCTGACTGAAAAACATATACTATCTTCGATCCTATTTATGAAAAATAAAAAATGAATCCATAAAAGTGGGGGTTTTTAAGGGTAATATGGGCTTTACAAAGTCTCTGAAGAGCTATGGAACCCATTTTAAGATTAGCAGAAATACTATAAAAGTCATCAAATATGAAATGTTAGGGTCTGGAAAAGGGAACAGGGTTTTGGCACAATGTATAAGCACAACCACATGCCAATCTCCAGGTGCCTCCTTCTGTCCCCACATCAGAGGTGATCTTCAACTGGTTGAGTCGCTTGAATATTTTGAGGCTCGTCCTAATTATTTTGCTCTCATTCTCAAAACACGCGGTCGTGCTCAGTAGGATGAACATCGCGATTGCTAAATTAGAACCGCGTTTCACTAAATCTATGGAAAACATCATTTCCCGTTGGGAAGGGAACTGCTGGAGCAGCCATGGAGAACAAGTTCCCCAGGCAAGGGCACTGCAGCCGAGGCCGTTGTGCCGTGGCTGTTCCTCCACGCCGGAGCCGGGCCCTGCAGGACCCTGTCAGTGGTGATGGGGCTGGGGGCAGGAGGTGGGGCTTGACCCAGTTTTCAGCCCTTCAGCCATTTTACAGTACTATCATCAACTCTGTGTTATATTTTGCTGCTTAAAATTTACCCAAGTCAAAATGAAAAAGCCGTAGAGATCTGTTGAGGCATTTAAAGGGGAGGCAATGCTGGTGCTCCCTTGTGCTTCCCCCAATAATCCTGGAGTCTTTCTGGCAGTTCCCACCCTGGAGAAAGGCTGTGACAAGACAGGGGAAGGAGGAAGGAAGACTTCCCATGGGTTTGGTCAGATCCAATGTGCTGATCCAGACAGCCGAGACCCGGGGCAGATGGGTCTCATTTCTCTTCATACCGCAAAGACCAGCAAGTGAGGAAGTGGGGGCTTAAAGGATCCATGTCTTTTTCCCCCTCTGTGTCATCTTTATTGAGAAATAAAGAGAAATCCAGAGCGTTAATCTGAATCTCCCCTCTTCCAGCACACCAATGTGCAGCATTGTGCTGGTCAGACCAGCTAAGTTATCTTCTTATCCCTCCCCATTGCTGTTCTCTTCCTTTCCTTGGGAGACTGAGATGTGCCTATTGTCAAGTTCACTCAGACAAGACTGTAAAGAAATTATTTAAGAAAATAGTTTGGGAAAAGTTAATTTGGGTCAAGGAGGGATTAACTGAGGAAATTGTTTCTTTACATCCTTCTGCTAAGAAGTAAGCAAGGGAAGAGCTTGAAAATAAACCTTGTTGAGCCCATTTTTGGAGTTATTTTGTATGTGCTCTGTCCTTTTGGTAGCTGTCATTGCTTAAATCCATCTAACTTGATGAGGAAGGAAAGAGATTCAGCTTGAGAGCAAATTCAAAGTGAAAAGATTTGGCCAGTGACATGATGAAAGGGATAAGTGTAGGTAGAATGGGATTAAACAGAAGTATTCTTGGTATTGAACACATGGCTCAGAGGCCTCTACTCTTGGCAGCCTTATTTGAAGCCAAATTTGTATCCCTTTTGCATAAAAAAAGAATGATAAAATAAATCTAAAAAATCAATGTGAAACTATGTGAAATAGAAATTGTTTGATAGAATTTACAGGCACTTACGAAGCCTCACTGCAAAACATCAGGAGTGGCATCAGGGAGCATCTGTGGCAGGAGGGATGCCTGGATTTGGAGGGGCTGCTCCGAAGGAGCCATCCCGGCTCCCCGTGTCCGGTGGCTGCAGCTCTGCTCAGGGAGAGACCTGGCTGCACGTTCCTTCCTGACAAACAGCACTGGCTTGGTGCATTCCTGCTCCTCTGTGCATACCTTTCCTCTTGGCTTTAAAACCTCGGCTGAAAAGAGTAGCCTGTAAAAGTGGAGTTCCCTGGGCCTTCCAGAGTATTCCATTTCCTACCGTGAGCGTGTGCTCTGTGTGCACGGCAGGACGGTGGTTGGTACTGCAGTGTGCCACAGCCACACTCTGCTGTGCAAAGCTGGTTGTCCTCAGCATGCTGAGAGTGAGGGAGTAGCTCGAATTCTCTCACTTGGGGAGTAAACACAAGGGGCAAATTAAGGCACAAGACCAAAACGGAGTAAGAAGTCAGTAGAAGACCCAGAAACAGGGTCTGCTAACTCGGTGCGTTATTTGTTTTTTAGGGTATGCTGCCAGTATTAATAACAAAAGAATTGGCTCAGTTTCCACACTTGGGCTATGAAATATGCATGTCTGTGTTCCTGCAATCAGGGGAGCGCTGTCCTCCGAGGAGGAGCGCTGCAGGTTAGCACTCTGACAGGGTCCCCGTGGCTGGCTGCTTCTCGGTGCCTGTCACCTTCTGTAGTCATCAAGTGGATAAAGAATTTTTGTCATGCTGCTTCATGAATGAAGCCTGTGCTCCTAAAGAGCGTAAGAATTAGCTCTGAAGTGTGCATTTGCACAAAGCCGAGGATGTTGAAAATCATAAAAACTAAAATACACATTCACTCCATTTTCCCTTTCCCTTATCCTGACTCTGAGTGGGGACGGAGTCTGGGTTTAGTTTGTCATGGTTTTTTTTCACCCTGGCTGCCGCTAAAATCCTTGGGACTCTGGAGAGCTACCAGCCCTTTGCTTTTAGCATCATTCAAAAACCTTCCATTTAGAGACCATTCTGATATCTTGGTGGTTTTTTCTTCGTCGTCTTTTTTTAACTACTAAGGAAATTTGCATGAAAATGGAATCATTGTTTCTGAAGAGTTCCATCTGCTCCTGCTGCTTATTCTGGAGCTGAAGTCATAATCCTCCGTTTGTGAAATTTCCCATTGAAGAGGTTTTTGGCTTGTTATAGTTTCAGCACAAAATTTCAGAACAGGGGAAATATAGATGCTTCACCTAGGAAAAAAAAAATAAAAAAAGAAAAAGGCTTGAGATGACATCAGAACTGCCAGTGCATCTGCAGTCAATACACTGTAATTCCGTAGGGGCTGAGGGAGTAGGAAATAGGACAGTACATGAAGTGTGAGGGGCTTGGGGAGGGAAGATGCATTTCCTCACAGCGTTAGAGCTTTGGCTGGGGGTAGTGAAGGAATTGTAATTTTCTGAGTGGCTCAATAAATAGGATTCCTTTTGGTGGAAGTGAAAGAGCAGGAATGGTTCAGGGCAACAGGAATGCTCAGACCAGCCAGAAACGAGCAAAGTCCCTTTAAAAGAGGTTTGGCCAGAATGGAACTGCCAGGCTTCTCCCAAGGAGGATCCATGGGGTGGATATTCATGTAGCCACTCTCACAGCCCTGCATCTACTTCAGAGGAATATTCTGTGTACGGGAACAGGATTTTTGTTGTTCTAATTCCTTCTCTTCCTGTGTTTACTTACATTTACTTACATAGTGCCGTGCTTGCGTGTGCCTGCGTGTTAAAGGCCGGGCACATCCAGCCGAAGCAGGAGGAAATGGAGAATCCCGTGGGCTGGGAGGTGACACTTGTCCTGCTCGGACCCTGTCGCTATGCAGAAATGCTGCGGGAAACTGGGTCAGGGCGAGCGGCGCTGGCAGCGGCCGCGGGGCTGCGGCTCCTCCGCGCCCGCCGGGCCGGGCTGGGCAGCGATCGCGTGCGGGGCTGCCTCCGCCTGCTCCCGAGGATATTCCAGGAGAATCAGTGACCTCCTTTCGCATCCTCATTTACGGGATTGTTTCCCGCACCACGTGCGGTGTTTGTGAAGAACATTGCATATGTATGAACCGGGCTGCCCTTAAAGTAGGTAATACGTAGTTCTGCTCGGGAAAAGCATTTCATCTGCAGCATTTGGCATTTTCTCTGTTAATTAGATCGTGGTGTGCACGTGTGCCCCTGCGTGCAGCGCCTGTGCTCGGGAACTGCCCTGTTAACCCTTCCCGGTGCTGGCAGTTTCCAGAAGAGCTCTCCTCCATCACTGCGGGCTGAATTCCCGCATCCCTCCTGCTCGTCTGCACTCGTGCGCTATCTCCCCCGTGTGATGTCTGTCACGGTGCATTCCTCCTTCTCCCGGGCAGTGCCACGTGCACACAGCTCTGGAACTCCAGCAGGAGTCGGGTCATAGAACCACAGAACAGCTTGGGTTGGGATGGAGCTCGGTGATCCCCTGGCCCAGCCCCGCTGCTGTGGGCCGGGATGCCACTCACGGTCGAGGTCCGTGTCCCACCGAGCCTGGGGTCCCCCAGGCAGACACTCACTGAGCTGCCCCTGCTCATCCCTCCCTGGCTTGTTTTCACTTCTCCCTGTGCTGGCTGCTGAACTCTCCCCCTTTGTGAAATCCCTTAATGTGCTATCCCTTCAAAGGAATTGACTCTTGGTGATGTCAGTCCACAGCTCTGTCTGCAGCTCAGCCATAGCCATTAGCAGCTGTTGAACTTTATATACAAATCAGAGGTATAATTTACCTCTTTAGGGACAAAGGATGGCTGATACCAGCAGACCAGCTTCGAGTGCAGCCGTGCTCTGTGAGCTCCACAGGAAATACATTTAGCTAAACACAGTTGTAGTTGTGTGCAGCTTCCAGCCTCTGTTTTCTTGCTGTTCTGTACCACTGTCGTGCTCAAGTACCAGGGATTTAGGAAAGCCTGGCCATCTACACCTCATCCCAATCAGTCTCTTGCTCCCTTGTTGCCAGCTGCTTTATCTCCTTCATCTTCTCTCTTATCTGTACCTTCAGAGCCTTTTAAAGAGATAATTTTGGTCTGCTGGTCAGGTAAAGCCCGGTCTCTTGCATGGGTGAGGCACTGATCAGCTGCTCCACGGGTCCAGGTTTGGCCGGGAGAGCCCTTCCTGCTCTGCCTGAAGGCCAGCTTTTCATCCATGGAATCCACAGTTCTCACCATCAAACCACTCAGTGCTGGTCTCTGCTGCGGTGCCTTCTGGAGGCTTGTCTGGAGCTGGCAGAAGACACTGGGGAAGGCACCAAGCTCCTGGCTCAGGGCACAGCTCTTGTGCCGACAGGCACGGATCCTGACATCCCAAAAATTCATCCAAAGTTGGACACAGATTGCAATAGTAGATGTTGGCAGAGGATAATGGACTGTATTCTGTTGGATATTGAATGCTTTCAGAAGAGAAGCTAGTACTGGCCTTCAAGGATAAAGAAATACTGGCAAATTTATATCTAGATACTGTTCTGAAAAATGTAACATCACTTCTTCAAGGGGAAAAGCCTACACTAAAGTTGGTTATCAGTTTTGGTACCTTCGGTTTTGAGGAAGGGTCCCTTTCACTTATCTGACAACCACAGGAAAACAGGCGTTTTTCAGATCTGTCAAGTCAGTTTGTCTGTGTTTGTGCTGCAGGTGAGGCCGTGTCACAGGCGAGGCTGGGGCTTTGCTCTCTGTCCTCCAGGGCTGCCCACAGAGCTGTGTGTGAGCTGCAGTAGCATGTACACATCCCTCCAAACATAGCTGTTCCTGTTCCTGCGGCATACAACTCCTTTGTTTTTTCTTTTAAAATTAATTTCGTGCTTTATTTCTGTGTGCAGGAACGCAGCGACTCACATGTATGACCCAAGCACAAATTCTGCACAGCTACAGCAAAGTTCCAAATGAGACTAGAAATTACATGTAGCTCTGTGATTTAATTTTCTCTGACATATTGAGTCTATGTTTTAGCCTACAGAACTCCACAGCTGTGCCCTAATTCTCTTTTCCTTGTGATCTCAACATCGCTGCCTTTTAAGGCATTGCTATTCTTGGATCTCAGCAGGACACCATGTTAGACTGTCACCCTGCTCGCTGTACTGCCAGTGCAGAAAGCAGTTTCTCCCCGGACTTGCAGAGAATATGTGCAAGCAAACTTTGGAGCAATTTAGTGGGTGGACGAGACCAGATCAGAGAGCTTTATATCCTACATGATAGATAGTGTGTGTTGAGGTGAGGGTGTACGGGTTCCGCTGTGATTGCTGTCTCAGGGCATAACGAAAATGTTTATGTTTTGTTACAAATAGCAAGCAATAATGTAGTTAGTGTTTGGCAAGACTCACACAGGAAAAGCTGGATGTCTTTTGCTTTAAAGAAGAGGGTCGCTGCCCTGTGGGTATTTACGTTCTGTTTTGTTAAGTGACATTCGTATCTCTAGAAGTCTTAAGTCTAATTCCTGATTTAACCAAATACTCAGTGTATATAACCCCGGTGTGGCCCTTATCTAACATCTCACAGTTGCTCCTACAGACGTAGTGCAGGTGCAGTTTGCTAAATTTGGCGTAGGAACTTGCTCAGTGTGATTTGGGCTGTTCTGACACACGGTGTGGCACCTCGTGGTGAGATCCTGAGTGTCTCCTGTGAGTGGCAGGGGCTGTTTCCAGGAGTACGTGTGCTGCAAAGTCATCACAACACAGCACAAAGAGCCCCGTAGTTTCTGCTGATAAGATGCCGGGTGGTGAGCACTGGGAGTTTTCTATTTGCCTTGTTTTCAAGATATATGATAAAAACCCTAATGCAGATTTTAATTTTTAACTTCTAAAAAACCGCGTGGGATTATCTTGGGCGAGCAACACGAACATATCATGCCATTGGAATGTCAAAAATTTAATGCAGAAATCCAGGCGCTGTTGTTGGGGCAGATCATTTTAATTTCAAATCTGGATCTTACATGTTGCCTCTCAAACCCTCTCCCGTTTCCTGCAGCACCTCGTGTGGCAGAGGATCCCTCTGGCTAAACCCGCTGTGCTGTGCTCGGGGGATTTATGGCTGTGGTTGGCAGCCAGCGAGGCCGCAGAGAGCAGGGCAGCTCTGGCTGGCTGTCTGTCTGTCTGTCCTGCACACACAGCCATGCTGTGAGCGGGGCCTCGGCTGCACCCGCTCCTCACCCCGAGAGCAACCGCGGGAATTTGTTTGCTTTAGCTGATCTGCCATTTTCACATTCCCAAAGCCAGGAAAACCAGGGCAGCAGTGGGGGTTCCGTGGAGTTCCAGTGTTTCTCCGGAGCTGCAGTGGGAGCTGTGGCGAGGAGGGTTCCCGCAGAGAGCAGCTCAGGACAGGCTTAATGAGGGGAAATCAACCCCCCTAATTCGGGGGCCGCGTCCCCGGGCAGTCCCGGGGAGAGGTGGATTCCTCCGGCAGGCAATTGAGAGGCATCTGCTAAGAACTAATCACGGTGCTAACGTGGGTCTGCTCCGAGCACGAGGTTCCTGCACAAGGAATTAAGCCCCCGACTTCCGCCAGCAGCTGCTCCGGAGCCGGCTGGGAAGCGATGCTGCTCCGTGCCACTGTACAGAGGAGCCTCTCTGTACAGTGGCACAGAAGCCTCTTCACTCACGAGGCATGAAATTTGGGGGTCTCTGTCGCCTTGGTTCCAGGTCTGGTGCCTGTTGCTTTTGGCCCCCTAAATCCTCACTGTTTCAGCAATTCCTGTGGGCATTACCCGCTCCTGCTGTTGGATGTCCTGCGAAAAACCATCGCTGAAAAACCTTTCCATCCGCGGTGCTCCAGCACAGCGCTGTCTCACGCTCCTGCTTTTCCAGCAGACTGGCCTGGTCGTGCAGCCACGGGTCCCTTCTCTGTTCAGATGCCTTAATGAGGCCGAGGTTTGTGGTCAGGGCTGCTGACAGGAAAGAGAAAGGGGAAAATAAAAATGAGCATTGGGAAGTGTTGTGGGAAGAGCTTTCCATGGCATTCATGGGATTTAATGTCCTGAGGACACAGTCAGAGGAATTCAAAGGAATAAAATCTCTATGACAAATCCTAGAATTGTTGCATTGCATTTAATGTATTTTAATTGAGTCTGGTTTTGTCCCCCGTCGGTTTTATAGTGCTGTCATCTGGAAGACAAAGTGTAGAGCTGTGCTTTCCCAGCAGAGCTGTGCCTGTATCTGCTCTGGTTGCATCTAGAAGGCCAGACTTGGTGTGAGCTGGATAATTACCCTGCAAATGAACCAGAGCAAATGTAGGTTTGAGGAATCTCTTTAAATGCGAGTAAAATATTGACTAGATACCAATTAAGTTAGCACAAGGCTGGATCATGTGGAAAATAGCATGTAAAGATGTAGTTAGGCTGTATTGTGAGACATACGTACATTGGGATCAACTTGATACCCAAAAAATTAGTTCCACCATGTGGAAAAGTTCTTGACTCCAAAGCAGACACTTGGCACAGAGCGGATCCTCTGCTGCTTCAGCTGGGGAAGTAGCTGGTAATTAGAGGCTCATCTTCTGTGAATCACCACAAAAGAATATGAGGGCACAGTTTTTGAATGGGCTTGATGAAAACAGAGGGATATTGGGATTAGAGATTCATGGTTTCTTCTCTGGGTTTGAAGAAGAGTGTGATTCGTCATGGGTTGCATTGTTGGTGCACCCTGCCTGATCCTCTTCCTGTCTGCTCAATTTGTCTGGGGGTTGTTTGGGTTCTCTTGTGCAGGATGACCACTTTTCTCAGTTTTTCCTGCTTTCCTCCCCATTTGTGAAATTAAGGGAAATTCGTAGTACACAGAAGACCCCGTTTATCTTTGAGCAGCTTCCTTATGTGGAACAGTTTTATGACTGTAGGAATTTCATCCTGAAAATGTGCTGCCGTCCTGGGGGCTCGTGTTATGAGCAGCCAGTTGTAGCTCTTACCACTATGCAGTAGCTTTCCTCCCCGAGTACATTATCGTATTACCATAGATTTAAATATTTGATTTACAAAATGTTGCTGCCTGATAGTCCAGCAGTATCATATAAGACACATCACAATAGATACAGAGTTTAAAGATTGTTTTAAATGGCTTTAATACAGACAGAGGTCAGAAAAGGCAAGATAACAGCAGAAGAGGCTATGTCAAAAAGTAATTAGAGCAGGACAAATGGATTGTGCAGGCATGTCGAAGGCTGTTATTTCTGTAGGCAGTGAGTAGGAAAGGTGTTAATGTAATGTGACAGATCTGGAGCAAAAATGAGGGTGCAGGGAAAACAAATAGGAGCTGACCAATGGAATGGTTTAAATTATGAGGTTTGCTTTAACATAATTTGATTACACATGAAAGAAATGTTTAGTGTAGTTTCTTTGAAAACCTAATTGTCTTAAATACTGCATGTTCGATTCAGTCTTTACACCCAGAGCAGCAGCCCCCGTGCTGGGGCAGCGTCGCTTCCTGTCAGGAACAGGCATGGGAATACTTTGCCCTGTGTGGCTTCACAAATGAGAGGAGGATGGAAGATTTTTTTCCCCTAGTGTTTGTCTAATAAAATTGGCTCTTTGCAGTCACGTACATCTTAATTTGGAACCTCGTGCTTACTGGGGTGGGTGGTATCTGGGCCTGGGAGCTGCTGGTACAGGTGACATAGAAATTATCCAGCTTATTGGAAGGAAAGGATGAAGATCAGGTTTTGCAGAAGGAAGACAGGGAGGCAACGTATTTTTTCAGGATTCAGCTCTTGCCCTGTTCCGAATTGGAACCGATATTAGTAGGAGGGGGGAGCAGTGCAGAAATGCCCCAGATTTCCAGGCTGCTCCAAAAGACTGAACAGGACACAAAGATTTAACTTCCCAAGCACCATTCTCCTCTGCAGTGTTGTGCTGAAATCACACAACCTGCTGTTGACACAAAGGTTTGACTTTGCAGCCAGGACAGCCTGTGTAGCTCATGGGGACATTTTCCTCACATCTGCGATAGCAGAAACTTAAAATGATGAAAGCATTTTTCTAGAGGAGCCCCCTCAGCAGCTTTGAGCTGGGCACTTCCCATTGTGGCTGGACAGCAAAAGGGGATGCAGAGCCCATGACAGATTACGGGCCCTTATCCCCCTAAAACAGGGCCAGGTGTGTCACTGGGCCACCCTCCGTGCTGGTTGCCTTTCCTTGCTGCTTTGAGGGCCTCTAGAAAGGAAGCTGAATTTACACACAGATTTTTTGAGTGTGGGGATTTCTCCTGTGCTGTTGTCCCATGCCAGTGCCACCTTCTCTTTCCTCAAATGCCCTTGCCTTTCTAATAAACATATTTTCCATAGATTTTGGCATTTCACCATTTCATTTAAGCTTGAATTCGTCTTAAGAAGTAATTGTTGTTTATAGATGGTTGTAGATGGTAAATCACTCAGTCTCGAAGCTGAGGTGTTGGCAGGAGGTTCTTACAGAAGCTGGGAGTTCGGGTGATGTGGTTTTTTCAGTGGAATACGCTGTTTTCTGCATGGATGTGTTCTTGGCTGGTTACATGGGTACTAAGGGGAAGTCTGGGGGTATTGTCAGGGTATACCAGATAGTTCCTCCATAATTTTATTCCCATTTTTGTAAAATTTGGAAGGACATGTCTGGTCAGTTTTTCCTTTTCTTGTAAAAAAGGAAAATAGGATTACACACTTCAACAAGTTAAATTGAATACTCAAAGATGATTAGGGGCAGAAAGGGACATTTTAAATAGCTACTCCTACTGACAGAACAGCTAATTGCAGGAAAATTAAACCCGAACTGCCATCCACCCCGTGAGCGGCACCCGGCGAGAGAAGGATGCTCCGGAGCTGCTCGGGACAGCGCCGGGACCGGAGCTGGCGCCTTGCGAGGACAGCAAAAGCTGGTGCTGAAACCGGGTACGCATCGGTGCCGTGCTGCTCCGCGGAGCGGCTGAGGCGGCCCTGGGCAGAGCCGGTGTGATTCGGGTGTGCCCGGCCCCTCTCCGGGTGTGCCCAGCCCCGCTCCCGGTGTGCCCGGCCCCGCTCCGGGTGTGCCCAGCCCCTCTCCGGGTGTGCCCAGCCCCGCTCCCGGTGTGCCCGGCCCCTCTCCGAGTGTGCCCGGCCCCGCTCCGGGTGTGCCCGGTTCCGCTCCGAGTGTGCCCGGTCCCGCTCCCGGTGTGCCCGGTCCCGCTCCCGGTGTGCCCGGCCCCGCTCCGGGTGTGCCCGGCCCCTCTCCCGGTGTGCCCGGCCCCTCTCCGGGTGTGCCCAGCCCCGCTCCCGG
Source organism: Machaerirhynchus nigripectus (assembly GCA_013397975.1). Taxonomy (NCBI): domain Eukaryota; kingdom Metazoa; phylum Chordata; class Aves; order Passeriformes; family Dicruridae; genus Machaerirhynchus; species Machaerirhynchus nigripectus. Next base: position 299,615 of record VZRQ01000650.1, read on the forward strand.
TGTGCCCAGCCCCGCTCCCGGTGTGCCCGGCCCCGCTCCGGGTGTGCCCGGCCCCGCTCCGGGTGTGCCCGGTCCCGCTCCCGGTGTGCCCGGTCCCGCTCCGGGTGTGCCCGGCCCCTCTCCCGGTGTGCCCGGCCCCGCCGTGCCGCTCGCCGTGTCCTCGGTCGGGTGCTGCCCTCTCCCGTCCAGCGCCGGCCGCACGGACCCGCGGGGACGCCGAGCGGGGGCCGGGGCCCGTGTCCCCTCACCCCGCAGGAACCCTGCAGCGTAGCCCGGGTTAAACTCGCTGTAAAGCGCGGCGATGCGGATCCGTGGGTGTTTTCTCTGTTCCTACAGAATGCGGGCGTTTCTCTGTGCCCGGTGCACAGCAGGGATGCTCGGCCTGTGCTCGCGTCGCGGCCACATCCCACGCGTGGCCCGCATCTCTCTCTCTGTGCTGTCACGATGTGCCACCTCCCCGTCCCTCTGCCGAGCCTCACCAGCGTGTAAGAGGCATGGAGCAGCCAGGACGTTCCCAAACAGGACTTTCCCCAACACCTGATGAACCAAAGAAGCTCCCAAGCTGCTGCAGTCACAGCAACGTGTTGGCTGCAGTTGTAATTCTGAAGGTTTTTTCTTCTTTGTTTTGCCATCTGACCTGAAATTCAAAGAAATGTCCTCCCTGTTTGTTTTTCCCTGGGCATACAAAAAATTGCTGCTCACTACCAAGCTGGAATTTGTAAATACTATTCAGAACTGTAATAACTACAGTTATAATAACAAACTTGGTCTGTTGTTGCTATTATTAAGAACACCAGCAACTGCAGCAGACTGGCGTAGCTGTGTGATTGCAGTTTGTGTAAGTCGGGCATAAAATCATTTTTTGGCTTTTCAGTTTATCACTTTACTGCACGGAACTTCTCCTGCCTCTTCAAACCTGAGAGATACTCTCTCCCTCCTGGCCTACAGGCCTCTCCTCTGTTCCTGCATCCTGCTAAACATCTTCTGCCCAGGTTTGGATGAAGAGATCTGGGCTCATTTGTGCCCACGCTGGCTGATGGGTGCGCTGGTTCTGTAGGTGCACCCCGCTGCTGCACCTGCTGTGGGCTCTGTGCCTGAATATCGACCCCTGGGAGAAACGGCTGCCACGGGAGGAGGTGCAGGGGTGGGGTCTTGCCCTGGCCCCGCTGGTGCTCCAGCCATGCAGCGCTCGGGGCTCTGTGAGGCTCTCCTTGGTAACGGGGACCCAGCCCCAGAACTTCCCCGTGTTTTCCTGTATGGTCTGATGCTGTGCGACCTGATTTGGGTACTGGGAGTTACAGGAGATGCACTCTCAGAATGGATGGAGCCATCCCATAGGAAGGGAATGGAGCTCGATTGCCTCCTCATAGAAATGTAAAGCTTCTCCCTTTGCAATTCTCCTTTCTTGTACTTTCCCACTAAGGCAGTAAAACCATATACTTCCCATGCCTACAATCCCATTTGTTTTCCTTTTTTCCTCTGAAGGCGACCTCTCTGAGGAGCCCTTAACCTCCCCCCTGCCTTTTCCTCTGTTACACAGAGCTGCTCTCTGCTGTTTGTCACCCACCAAGCGAGGTGCAATGAAACGCTTCTTGTAACCACTCACTTGACTGGGATGGCAAATTCTGTAGCCAGGCGAATAAAAATATAAATAAACAGATAAAACTGGAAATTGATAGAAGGATTCAATTTACACAATGACCTATCAAACTAGTAAGAGGGAGAAAATAGCTTAATTTTATGTGCACCAAGCGACCACCTTCACTAGAATTATTAACACCACACTCCTGGTGTGTTTAACGCCAGGGAGGAGAGAAGTTATCCTATCTGTTGTTAAACCATTGTCACAGAACAGCTCAGACATCAGGTAGATGTTTATTATCATTCTTTGCAGTTCCTTCCACAGCTCCTCTAAGCAATTTTATATTAATTTTTAAATATTTTCTCTGAAATAGCTGCATGCACAGTGAGTGGAATAGATCTTTTGGGGAAAGTACACGCTGTGTTTACCTCCAACCCGTTCTCTCACTGCAGTGCCTGAAAGCAGTAATGTCCACAGTACTGAGGCTGCTGAGATGTGTTAATCTGAATTTTAATTTTATTTATTCAGCTACATTTGCAAACCAGGTTGGTTCTGGTTGTGGGTGCTGGGTCTCGTTGCCCGGGTTCCTGTGCCTGCTGACCCGCGCGGGCTCAGGCGCTGCACAGGAGGGGCTGCCGGCGGCACCGTTGTTGCTAAAATGAAAACTAAGCCAGGAGTTGGGTATTTCCTTAGGATCTGTTTCTTGCTTGAAATCCAATCCCCTTCAGTGTTGTAGTTTGGTCCGTAGCCAGCTCAGTGGTGTGGGGGCAGCCCTGGGTTTGTCGCCTTCAGTGCCGAGATGTGCTGGGTTTTGTTATCCTCAGCCCGGACTTTGTTCCTGCCACAAAGGGGCCGATGGCTCAAACTGCAGGGACACAACAGAGCCCCGATTGTCATGAAAATGGGCAGAGCCTCGCTGGAGCACGGGGAATTATGAAACTGTGGCCGTGGGTGGGAGAGCAAGAGCTCAAGGAAGGGCTGCCCCTGTCCTGGGACCACACAGCTCTGCCAACCCTGCTCCGCCCAAATTTGGGGTTTTCATCCAAGTTTTTGGGATCAGCTGTGGCAAGTGATGGTATCAGCAGAGAGTGTGCTGGGAGACCTGTGCTGGCCTGGCCTGGCACAGTTCAATCCACTTTGGTGTGGGCTCATGACACCAGTTTGTCTCCGTATTTCTGAAAAAGTCACATCTTTTGAGAATTCCTTCTCTTTGGAATGGTGGTCTCATGGCACACGACCAGGGAGCACCCGGGGAGAGGGGCAGTACTTCCTCTTGCTTCCTGTGCCTGTCCCTTATGGCTTTAACATCAGGACAATAAATTCCTGGCAGGCAGCAGTGGCACTTGCCCACTTTTTGGCAATGCTTTTGGCCTTTACTGTTATGAACTGGTGTCATTCTAAAATCTTAGATGTTGGTTTTGGTAGCATCAGATTTTTCTGTCCAGAGTGGGAATTGGCTGATCCAGGCTAAAATAAGAACCAGCTACTTTCTTTTTCCTTTGCCCAGACTTGCAGCAGCGCTGTTGGGGTCAGACAACAGAACTCATTTTTCCTGTCTTTGCCTGCCCTCTGCCCATTCCCAGTTGGCCTCTGATTTTACAGAATGGTTTCAGATCTCTGCAATAATTTTCTGCCCTTAAGGATTTATTATGAATAAACTAACCTGTGTATTTAGTATGACTAGTGAATAATTTGGAAGATTTGGGCTGTTTGGGCAATTATCATTTTTCCCAGCCAGATTTTGTCTGTAATTGCACCTTCAGAATTAGGAGGGGGGGTTTTTTTGGGTTTGTTTTGGGGTTTTTTTTTGGGGTATCTGTGTTTTGGGTCCCAACATCAGTTGTGAGAGCAACTTTGTGTTATCTCGAGATTAAGTTGCTTTATTTCAGCCTGCTGTGTCCACACCACACTGTGGCTTTACAAAATAAGCACTCTGCATTCTGGTCACACTTCCCCGAGGGGTGCCGGGAGCCAGCGAAGGGCTCGCATGGGATGAAGAATGTGGAGCTTTGGGAGCAGCACAATTGCAAACAGCTGTGTCAATAGTGCAGCCAGGGCTGGCTTACCTTGGCCATGCGCTGCGAGAGCGGCGGCACAGCTCCTCACCCAGCCCGGGGTTGGTGACTGCCACGGGGAAACAGGAGAGGTCAGTCCCACGAGGGTCTCATGGACTGGCACGGAACTGTACAGATTTACATCATCAGCAAAGCAGTGCAGGGTGGGCTTGTGACAGTTTGCTCCTGCAAATGCACCTGCTGTGCAGAAATGCTGGGTTAAAACAGGATTATGAGTAGAGAGAATCATGGAAGAGTTGGGGTTGGGATTGGGGTTGGTGGCCAGATCCCCTGCCCAAGCGGGGTTAGCTGGAGCAGGGTGCCCAGGCTGCCAGGGGGACACCACTGAACTCTGCCCTGCATGCACACGAGGTTACTTGCATTGCTGGATGTCACCAGAAAGCAATAAAATTTCAGGCTTGGGATGGAGTGAAATATGACCTCTTTTGTTGCCTCTGTGCCTTGTTTATTCTAAGCCAGCCATTTCTCAGAGCGCAGTTGGGCACTGCAGTCCTCAGGATGAGGAACAGAACAGAAGCAACTGTAGCTTTTGAGCAGAGCCAGTTTTGAGACATCCAGACATCTGGAGGACAGGTTGGATTGGCCATCAGCAGAAATGCTCTTGAGCCTTCCCTTAAATGCTGTGGTGTGGTGAGCGTTGGTTTGGGCTGGTCACCAGGACAGTTTATTGGGCACTAAGGACACACTGTAGCCCAGGCTGAGTTTATCCCAGGAGGAGGATGAAGGGACTGAAGAGCTTCATGAAAATATTTTCTGGTGCAGACACAATCGTCTGTGTCTGACAAAGAGCTCACCACGATCAGTGCTGCCAGTGGTGGTGTTTTGAGGTGGGCAGCTAAATCAGTCATGGATTTATGATGTTCCATTTTAACTCCAGCATCCCACTTGTGCAGACCCCTGCGAGGAGGGCTCCAATCCCCTGCCCCATAGTGACCACCACCAAAGCAGCACCCAGACTCCCAGTCCTGGAGGAACTGGGAGTCCCAGTCCATGTTCACAGAGCTCTGCCAGGCATGGGCATGGGAAGGGGCTTCCTCAAGGGCACTGGCCTGAGCATTGTGAGCTGTGCCTGTTGGCTGGTGCTGCCTGTGTCTGTACCGCTTTTCACTGGTGATTAAAACTAAACATAAGTTTTTTGCAAGTACTTGTTATCAGTTTAAATAAATAGTTTTCGTAGAGTCACAAAATCTCAGAATGATTTGGGTTGGAAATTACCTTAAAGCTCATCTTCTTCCACACCCTGTCATGGGCAGTGGCACCTCCCACTGGACCAGGTTGCTCCAAGCCCCGTTCAACCTCACTTTGAACACTTCCAGGGATGGGGCAGCCACAGCTGCTCTGGGCAACCTGTATTTTCATGGTGGGGATCCCTGGATGTTGTTGATGTGTGTCGCTGGTACCTGTTTCACACTGCAGTGAACAGCTCTGTCAAGTTCGCTGGGAAGCTGGTGGAAGGACTGTGCAAAGTGGTGGCCACTGGTAATGGCTGGTGGCCAATGGCCAGTGGTTGGTGGTGATGGCCAGTGTCTGATGGCTCGTGGCAACTGCCCAGGCTATGCCTCATGGCAGGGGCAGCAATCAGTCAGTCAGGCAGTCAGTCAGGCAGGCAGTCAGTCGGTCGGTCGGTCTCTCAGCCGGTTGCTCAGTCTCTCGGTGCGTCGGTCTGTCGGTCGGTCGGTCGGTCGGTCGGTCGGTCTCTCA
>VZRQ01000650.1:313323-337965 GCA_013397975.1 Machaerirhynchus nigripectus
GCTCGGGGCCCTCACCCGAGGGCCGGGGGTGTGCTGTGGGGCGGGGGCGGCTCGGGGCCCTCACCGGGGGTGGGCCTCACCCGCGGGGGCGCAGCGCCACCTGCCGGCCGCACTCCCGCCTTCCCTGCTCCCTCTCTTCCCTTCCTTTTCCTCCTTTCCTCTTCTCTTTGTTTGCTTCTTTCCTTTTTTCTTCCTTCTCCAAACAGCTTCGTGAATTTCACTCACCACCGGTGTCTCTGCCAAGGCCAAGGTGGCCGCAGACAGCCCTGAAGGTCCTCAGTGTTGGGTTCTGGAGCTTTCTGTTCCTTCCCTGGTGCCCAAGTTATGGCATCGCTGGGTTGGAAAATCTCTTCAATACTAGGTCTAAATACAATCATTTTTAAATTCAGATGAGGTGCAGAGGTCAGCATTGGTAGGAAAATCAGCATTGAGGAGACTGGCTGTCGTGCAGCCCAGGACAAGGGTGATATTCCAGAGGGTCCATCTGTGTTTGGGAACCATTCGGGTCTCTTGATGCCTTTTTGATCAACCACCAGCAAAAACATCCCTACATTTTGTTGCAGGTGTAAGTTATTGTCTGCTGGAATTATTCTTTGAAATCAGACGACCAAGGCAATTTATGCCCATGGCTAATAATGGAATGAGCTTAAGAGAAGCTTCTAAATCACAGTTAGTGGTAAAATATCTTGGAAAATGAGAGAAATTCCTCCAGAATTCCTGTAGTTCCATTACATTAAAAAAACGTGAAGGCCATAACAGCTAACTATGACAGCCTTTTTTACATAATTCCCTTTTTTTTTTTTTTAGTGAGAAACCGATATTTTTAATAACGAGCTTTCATAGGAAATAAACAGTCTTGTTTGTTAAAATGAGCTTGTTATCTTGCTGTATCATAAGAGATATATGTGATATAAAAGATAACCAGACTTGTTTTCTATGCTGTGTTTATGGCTTCTCCAGTGTGCTTAAGTGAGTGTTATCTGGCGTTTGAAATAAAAATACTGGCTTGCATGGAGGGGTTGGACTTAGTGTTAGAAGAGTGGAAACCACTGCTCGTGCCATGGTGTGGTGGTAGAAGGGCCCATGGGCATCCTTGCCCCGCTGGAGCCGGGCTGGTGCAGTGGGCAGGCGCCAGGACCCTTCCCCCGGTGCTGTGCCTGGCCCGGGTCAGTGGCTGGGGTTTGGGAAGCTGCAGTTCGGGTCCCGTGGCCGGGTGTGCCTCTCCTCTGCCTTCCTGAGGCTGCAGCCTCGAGGCGCACGAGGACGATTTGAGCTGAGGGTATCTCAAACCAAGCAGCAGCGTGGCTTTTCTGGGACAGAAATTTTTGCTTAAATTTTGTGTCGTTTTGTGCTCCGGGAGGGCCTCCGGCAGCCCCGTGTGCCAAGCAGGGTGAGGCCGTGCAGCAGCAAGGTCACCGTGCAGCTGGGGAGAGCCTCCTGCCAAGTCTGGCCAGGTCTGGTGGGAAAGAGATCGGGCCCTGATAAACGGGGGGACCAGCCTGGGAGGGGAGGCACACGAGGAGCAGGGCTGCCATTGGCCTCTGCAGAGACAAGCAGAGGGAAGGGGAAGGTAGGGAAGCTGCTCGAGGTTAATCCCCTTAACCGGACTTCACTGGAGCTCCCTGGAAATTGTTTAAAGAGCCTTAAAAATGCAGCTGCTGTACTGAGAAATGAGGCTGCCCTCAGAAATGCAGCTGTGTGGCTTGGTCTGGTAACCTGAGTTTTAAACAATGGCTTTTCAAATGACCAGTGGGGTCAAACATCCCCTCCATTTTCTGTAGTGGTTGTAGGAGATGTGACCCTCTGAAGCGCCAGCAGGGTTAGCAGTCATCAGTGCAGCGCTTTGTGTCTGTGTTGGTGGCAGCACTGGTCGGTGGACTCTGGGTGGACTCAGGCTGGTGGTGCTGCACAGGGCTGTGGGCAGTGGAGGTGGATGTGCTGGCCTCCACATCTCATTTTCCAGTAGTCCTGAGGGTTATTTCCAGGGGTCAAATAGGGTTCCTTACTGTGTGCCACTTCTCAAATTATGCTGGAATTAATTGTGATAAAGGATTTCTGTTTCTTCATTACCTGTCCCTCAAGGAGCACATGAAGAAGCTAAACTCCTGGAGTAATGCTCATAGCCCCATCAATGTATGCTTGCCTTTTGGGGTGAGAACCATGGTGTGTGCTGCTCAAGCACTGGAGGTTTCTCTGCAAACTTCTTTAATGAAAAAAACCGAACCTTTTAAAGTATAGAAATTTTTTTCAAAATACATAGGTACCTTCTTACGTACTTCGGGAATACCCAGCAGCAGTGTTCCTCACCAAGGTTTGGTTTGTATCTTTCAGCAATCAGAGAGGATGGCATGCCAGGAGGCAGAAACAAAAGCATCGGACCTGTCCAGGTGAGCACGTGTGGCTGTCCCTCCATGGTTCCCTTCAGCTTTTCATGTCCTGGCCTGAGCTGGGCTGGGCTCAGACCATGGCAGCAGCTCAGCCTGGGCTGGGGCTGGCTTGGTCGAGCCTCCCTCATCCCTGGCCGTGCCTCCTGCTGGCGTGGTAGGGCTCTGACTCTGTCAGAAACATCATGAGCTGTAGATTGGTAACTAGAGTTGGGTGCTGCCTGTGCCAGGGTGCTGCATGGACACACAAGGACATCTGTCCCCCCATGGCTCCCAGTAAATCTCCGTCTGCCTGCTGCAATCCCTTCAGTTGTGGCAAGCAGGGCACCAGTAAATGTCTCTCTGATTGATGGCACAGCTTGTCCAGAGATGCCTTGTAAAGTGCGAGGTAATTCAGCACAGCAGCTTGTGCTGCACGCCTGAGAAATGATGGCCATTTCCAGCTTGCTTCTGGAAAAGGGGTCTTTTAAAAGTTTACTGTTTATTTTAGCAAAATAGAAATAACACTGAAAGCAATTTCTGTGAGTCTGAGTGCCTGGGAAGGAGCACTCAGCCCAGCCCAAAGCGTGAGGAGCCAGGCAAGCACCGCTCTGCCCTGCTGGGCACTCGGGTGCCTGTGGTGGTGTCAGACACAGCCTGCCTGGAACCACACAAACCTGTTCCTGCTGTTCACATTAGGGGACATACAGAGAATTAAAAAAAAAAAGCGCCTCTAAATTTTTATTGCATTTTCCCCATTAGCGGTGGAACACTCCTCCAGGAGCATGCCCAGCACTTTCTTGAAACTTGAACTCAATTTTAAAATTTTTTTAGTCCATTTTAGCTTTGTATATATATGTTACTCTCTAGAACTTAAGTATTAGATGCTCAATTGCTACTTCAGGTGCCACCTGGTTCTTATCTGGAGGGAAATAGGGAACTCTGTGTCCCTGTAAATGTTTTCCTGACTGATTTTATATGTGTCACCTTGCCTCTCTTGATTGCTTTATCAAACCAGAGCCTGCCCCACCTCCTGTTTGCCTTTCCCTCTGCCAGTCCTGAGTGATGTTCCCAATGCACTGGCCTCAATTACTCCCAGGTTTTTCATGGTGTGACAGTGGCTGATTTACAGCTCGTTGCCATGTCCATATGACATCATCTTTTCATGTGTCAGTTCCTGTCTGCTGTGCTATCCTCACTTGAATGGTGCTGCAGGAGCTGGAGGTCACCACGATTACCTGTAAATAGAATTTTTCATGTGTGTTGTTAAATGCAGAGGAAGGATGTGGTACCTGCAGGGGGGCGGGGAGAGTCAGCCCTGTTGGGTGTGACTGGACAAGGTGTTTGGAAACGGAGGCTCTGCTTTTCTGTTCCCAGCCAAAATAACCATTGTGTCCTGTATTTGACAGATATCAGAGGAAGAGATTGAGAGAATTATGTCTGGGCAAGAATTTGAGGGAGAGGCAAACATGTCATGGAGTAACAACGGAGACAGCGACCATAGTTCCCCTGGAAATGGAGTTTCTGAGAGCAACCAGCCTTCACCTGTTTCTACTCCATCTTCAAGGTGGGAATGACCCCTGGAAGAATTTGGTGTTACAGGAATCTTGGATTTCTTTCCCTGAGTGATACTTGGGGTCAGTGTAGGGAAACATGTGAGTGCATCTTTGTGTAAAGTGGTCATGTAGCAGGTTCTTACCTCTCTGATTGTGTTCTAAGACAAACAGGCACTGGATTGAAAAAAATCAAACTGGGAAGTGAGATGTCCGTGAGCAAAGGAGGACAATCTTGAGCTAAAATTCTATTTAAAATATACCTCAATTTATATTGATTGTGTTTTCTGCAGATCTTGAGAACTTCATCACCTTTCACTGCTCATTTTGCCTGAGCTCTTTCTCTGTACTGTGCTCAAGATTTTGAAAATAAAACCATTTATGTTAGTAATTGGTGATGTTATATTAAAGTTGGCTACTGTGAGTGCAAACCTCCTGATGCAGTTCCTGATGCAGCCTTTGACTGCAAACACAGCAAGAATCTCAGACCTGATCCCATCTGCTTTCAGTTGCAGCTTAAGCTTGGCCTTGTTTGTGTTCACTGGCTGTGTAAGTACTTAATGTGCAGTCCTAAATTCTGCCTCGGTAAGGAAGCCAGGGTGGAAAGGCTGGGCACAGGGGGGTTTCTGCTTTGCTCCCTGAATGGCAACTCAGCAGCAGCTGCCAAATCTCCATCGTGTGGAACCAGTGCCCAGCCAGGCTGGATGTATGGCCAGTGCACACTCGGCCCTTTCCGGGGTAGGGTCTAAACACAAAGGCATTTCCATTCTGTTTGCTTTCCCTATTTTTGTTAACATTTCTGATGGAGCTGGATGTGACGTTGAAACGAATCAGGTGGAGTTTTGGGGGTGCATTAAAGATCTTTTCCTTTTCCAGTAGGTCCGTGGAGCTGAACGGGTTCGCTGCACTCAGGGATCAGTACCTGGGCACGCCGGTGTCCACGCACTACCAGTACCTGCCGCACCTTTTTAGCTACTCCGCCCACTCGGCGCTGGTGCCGCCGCAGCCGCGCAGCCTGGACCCGCAGTCGCACAGCCTGATCACCCAGCTGCTGTGTGCCGAGGACCTGGAGCCGCTCGGCACCCCCATGCTCATCGAGGACGGGTGCGTGTGACGTGCGGGCACGGGAGGCACATCCCCTGGGGCAAGGTGCAGCCGCAGAGCCAACCAGGCCCCATCCCATCTTGCCTGGGGCTGGAGCTGGGGTGCACGGGCTGGGGTTCCAGACTACAAGGTCTGGCCAGGCTGGGTGCTGGGCAGGTGGGTGACCCCAGGGACTGCGGGGACTCCCCTGAGCCCCGGCCCGGGCAGGGTGGGTGCTGACCATGGGCACTGGCAAATTCCTTTGGCACTTGCCTTGTTTTCAAGTGCCTCATCAGATGATGTCATTCAACGTTTTTAATGTTTTTTCTGCCTTCGTATTAACTGTGCCTGCAGGTATAAAGTGACTCAGGCAGAGCTGTTTGCGTTGCTGTGTCGTCTGGCGGATGAATTGCTTTTCAGGCAGATTGCTTGGATCAAGAAGCTGCCGTTCTTCTGCGAACTCTCCATCAAGGACTATACCTGCCTGCTCAGCTCTACGTGGCAGGAGCTGATCCTGCTCTCCTCGCTGACTGTTTACAGCAAGCAGATCTTCGGTGACCTTGCGGATGTCACCTCCAAGTACTCTCCCTCTGATGACGAGCTGCACAGGTGAGATGGGCTGAGCCCAGGGTGAGACAGCAAGATCTGGAGATGAGGAGCCATGGGGAGCCCATGTGTCCTCTGGTCACGTGGTCAGGTGTCCTCTGACCACCTCCTGGGACAGGTCACTTTACCTGTGGCTGTTTTCCTTTTCTATTTTTTAGGGAACAGTTGTTCCAGGCTTAGAAAGCATATCATGGTTAGTCAGTGCTGGATCACAACTTCCTTCTGCAGGGGAAGGGCACAGTGATGTGTGGGGCTGTTGGAATTTCATGTAGCAATGCTGTTGTCCTCCAACACAGCCCTAACAAGCCACCTTTTTGTGAGGAGGGTAAAACTAACCAACACTTTGGGTAACCCTCACACACGGGAAAGAAAGTCTTATTTAAAGACCCTTTGGGCTAGTGGAAGGGTTGTTCACAAAGCTGGTTGTCTGTATTATCAAAGTGTTCATTATTAATTGCTATTGCATTGTTTTGATTACATAAATTTAAAGATGTTGCAACTTAGCTCTTGTTTCTTCCACGGTACAGACTATCTGATGCTCTGAGGAACCTGCCTTTCATTTATCATTTTGGTCAGGGTGTTGTTTTTTGGTTTGGATATTTTATTTTGTAGTCTGGGTGCCAGACAGATTCTTCTTTTGCTAGTAGGGTCACAATCTCACCATACTATGGCAGAACAGATAGGATTTAAGGAAACTGCTGCCTATTCTCCGTTTAAACACCTGCCCCTTGCTCTCTGCCCTTGCTGGACTCACGATGCTGCCGGAGTTACCGGGGAGTCCGATGTCTGATGAGCAGAGATTTAAAACACTGCTGTGGTCCTTGGCCATTGCAGGGTCTCATGGTTCTTGGGGGCTCCTTTGTGCATCTGTTGTGACAAGCAGAGGCACTGGCTGGCTGAGCCCACGGCGGGGAGTGGAGAGCTGGACCCAGGTGTCTCATTTCCTGGGACAGGTTCCTGTGCAGCGCTGCTCTGCACAGCCATTCATCGTGCATCTGGTGCCGCTCCTGCGAGGAGCACTGAGGGTCATAGAAAGCCACAATGACACTTGTTCCTGCATTCAGCTGTCCTTTTGTTCCTGCTGTCCTGGTCAGAGCCTCACAAGAGAAGGGTTTGTTTCATTTTGAGTTTGTGATAAATACAAGCGAGAGGTAAGACAACCAGACAAAGGAAGAATCCTCGCCCTGCAGAAACCGGCAATTCAGAGCTGGTCGCCTTGAAGGTCCTTCAGAGCAGATCTGTGCACATGGATGAAAATAGGTGTTCTTGGGAGAGGAATGCTTCTGTGGTCTCTTCTTGTGATTTAGCTTTTCAAGTGTCATTAATTGTCATTAGTAACCTGGGAGAATGCACACCCAAAAAGCCATTTAGCGGGAAGCTGCACAGATGAGGGGTCTGGAGCTGTGTGGCTCCCTCCTACTTGTCTTCATGGTCCTTAGGCCATGGCTTGACTGTCTCCAGCAGCAGTGGGATAGCTCATGGGTATCAGTCTCCCTGTCCAAAGCACTTGTGGAAAAGCTGGGTCCCTTTGGATTTGAGCAGGGCCGTTTTGGAGAGGTGTCCCATTTGTGGGCGTTCTTGGAGAGCCCCCGGCTCCTCTGGCATTGATCAGGAATGACTGCAAAGGGAACTTCATTAGAGCTCACACCTGGTTGGAGAAATCTCACTGAACAGGGATGGTCTGGCACTTCAGGGTTAATTTCTGCTTTTATTTAGCAAAATGACAAGAGCAGTGCTAAAGCATAGATGACAAACAAAGGCATAGGATGAGCTCCCCAGCCCCTGTGTTTTAATTGCTCCTAACAACTGGCTAAATGTTCTGTTTGCCTTCTAGATCAAATGTTTTCTTTTATTGTGCTGTTTTTCTGAAGATGAATATGAAATGAATAGACTCCTGACCTCCCCCAGCACTCCTGATAGCGCTTCCCTTCCCCCTCCTCCCCAGCTGATCCCGATAACTCCCAGCCAGAAACTTGCCTGGTGTAAACTGCGAGGAAAAGTGTGTGGAGGAGTCAGTCCTCGAGAAGAAATAGGGCTGTGAAAAACAGAACAGCTTTGTTTGAAAGGGGGAGGAAAGTATGCACAGAAAAGTAAGACAGTTCAACTGCAGGAATGAGAGAAGAGCTCTCCTGGATTTATGAAGTGATGAGTGGCTGGTAAAAATGTGCATGCTCTAAAAACAATTAAACCCAACAGATGACTGAGTGGTCTTTGTGCTCATTAACTTCTTGAGCTTTGCAATCTTGCACCTGCAAGAGTTTTAATGTCAACTGGAGAGCAAGAAAACTTGTACAACTTTAGATTAGCCGACAAGGCTTTCATCACTTAGAATATTACTTTCTTGAAGAACTGACCTGCAGTTCAGACAGCTTGTTTTCACTTCGCAGAGGTCAAACTCCACCATGCATTTTACAAATAACTTTGAAGTAAACAAACACACATGCCAAAATAAGGTATTATTCAGTGAAAAAGGTTCTATTTCTGTTCTATTCAGAGATGGCTTGCTGGCTGTGCTCTTATTCTTTGTGCTGCACAATGCCAGAGCACGCTGAAGCTTCCCGAAACACTTCTGTCCCACTTCTGAGCGCTTCTGCAATATGTGGTTTCTTTGAAGCCGGGGGTATTGCTGTGAGATGTGTTCCCAAGAGGCTGTTCTGGCCCTGGGCAGGCGTGGGATGATCTGGAGGTGCCTGCAGACACCCGCAGCCCTCCACACCCTCCCGCTCCGCTCCAGCCTGGTCCTTCCCCATGGCGTTTTTGCAAGGCACACATGGGGTATTACTCCTGAGGAAGCGTGGCCCGCTCTTTAGCAGGAGGTTCTCATTCTGCACCCACAAAATCTCCATCAGGAAATTTCCCAGGAGGTTTTGGGGAGGTTTGTGTTCCCCGTGCATCAGTGTGCCCTGTCCCACCCATCTTTGTCACCAGCTTTGCTGCAGATTCCTGGCTCTGTGAAACCTTCTTTGCTCTCAGAACAGGCTGGTGGTGAACTGAATCACCAAGAGAGGTTTTTTCCCTAAAAATGTCTGTAGATCATGGACTCCCCATCCCTGGGCCAGGCTGGGTGGGGCTCTGAGTAACATGGACTAGTGGAAGGTGTCCCTGCCTGTGGCAGGGGGATGGGACTGGATGAGCTTTGAGGTCACTTCCACCCAAACCATTCTGTGGTTCTATGGTTCTGCATTTGCGGCTGAGACATTTTCCTCCTGATTTTTGGTACCAGCAGACTTCAGACTATCAGGCAGTTTTGATAACATCTTTTAAAATTCTCTTGCAAGATGTTAAAATCTCTGAAGTTACTTTAATAAGCTTCATGCCTTCACTGTCCAGTCCGTGTGCTGTGTGTGCTGATGTGTGATCCCTGTCCTGCAGATTCAGTGAGGAGGGGATGGAGGTGATGGAGCGGCTGATCTACCTCTTTCGCAAATTCAACCAGCTGAAGGTCAGCAACGAGGAGTACGCGTGCATGAAAGCCATCAACTTCCTCAACCAAGGTGAGTCGCCAAAGAGGAGCTACCAGCCCCACTTGGTCATTTTTATGCTTCAAAGGGTAAATTTGTAAGACCGGTCCTCCCTTTTTTAGAGCTTTTCTGATTCGTTAACAGGTTTACCTTCAGGATATATCCTTAGGTCAGTTAGCTGGGTTCCTACTTTTTAGGTTCTATACCGAAATCTGGCTCTTCACAGTGAAAGGTAATCACGAATGAAGTATTTACATGCAGGCCATGAATGCAGCCTAGGAAAGGGCTGTATCCTGCTGTTGATTAAGCAGCATATTAAAGCTGGCAGTTCAGGCTGCTTCAAGACCCTGGGCATTTCAAAATCCATGCAGAGACAAATGCTCAGTGAATAGTGTTCAGCTGTAATTTTGGAAATAAATGTCTCCAAAGTCTTTTGTACTGTGAAATATAGTTGCAGTCTGTAAAAATGTGCTGCAGGCTCCCTCCTCCCCCACTCATTTCCAGAGGGAGATAATGCTGACGCTTCAATCTGTGCCGGGCTGAGGTTCCGGTTTGCTTCCCTGGGCAGTTTCCTGACACTGGATAATGCACTTCTCGAGCTGTCTCCATTGTTTTCCAAAATGTATTTTCATTAACTTCCTGTCTTCTTTTATTTTTAGTTGAAGTTTGCAATTTTTTATGTGAAATACCTGAGACTTATTTTTAAAAGTCAGCTTTTGGGCAGTAGATCAATGCCTCTTCCGTCAGATGGTCTCCAAGCACCGAGCCTGCTCCGAGGCTCCGCAACTTCCTCGCTCCTGGGCTGGATCCTCCCCGGGACCCGGCAGTGCCGGTGCCGCTGGTCACGCTGCCAGTGGGACTTCCTGCCTGTCCATTTCTCCTTTGAGCATGTTGCCTGACACTGGCAAAGCTAAATTTAAAAATAAGAACTTGACAAGTTTATAAAGCTCCTGTGACATAATTCATAAGCAGATGGGGAGAAATGTGATGATATCTTGAATTATAGAGCTGAGCGCTGTCCTCAGCCACGATGATACAGCTGAAACCAATGTGTTCCTGTCTGAGGAGGTGTTACACTGATCTGCTGTGAGGACCGAACCCTGACACCTGGCTGTGTTGTGGCAGGCAGGGATTTCAGGTTGCTGGGGCTGTTGTCTCCAAGAGCATTCATTGAGCTGCAGATGAGCAGTGTAGGACATTAGCTGTTCTCTTCCTAGCCTTCTGTGGAGAGAAATTCTGGATGCAGACATGCATATAAAGACACATCCATGATTCAGGCACAGCAGGAGGGGAGATGGAATTTTAGCATTGGTCTAAATGGTCTTCCAGGTGCTGGAAACCACGTCCAAAGCAGGGACCCAGATCAGAGTGACAGAGATCAGTCTGTCCTGAAGAAGTGGCAGTAAGTGCGAGGCTGCTGCTCTCCCGAGATGTTTTGTCATGTTTTCATTACTCTAATTGTATTCCTTTCCAGATATCAGGGGTCTGACCAACGCCTCCCAACTGGAGCAGCTGAATAAGCGGTACTGGTACGTTTGCCAGGACTTCACGGAGTACAAATACCCCCACCAGCCAAACCGCTTCCCGGACTTAATGATGTGTTTGCCAGAGATACGGTATATTGCAGGTAACTTCTGAGCACTTCTCCTGCTGGGAGCAAGGAATGACATTTGCTTTTAAAAGATAATTAACTTACTGCAGTGAAATTCTTGTGGACTTTGGTCAAGGATGTTTGTGTGGGACCTTTTCCTGTCAGAGCTTCTGCCCGTCTTTAAGCCCATCCTGTTGCCCTGAGCTCATCCAGTCAGAGGGGCTCTTGGCAAGGTGTCCTGGTGATGCTGGTGGGCACAGGGTTAGTTCTGCTCCAGGAAGAGGTGCCTTGCTCTAACCTGACACCCTTTAAGTACCTTGTTCAGTCTCCCCTTTTCTTATTTCACTCCCAGCTGGGGGGCATTTTGTCTCAAGAGGGTGTAATCCTGGTTTGAGTAAGTATCTCATGAGAATTAGAGAGATCCCTGAACTAAGCAGAAAGTGCTCAGCAGAGTTCAGGCAGACCAGTGTAACCCCCAGATTCCCACTTGTCTGGACCTTGGAAATCCGCAGGTGAATTCTCAACTGCAGTTGTGTCACTAATTAGATCTCCAAGGTCTGGTGTTACTAAAGCTGTTCCTGAATGTTATGGCAAAGGGAGATGCTTGCCTCCCTGTGTCAAGGCTCCATATGCTTCATCCTACTTCATCATAATGAACTAGATAATAATCTCAGAGTAGCTCTCATAATTTGCTCATGGAGATCAACAAGGGACTTTGAGGTGAGATAGGATTTAGTCTTTCCCAGTTTCTGTAAATACTGCTCCATTGTGGAGAAATCATTTTGATCTGACTTTGCTCATTTATTTTGCTTTCTGTTCAGTAAATAATAAATCATATTGTTTCCAAATGAATATCAAATGTCTGATGTAGCTGTAGGATGATTAACTGTTTCTGTGAGAGGTTCAAGGTAAAACCATCTCCACTGCTGCTGGCTTAGGTGTCTCTGAAATCTGATTCAGGAGTGGCTGCTAATTCTGGTTTCTTTCTTACCAGGAAAAATGGTGAATGTCCCCCTGGAGCAGCTGCCTCTCCTTTTTAAGGCCGTTCTACATTCCTGCAAGACGAGCGTGAGCAAAGAGTGAGGGCGGCTGGCCCCGGCCGGTGCCTTACGCTGAGCCTCGGGCCGGGAGCCGGCTCACCCCGGGAGAGGGGCACACACCATCCAGGCAGGAGACAGGGCAGTGGGCCTCCCTGCCCTTGTAGCAAGAATCTTTTTTGTTTGTTTTTGTTTTTTTACTCTTTTTCCTATATATTTATTTCACGACAGAGTTGAATGTATGATCTTCAACACGATGCACATGGTTCTGTAAGAATGCAGCAGATGCATTCTCCAGCGGTTTACAGAATGTGAAGATGTTTAATGTTACAGTGTTTGTTAGGGTTAGTTCTTTTGTATTTGGGGCTGGGGACCGAGATGACTAAGACTACCTCAAGGAGAAGATGCTGTTCATGCACTGCTCTTTCCGTGATTTGCATCCAAAAGCATTTGTCATAGACAGCAAATGTCGACAGAGCTGTTAGGATCCCAAAGGGACGACTTTGGAGAAGCGGGTGCTAGAGAAGTGCCAAGCTTTTTCTTTCATTTAAAAAGGCAGGGAGTGGAGAAGGAGAAGTCTGTCTAGGCAGTCGGTTTCTTTTCCCCTGGCAGTTTCCAGATGCAGGTTTCCCAGTGGGATGGCAGTGCTCCGAGGGGCTCGCTGGCCCTGTCCCCTCTGGGGAGCTGCAGGTGGGGTCTGCCCCAGCCCCTCCTGGCCAGCTGCCCTCTTACAATTGCCACAACCCCTTCCAATCCCTCTGAAATTGTGTTCCTGCAGTTCATAACAGGCTCCTGGCATTACACAAAGGTGCTCCTGTTGCTAGAGAACTGCAAGGACTTTATCATCACTTCCTTAAAATCCATTTTATGTTTACAAAAGCAGGAAAAACCTACTTAGAGAAGAGGCAGGATTGCCCCCCTTAGTGTGTTCCTCCAACATGGTACCTGACTCCTGAGCTTCTGCATTGCAGCAATCCCTGTTTTGGGAGCAGTTAATGTACCCTGTGCTAAATGGGGCCTGTGTAGTGGAGTGGGGGACTCCAGTGTCCTCTGGCATGGCTTTCTCTGCTGGACTCAGGGAATGGGTGTTCTGTAGTTATATCCTGCCAGGACTGTCCTGTTCCTTGTGAAATCCCAGGAAGAATGACATTACTGCCGTGCTTGGTGACGTGCTGTGTTCTAGGTGTTGCAAGGCTTGGATTTTCCATCTCGCAAGCTCCCCACAACTCCAGATGGAGAACTGGTTTAATGACAACTGATTAGCTGATTGAGTGATTGCTAAGTGCTGGTGTTTAACTAAACTTGGGCATTCCGATGAGTGACCTCATGATTTCCTGCTCATGGTGGGGAGGTTGGATGAGATGCTCTTCTTCTCATCTCCTGAATTAGCAATTAATATTCAAAGACTCACCATCCTAGACAGCCTTGGCTGGATTTCCTTCCCTGCCTCCTTAGATGTAAATCTGGCATTCACTTAGCAAGGTGGCTCCTCGATAAGTATTTGAATGCTGATTTAAAAATCTTTGTGGAAACAACTTCTGTTCCTCCAGGGTGGTAGGGACGAGTCACTACCTTCTTGTCTTTCCCTGGTGGCAGCTGCGTGGCACAGAGCGAGCACAGCCCAGCAGGGCTGCAGCTGCTGTGCACGAATGTGATGGTGAGCAGGAGAAAAATCCCATTCACCAAAGTCGTCTTTCCCTCCCTCCCCCAGCCCAGCGGGTGCTCCCCGGGTGCAGCCCGAGGGGGGCTGTGACCTGCTGCTTTGGCACGTCCCGGTCAGGCCGTGCCGCCGCCGATGGCTGCGGTGACACCGCGCCAGGGCCCTGCTGCTGCCTCGCCGCGGGCATCCCGCTTGGGCATCGCCCAGCTCGACCGTTTCCCTTTTCTGACAGTCCATAGCTGTTCACTTTTCATTATTTAAACAGGATGTTACGGGTAACAGCTGCTGGGCCCAGCAGCGGCTCAGCTCGATGGAGCTTCACACCCAAAGGTGGTTCCATAAATCTCATGTAGTTTCTGACAGTACAATGAGACACATGTGTATTCTCAGGAAAGCCTTCTGCATACAGCCTATACCTCACGTGTTCAGGGGAAGATTTTAGTGTATCTGTTTGTAAGTTAGAATGTATTTCTCAGCTTTTAAATTTAATTTCCAAATAGCTTGATATGATCTTTTTATTACGGGTTATTTCTGGCTTGCTGTTTTATACACTCAAGGAATTGTTAAAATTGCATAGGAGTAATTTTATTCTACAGTTACTGAATTATTATAATCTGTGGATGAATAAGTGTTTTAATTAGTGTACATAAAAGCAGTCATCTTGTTGCCAGCTATCCAACAAAAATAATCTATAGAGTAATATGTGGTTTTCCAAAATAGCCTTCCAAAACTAATGCTGTACCAACAACAACCAAAAACCTAAATTCAGTTATGATGACAAACGGACATGAATGTTCCACTTTCTGTTGTAGAAAGCAAATTTTACAAAGGTTGATTGGCAGCAGTATCCGTTCCCAAATACCCATTTGCTATGGGAGTAGAAAATCCTTCCTGAACTGACAGGTAAGGAAGCAGCAAACAGACCAGATGGAATCACCGGACAGTCATTCCTGATATCTTCTGGACCAAGTCCTCTAATGACTTGTATTTTTTAAACAGGGTAATGTGAATGTGTTGCATTGCAAACTCAGGTATTATGAGAAGGTAGGAGTGTAGCTAGAGATGTAGAGACGTTAGGTAGATGTATTTGTGAATTTGGTTTGAAGGACACCCTGGAAAGGTTGGAATTTTTGTTCCATTCTTCACGTAACATTCAGTTTACAGGGACTCATATTTTATTTCTGCTTAATGCTAGTAGGGGGAAGTTCATTATCTTTGGTATCTATCTGCTCTTGCTTGTCTGACCTTCTGTCATAGAGAAATCAATCAACAATAATAGTCTTTGGTAGAATTTTCTGCCATGACAAGTCAATTTTTATCCCCGATTTGAAGGATAAATTGGCTGGCTGACCCCCTCTTCTCCTTCAAAGCGTCTGTGCAGATAGAGAGCTGTAGAGTTACTTTTAATCCGAGCAGAGATTCGGGACATAAATTTGAAGCGCTCAGGCTCACGTGCTCAGGGGAGGCTGCCCAGGAGCCCTGGCTCTGTGGTGTGGCTGGAAGGGGTCCCTGCTCGCAGGGCTCGGCCCCAGCGCGCCCGCCAGACCCCGCGGCCTCAGCAGAACCTTCTGGAAAGCGAGTGAGCTTTCTTCCACTTCAGCTCAGGCTCCTGCCAAGTGGGCTGAGCCTTGACCCCTCGGTGTGGGTCAGTAGCCAGTCCCTGTCCTCGGCATGTCCAGGCCTGCGAGAGGCAGGGGGATGAGGGGCAGCCAGGGTGCTCAGGGTGCCAGGACCCCGACACTGCAGGGCTCCGGGCAGGGCTGCTGCAGCTGCACCTCGCGCTCCCTCCCTTCCCACGTGCACTGCGTGCTGCTCAGCTCTGAGCTGTGCCGGTGCCCTTCGTGTTCTCACTTCTGCAGAGGCACTGCGTGCTTTGGGCCATCAGCGAGCAGCTCTGGGTCTTTCTATAGTTCTTAAATCCAGAGATTTAACTCTTAAACCTTTTGCCATCTCCCATCACACAAGGCTGAAGGGGGAACACGTCATTTTCAGGGTGACCAGTGGTCAGTGGCATTGCCAGCTGCAGGGCACCTGCACAGGGGAGCTGCCACCCCAGTACCACCCGTTTTCCCAGTGCTGGGGTGTTGCTTTGAGGGAGCCCATGAGAGTGAGGGGTCCCAGGGGGGCCAGCAGTGCTCCTGGGCTGCTCTCACTTGCTGGTGGGGTCCTTGGTGGCCCTGTCCCCACCCACGGCTCGAGTGCCTCTGCTGCCGTCCCTCTCTGTGCCAGCAGGATCTGCCCTTGCTCCTTAGGCTTCTGCACAGACCCACAGCCACCTCAGGTAAAGGAGTTTAAGTCTTGTCCTTCAAACCAACTTTTAAAAAAAAACAACTTGAATTTCTTTTATCTTTACTGCATTTTTTAAAAGGAAAAAAAGAAAAAAAATATTCTCCTGTGAATGTGCTATTTCTCATTCATTCTTTCTTCCTTCTTGGTTTTGATTTGAAACTATGAAGCTTGGTGTCTGTGAAAATGTTGTTACTTCTCAGGATAATAAGCGGCAATCATCCCTGCCACACGAAAGGCAGGAGAAAGGGGGAAACTTGGGGAACTAGTTAAAGTATGAAACTAATTTTTAAGTTGTAGATGATGTGTAAATGGAGGGGAGTACATAGCTATCAGTATCAAGCTGTGGTGTTTCTCTGGGTTCATGGTGTGTTGTTTCAATGCACAGAAGCTCAGGGATAAGTATTTAAAATGTGACCCAGAGAAACCCTAGTTTTGATGTTGCAACAGTTGCTTCTTTCATGACTTGTCTGGAGGACCCGCTGAGAGCTGACCAAAGCCCCGTGTGGGGATTTTGGGGGAAAAGCTTTGGGTTTGGCTGTGGGAAGTTTGCCTGCTGAAGGCTCAGACGTGGGGCTGTGGGCAGAGCATCCCGAAGGTGCACGGGGCTGTATGAGGCCGTGCCCTTGCACCACCTGGCAGCTGGGGACCAGCTCTGTCTGTGGGGCTCTATTTCTACATTACTTCATCCCTCTGCCTTTGGTGTTTAATGTGTTTGAGTGTTCATGGAAAAGGGGAAACAGGAATTTCTCATTGTGTCCCTGGCAGCCAGTCCCAGGGCTCTGTACTCTGTTTTTTACTTATGAATTCTTAATTTTCATCAGTACAGCTTTCTCACTATGGTTGTAGGCACAGTCAGGCAGTTTGAGAAAGGCACTGGTGTGTGACTCTGGTGGGGTTACAGCTGCTATGAGTGTCCCAATGGCCCTGTCCAGCCACAAGACAGGGCCAGCACTGAGTGAGAGTCAGCAGAAGTTTGCAGGGCTGAAACCCCCTCCCAGTACCCTCAGCCGGGATCTGCAAATCTGAGTTTAAACCAGCCCTGCAAAAAGCTGGAGAGGCCAATCCAGGCAGGGTCTTTCCCTTGGAAAAAAATTAAAAATAGCTCTTGTGAGCTGCCCTCTGACAAGTCTGTGAAAGAAGCAACATGGTTCAGTGGAAGAAATGCCCCCACGGGCAAAAAGAAACAGAAACTGAGACCAGATGACGATCAACCTTAACAAAGCCTTTTGTGATTCATTGTTTTCTTTCAATTTATAAAATGTCTTGTAATAGTTGATAACATTATTGACTCAATTTCCATAACTAAACTACCTCGTGTGACATCCTGTTTATCATCTCAAAGGGATTGTGTGAAAAACTAAATACTGCCAGTGTCTGCTGCCAGCGAGGAAGAGGGGCTGTGATTGCTGGAGTTGTTTCCCTTCCGTGGGCTGGGGCTTGGCTCCTGTCGCTGCTGTGTGTCCCACATGTGAGGCTGAGCTCCGGTGTCCCTCCTTGGGATGGATGTGGCCGTGGCAGTTTGGGTTTTGTTGGTGCCCACCAAGCCACAGGCCTGGCTCCAGCTCAGTCCTGGTGCAGAGCCTGCGTTTGTAACCTGGGACCTCACAGGACCTCGCAGCTCCTCGTGTCCATCCTGGGCAGCCTGGGGAGGCAGCGGGTCAGGTTTGCTGCTTGTGTGGGCCCCTGGCTGGTTTGAGGGATGTTTCCAAGAGGGTCAGTCCCGGCTGTTGGGTCCTTCTTGGTGACGTTCCAAGTGATGGTTTCTCACGTTCATTTTTCCCACAATCCCTTGTGTAAATCAGGGAAGCAGGATGTTGCCTCGGCGTGGCACACGGTGAACATTGGCACACTCGGAGCCGGGGCTGGGGCGGGAGGCTGTGTCCGGCCCCGCCGACCCGGGGGGACGGGCACCGGGAGCTGCCCCCTCACTGCGCTGCGACCAAATGAATGTTTCTGCCGGCGGGTCCGCGTCAGCCCCACCTGCCCCTGCTCCGCTGCTCTGCTCTGGGACTTGACTACCTGTGGAAATGTGACCAATAAGTGTTGAATGCATGTTTAGTGAGTGTTTAGCTGTACGAACTAATAAATGTGAAATGTTCTGCACCGCTGGTGTCTCCTGGCTGCTTGTGCCCTCCCCTTTTGGTGGCGGCTCTCTCTCAGGGTGGGGGGCACCATCAGGGTGGGGGAGCCCAGCGCAGCTCTGGGTGGTAGCTGCGGCCCCAGCCTGCCTGCTGCTATGCTTCTGGAACGGGCTGTGGTGTGGGGAAGGCCTTGGTGCTGCTGCTGTGGCTGGGAACCGGGATAAGGGCACAAGCCCTGCCCAGAGCAGCCACAGCCTGGACTGGCAGTGGCCTCAGCGGAGAGCAGGGTTGGGTGGGGAACCCTGCACCTCGAGGGGTGACAGGAATGGAGACAATGGAAGAGTGAAGGTTTGCATGGACTCTGGGCCCTGCCGAGCAATGGGGGCGTGGGGGTCCCCATCTCCTGCGGGGGTCCCCGGGGAGCAGGCAGCAGGACAGGTTTTCTCCTTTCGGCTGTTGCCCCCCTGCGTGCACAGCACAGCCACAGCACTGCTGTCTCCGAGGGGTTCTGATCTGTGGGGTGACCAGAACCCTTGGCAGTTCGGGTGGGTCGCTGTCACCACGGGGTGCAGCAGGAGCAGGGCGTGCCCCAGCAGCAGGAGGAGCAATCCAAACAAGCAAAGGCACCAGAGATGCTTGAGGAGCGCGCTCTGGAGTGAGGAACTGCAGGAGTCGTTTAGCGATCCCTTGCCTTGCTGAGGTGGGTGTGTGTTAAAACCCTAAGCAGCACTTTCTGTATTTACCCTGCTGTGTACGGGAGCGCACAGAAGGCCCCCTCGGGAGCTGCTGCCACCAAGGGCAGCTCCAGGTGAGCAGTGGCCCCGCTCTGCTGCTCCCTCCCGCGGGGCCTCGCCTCCATCCCGCGCCGCCCTGCTCCTCGGCCGAGTGCTCTCGGCCTCCTGCCCTCTCCTTGTGTTGGTTGTCCTTATTTACATCGATGTCCGCAGAGCAGCTCCAGCCGCTCTGACACCGTGCACCCGGGATTTACTCCCCATGAGGGGGCCCTGAAGGCCGGCAGTGGTGGGGCTCCCTGGGAGGTGGCAGAGGATACTCTGTGCACGTGGGGTGATGAGTTTGTCCTCACCTTCAAAAGAAGCTGGAGCTGCACGGAGGTGCCGAGGCAGCCGCTCCCTCACCCGGTGCTGGCATGAGGTGCTGCCTGGAAAGTGTGGCTGGAGTGGGAAAAGTACCAGCACCTTTTAATTTTCAGCTCAACCTCTACTGACCACTGTATTTTGATTAGAGCTCTGCTTCCTTTTCATCTCGGTGCTCCGGCGGGTGACAACTGCCACAGCCTCGTGTGCACGGCGCAATAGTTTATCACCGAAGGCCAGCGGCTCTATGAATTCAGAGCCAGCACGGAACAAATCACGCTGTCACTAACGTCAAACTTGTTAACCTGATCTTTGGTGGATCACTAGTGTCAACATTGCATGGGACATACATTATCGGGCCCAAGGACTTAGGGAGATGCGTTTGTCAGGCTGCTCTGTCACAGTCCCACTCTTGACCTTCGCAAAGTAACTTTCAAGGGTAAGCCGCTTTCCTCTTGACAGGAGTGGCTGTTCCCAGGAGTGTGTCACCCCATGGGCACTGGCTGAGACAGGGCTGTGGGGTCAGCTGGGTCACCTCCCTGCAGCAGCACAGTCAGTCCACCAGCGGGTGAAAGATCTGCTGGGGTGGTCCTGTGGGGCCTTTTCCAGAGCTGGGGAAGGTTCTCCATTGATGTCCACCCTGCCCATGTCTATTCCATGAGCTTCTCCCCATCCTGTCACCAACTGCTCCCACATCCCTCCTCATCCCCTACCCAATCACTGTCCTTTTAGAGTTTATATGTGAAAACCAGAGTGCAGCAGACTGGTGGGTCTCCATTTTCTGGTCCATCACAAGTCTCTCACATCTCAAGTTTGCCAAGAGTGGATGCTTCTGATGGGGTTGGTCACCGCTGCAGAGGTCAGATGAAGAATGGTTCACCATGGCTGGGCTGGTAAGTACATGGAGAGGAGGTGTGTGCTCCGAGTAAGCTCCTGTCCAAGCTTCTGGGGTCAGTTGGTTTTGCAGTACCTTTACTGGGGTGGTGGATCCCCTCCCTGCAGCCTGCTGTGAGTAGGAGGGGAGCGGTGCCACGGGCTGGGTGCTGGGAGGCCAGCAGGTTGTGGCTGTGCTGGAGAGGATGGCTCATGGCTGGGGGGACCCTGAGGCGAGAGCTGGGTCTGTGCTCCACATCACTGTCCTCGTGGGCCGACCCTGCTAATCAGCTGTGAAAGAGAGAGAGAAAGCTGGAGAGAAATCTTTCTCTCTGCTAACCTCATCACAATAAAGATTCCTATAAAGAGCTCTTATCCTTGAAGAAAATGAGGCACATAAGCAGGAATAGTAAACAAAAGGCTGTCATTTTGACCCAGGAGTGCTTCATGTTGTTGGCAACTGCCAAGAGGAAACATAAAGAGAGGCTGCATCCAAGTCCCAATTATGCAGAACTATGTGACTGATATGTCAATGAGTCCCCCCGGGAGGAGACCACCAGCGCTTCCCCGCGCTGCCTGCACAGCATCTGCACCCTCCGCCACGGCCGGGCCGCCCGCGCCCCGAGCGAAGGCGTGTGTGGCATCGGAAGAATGCGGGGGACAAGGTAATGTCATTGGGACCGCTATCGCCAAAGTCCTCGCCGCGCGCGCATTATCGGCGCGGGCCCCGGAGTCAGGGACTGCGGGCAGGCGGCGGCGTTTGGCAAACAGTAGTGCTGGCCACACCTGCTGCAGGCACGCTCCGGGAACGTGGCGCAGGCAGGAGGGCTGCCCCGCGCCGATAAGCTGAGTGGATGGAGATAAAATCCGAGCAGGAGATATGCTTTGCTGAGCATCAAGGCTAAGCACCAGCAAGGAGCCAAAGCATACTGCGGCCCGCAGCGGGTGGCGTGGATCCGCGGGCTCCGGCTGCGCCGTGGCCGTGAGGGAAGGAGATGGGGCAGGGCAGCCTCCAAACCAACAGCCAGAGCTTTGGGAGAGTGCTTGGGCCCATTTAGGGCACAGAGCTGTGCTGGTCCCTTAGGCGGGACAGCACTGCGTCAGGGCAGCAGCTTTGGGGCCTACCTCCGCCCTGAACATCCCCTCCCCAGCACATCCCGTGCTGCTGGAAGCCAGACCCACCTCATCCTTCCCTCCTAGGTGCTGTGGCCTCCAAAATGTGACCCGTCTGTACCTCCTCCCTGTCCCCAGGGACCCCTGAGGCTGCTGGGAGCCGGCTGTACCGGGTGCCTGTGCGGCCGCTCCAGCGTGGCCTTCCCAAAACCACCCTCGTGCCACCAGCCAGGCCCCGCCGGCCTGCGCCGCAGGCCGTGCGCTGGCCCTGACCGTGGCCGCGCGCCCGCCGCAGGAGCCAGGCCACAGCCTTGGCCAGGGCCCGCGCAGAGGAAAGTGCCCAAGGCCGGCAGGGACGTATTTACCCCCGAAAGCACCTTGCTGCAAAAATAGCAAGTGGCCGGTGTGAGGCCGGGGCTTCCCAGGGGAACAATGCCTGGCAGGAGGAAGCGGCCGCGGCCGGCCCGCAGCTCCGTCCCGCCTCGTGCGGCGCTGAGCCGCGAGCCGCTGCGTGCCGGCCCGGCAGGGACCTTGAACCTGACACAGATTTATTTTCTCTGACATTGGCATCGCGTCGGAACATCTGGCATGTGGCTGATAATTGCTGGGGATCGGGGCGGAAGCCACTCCAGGCCTGGCGCTTCTTCCAGAGCTCTGTTTTCATTAGTTTTTCTCCTCTCTTCAGCTGCAAAGCAAGGAAAAAACAAGTAGGGCTGTGCAGCCCACACTCCCACTCCTCTCCTCGCAGCACCGGGGGCTCACTGCTTCCCTCACTCTGCACGGGAATACTGCAGGGCACGTCACCGTCGCACCGTGTCAGGGCTGTGCTGATAGAGAGGATGAGCCTTTCCTTGAGCCCAGCGTTGGGGGCCCTGCTGTGCCACCCTGGTTACCAGCAGCTGCCTGGCCACAGCAGAGCCGTGGCACAGCCTTTGCTGGGCTGGTGTGGAGCTTGAGGCAGCCACCCCTTCTCGAGGCTGTCGTCGCTGTGGGATGAAGCAGTGAGCGGGACACTGTGCAAACGTGGGGAGACACTGTGGTGATGGATGGCCAGAGCGGTGGGAGCAGATCCCCGCTCTGGCAGGATGGGAGGGTCTCTCATGCAGCCTCTTGCCTTGGCATTGCAGCTCCTGTGTTGCACAGGGCAATTGGAACCCGAGCTCTGCCGGCACAGCGCCCATGGGTAGGACCAAGCACAGCAGTGGAACGCCGTGAATCACACATGGCAAAAACACGGCCAAGACTTGGCTGCCTAGGCCCGGGGGCACTGGCTTTCTGTGAGTGCTGTTCCGGCAAATAAGAGCTGCTGGCCATGGGCTCTGTGAGCCCCAGGGACCTGGGAGTGTGGCCGTGAGCTTGGAGGAACCTCCTCCCACCCTCCCTTGCAGAGGAGACCTCTCAGGGCTGAGGAGGCCCTGGCTGCATCCCAGTGTGGGGTGGGTGAGGTGGGCTCACGTTCCTCCCAGAGGTGTCCTGCTCCGTGCCCTCGGCCCCCTCCCTCCTGCCCTGGGCCGTAAATCAGGGTGGCCGTGGGCGTTGGGGCACTCTGGTGCCCCCCACCTCCCTGCAGGGTCTCCCTCCCGGGGCACCTTATCTGCTGCAGGGGTTCCACTTATCTTCACTGTCACTTTCTAATGCTAGTTTATGGGCAGCGTTTTGTAGCTTAATTATGATGTTTTTCAGCATGGTCACGTGGCCACAGAAGCCAATAAGGCACCGAAGCGGGTCCATCCTGGCTGAGCCTGGCCCCCATGGGGAGGAGATTGGCCGGTGTCCTGCCCGGGGCGGCGTGTGCGCAGCCAGAGCCCCGACACCTTCCCAAGAGACACAGGTCCCCATAAATCCCCCAGCCTACCGTGGACGGGGCAGCGGTACCCACACCCCACGGAGGCTCCTCGGGTCGCAGCTCCTGGCCGGAGGCCGAGCGAGGCTCTCCCACCCGCCGGCCCCACGCGCAGTAGCCGTGCAGCCGCCTCGCGGTGAGTACGAGTCTGTGGGGGGAACCAGGGTCCCCCATCCCACCCATCTCCCAGCCACTGCCGCCGTTCCCCGGCATGGTGGCGGCCAAGGCCGGAGCTGGGGACGCGGCAGGGCTCGCCGAGGAAGCCGGAGTCGTGTGTGGGCCTCCGCTTCCCGTCCCGTCCCCGTCAGCGGGCGTGGGGATGGCGGCTCTGCAGATCACGGGCAGCAGAGCGAGGCCTCACCATAGCCTTGGCCCCTCTGCTCAGAAATGACAGATCTGGCTGCTGAGGGGCCCGGGAACCCAGCTGGTGGTGCCTGGGGGTCCCTGGTCACCCAAGGGTTGGGAGGTGCCCATAGGAGCACAGGCAGCCTCCACACCCTGGAGCGGGCATGGGAGGCATCCAGAACCCCTTGACTCCTGGGGCTGACTGAGCCTGCGTCCTGTCCCCATCCCACGCTGGCAGGGATCACAGCCTTCGGCTCCGAGTTGCTTTTGTTCCTCACACTGTTTGCTCAGTTCTCCCAGCCCAGAGCCCCTCCTGGGCTCCTCTTCCCGGATGGCAGGTCCTGCTCCATGGCTGCCTGGC
The DNA here is from genome assembly GCA_013397975.1 of Machaerirhynchus nigripectus. Lineage (NCBI taxonomy): Eukaryota > Metazoa > Chordata > Aves > Passeriformes > Dicruridae > Machaerirhynchus > Machaerirhynchus nigripectus. The sequence goes on from VZRQ01000650.1 coordinate 336,677, forward strand.
AGCTCCCCTGGGAGCTCGTGGTGAGTGTGGGGGCCGTGGCTGAGGGGCTCCTCCGGCGGTGGGAGCGCTCCTTCCCGGCCGAAGAGCGGCTGACCCACACTGAGGGCTGCTCTGCTGCTATTCTTAGCCCGGCTCCATTCCTGGTGGCTCTGGAGTGATGCTCCGCTGAGCCCGTTTCCTGTTTGCCGCTTTCCCTGCCAGCGCCGCTTCCTACCCGCTGCACCCATGGGCAGCTTGTGTGTGGAGTGAGAGTGTGGGATGAGCTGGGTGGGATGAGGTGTGTGGGATGAGCCCTTCAAGACAAGCCACGCGGGATCAGCCTGGCAGGATCAGCTGTACGGGGCCATCAGCCATGCCTTTCCTTCGCGGGGCACTGCCAGCAGCACAGTCCTCGGTTGTGCCAGGCTCCAGGCACCCAGAGCCTCAGGCCCCGGTGCTGCTGTGCTGGCAGCAGGCTCCTGCTATGCTGGTACAGGCTCTGCACCAGCCACGAAGGGCCTCTGGCTCAGTGGGTCGGCCCTGCAGGTCGGGCTCAGCTCCAGTGTCTGTCTCGGAGCTGGAGCCTCGAGCTCCCCATAGCCAAGTCCTGGGCCGTGGCATGTGGCTGGAGAGCGTCCTGATAAAGAGGACGTGCCAGGAGCCAGGGTGCTCCTGTGCTGGTCTGCTGGTGTCATGGAACAGAACATTAAGAAATTCTAATTTTGAAGCATTGATTTAATACCTGCTGTCTGACAGGTGGACCAGGACACCTTTGGGAGTGGGTGCTCCAGGTGGGGTGGCCAGTGCTAGGTCCAAACTCATCTTCTCAGTGGTGGCCCCAGAGGAGATTTCAGGAGCTGCTGCACACCCCAGTGTTCCCCACGCAGTTCTCCCTGGGCTGGCAGGGGCAGCTGGTGTGGGGCAATGGTATGTCCTGACAAAGCTGGTGGTCCGGGGCTGTGTACTGAGCAGAGCAGGCTCGTGCCCAGAAACGGTCAATTTTGCTCCAGCCCCAAGATTCCTGGTTCTCAGCTGGTCCTGCCTCTCTCAGGCCAGATGCTCCAAAGAGGTTGGGGGCTTGTTGTTCCCCACAGAGGGTGCGGGGGAACAAGGAGTGTCTCACGCCACTTCCCGTAGAGTGGTGCCCCTTGCTTGTCCCTGGGGGAGTCCCTGGGGGGATCCCTGATGCTGCCGAGGCCTGGCCGAGNGCTCTTCCAGGCGCTATAAAGAGCTCCGGCTCCCGCACCTGCCGCTCGGTCTCCACCGCGCCCACTCCCGGTCCGCACCCAGTGCCGGGGCTGGGGCCGCCG
>VZRQ01000650.1:338387-387558 GCA_013397975.1 Machaerirhynchus nigripectus
GCGGCGGGAGCCTCCGCCGAGGGCGGCTGGCGGGGACGGGGCGCCGGTGCCGGGATGCCGGTGTCGGTGCCCACCGCATCACCGCCGCCGCAGGGTTTCTTCAAGCGCACGGTGCAGAACAACAAGCACTACACCTGCACCGAGAGCCAGAGCTGCAAGATCGACAAGACCCAGCGCAAGCGCTGCCCCTACTGCCGCTTCCAGAAGTGCCTCACCGTGGGGATGCGCCTGGAAGGTAGGGACGGCCCGGACACGGCACGGCGGGGGGGGGGGGGGGGGGGGGGGGGGGGGCGGGGGGGGGGGGGGGGGGGGGGGGGGGGGGGGGGGGGGGGGGGGGGGGGGGGGGGGGGCCCNGGACCGGTCGCGCTGTCTCCGCCGCCGCCCCCTCCCCGGGCCGGTCAGTCCCGCCGCCGCTTCGATTCCGTTTTTTCCTCCCAAGTTAAGAAAAAAATCGTTTTTTCGCGTCGTCTCCTTCTTTTCCTTGTTTCATTTTGTTTGCTTCCTCGGGGTTCCTGCTACTACGGCTTCAACTTTCCAGGATTTTTTTTGCTGGCAGGAAGGTTGGGAAATAGCAAATAAATTACTGTTTGCCTTAAGCACATAATTCCAGAAGCCGAGACTTAAGGAAAACGTTTAAAATTACGGGGATCGCAATAAAACTGCCGCAGACCCACCACGAATTATATTTTTCCTCTCGGTGACATTTAATATAACGGATTTCTGACCTCTGAGGGGGCGATTGCAGCCCCACAGCCGCCGCTTCTCTCCCGTCGGCGCAGAGAATCCCGACATAAGAGTCGGGCCCCGACAGCCCGCGTTGTCGCGTGTTGCGGGTTCTGCAATTCTCAGCATCCGGCAACGAAATATATTTGGGGGGACAGGTCGTTGGCACGGGATGGCAGAGTAAAAGCAGAGGCAGAAAGACTCCCCCACTCCAGACTCAGCCGCCCCCTCCCCGCTTCGCCCTTGAAATCGTTTGTGTTTTGTAGCGGGTGGAAGTGGGCTGAGTCCTCCCGCCCGACCCTGGCCGGGCTGAGCCCCTCTCCCGCCGGGCTGAGCCCCTCTCCCGCCGGGCTGAGCCCCTCGCCCGCCGGGCTCGCTGCTCGGGACACGGTGCGGATACTCGGAAAGTCCTTCATGTTCTCGCAGGGCGGCCGCTCGCTCCGGGAGCGGGGTGGGAGCCTGCGAGCAGAAGCGCAGGAGTAAGGCACAACATCGAGCTGCACATTCAACCCCTGCAAACTCCCGGCGTGGGCTGGCTTGCAAAACAGATCCCAGTTCCGCTCTCTTCCCTGGGCTGGAGTTACTGGTGCACTAAATCCCTCGGTGCATGCTCTGGCAGTTTTGATCGATGTCAAGGGGATCTGGGCGCTGGCTGGGGACCCTACGACTGATGGGCAGGGACAGTGTTTGGGGTGCCCAGGGGAAAAGACATGGTCTCAATTTGTCCCTTTCCAGCAGTTTTCGTCGTGTTCACTGTGGAGGTGCTTTGGTCCCAGAGCCGTCCCAACAGCCTTTTCTTGTGTATTTCCTTGCTGTTGGCTCCTTAGCTGAGCTGGGCAGTTGAGGCAGTCACCCAGCCAAGGGTAATGTTCCCATGGAACCGTCTCTTTTGAGGTAAAACAGAGACCACCTTTTTTCAGCTCCCAGTATTTTTGGGCAAGGCATTGGAGGTGATGCTTTGGAGGTGAGTCTACACGTCCGCAGGACAAGAGCAACCCCGAGGTGATTGATTTTGGGAACACAGTGTTGACACAGGCACCCCTCAAAGTGCCTGAAGGGAGGTGGCAGCGAAACTTGCCCGGGGAGAGCAGCATAGCCCTGGCCCAAGGCTGCCCACCGCCCTGGGCACCCTGCAGGCACTACCCATGGCACCATCCGTATCCCTGCCCAGGCAAAGAGAGGTGGCTGAAGGGAGGCACAGCCTGCCCAGCAGCCTGCTCCAGCCAGGGCTCTGCACTGGGATGAGAGCAGGCAAGGCAGTGGGAAGGGGGCTGCAGGGTGCAGGAGACCCCTCCTGCCACCATGGAGTGTGTGTGTGTGGCTTGGGGGTCATCTGCAGATGGTTTTGGGAGAGTTGCTGGGGGTGCAGGCACTTCCTGGGTGGCTCCACTTGGGCCCTCTTGCCCTGGAGGTCAGGGTGCATCGTTTTTTTCTTGGCTGTCAGCTGGGACACAGCAAATAGCAAGTTGTTCCCAATCCCAAGTGTAGCACAAATGGCAGGAAAAGCAGAGCAGGAGGGAATTAAAAGGCCTCTTCTCCCTTTGTGTTCTGCTGGGAGAGGGGAGGAGGTGTACGCAGTTGCCTCTGGAGGGTTTGTGAGACCGGACTGTGAGCACCTCTCGCTGCGTCTGGGAGTGCAGGCAGCACTAGGGGGGTCCCTGCCTCTGCACCCTTGCCCAGAGTCACAGGGGTTTGCTTTGGGATGCAGTCCCTGGGCATCACTGGGCCCGACCTTGAGCAGTGATGGGAACACGTCACTTCGAGGGGGTGTGAGATTTGCTTTTCTGTGTGCTCTGGCTCTGGGGTGTGTGGCCAGGGCTGCCAGACCTGCCTGTGCCAGCTCGGGCTGCCAGCCTGTCTGCCTGTGCGGGACCCCGGCTGGGGTGTGCACACGTGCTGAGGGTGGCCACCTCCCTTGTACCCGAGTCAGGAACTACCCCGGGACAGCTCTCTGCTGCCCGGAGAGCTGTGGGCCGGCTCTCAGGAGCGGGGGCCACAGCACCCCTCTCTTCAGAGGCTGCCGCTGGCAGCCCGCTCCCAGCGAGATGCTGTTTTCATGAATAAAGAATGAGGGAGGAAGCCAGGGCGGCTCTCCTGGGAGCACATTCCTGCTCGTCCTGGAAATGCTGCTGCTCCCGGCCACGCTCCCGCCTTTCCAGCCTGCCTTGGGAGCGTTGGGGAGGTGCTCCAGCTCTCCGGGGGGGCTGGCTGTGTGCCCCAGGATAAGTAGGCAAAAGAAAGGCAGAGGTAACAGCTGAGACGCAAAGCAAGACCCGCTGGCTGTCAGCAGGAACACAAACTTGCAGAGGGCTTTGCCTTCGATGCTCGCTGCGGGCTGTTCTCGCTGGCGCACTCCTCCGTGCCTGTGCGCTGCCGTCCAGCCCCCAGCTCCTGCCTGCCAGGGAACTGAGGCTCTGCCTAGGGGATGCCAGGGCAGCAGCCCCCCGGAGCACAGCAGGGCAGTGCAGGGGACAGGCTCCTGCTGCAGAGAAGCGCCCACTCCCTTGCATGCTGGCAGATCCTTGGGGCTGTTTTGGTTTGGTGGGAACATCCGCTCTGCTGCAGCCGTCAGAGGGGCTCTGCCAGCGGGATGCTCCGGCAGAGCCCTCGCCGAGGCTGGGAGCCCCGGGGCTGGCAGCCTCCTGCCTGAGGCCAGTGGGGTGAAGTGCACCCGCTGGGACCTGCCAGCCGTGCTGCCCGACAAAGGGGCAGAGATTTGCAGGGAAGTAGCACGTGCAGCCTGGGTGGAGGGAACCAGGGTCCTGAGGGGGCTGTGCGGTCCCAGGCTCTGCAGAAAACAAGGAAATGCCGGGGCTGCTCCAGTGACAGGGCTTGTTAAAACTACGGTGGGTGTCAAACCCCGTCCTCTGCTCAAGCTTTAAGGGCTGTCTCCTCAACCCACGGGGAATGAAAGCTGCTTTATCCCCCAGCTCATTTTGTAGTGAAAGCCAAATGTGTCTTTCTTTCCTGCAATCCCCAGAGGCTCTGAGGGTGACACTGGCTGGCTGGGAGTGTCACAACCTGCCGTTGGCTCTCTGGGAAGGTCTCCCCAGTGCCCCCAAATCCTTTTTGCCACTAAATCGTGTCCCCCAGCATTTTCTCTGTGCCCTGTGGAAGCCCTGGTCTCTCTCCATGTGGGTTCACTGCAGTCTCTGCCCTCTCCCTGTGTCCAGCTGTCCGTGCAGACCGGATGCGTGGAGGGAGGAACAAGTTTGGACCCATGTACAAGCGGGACCGTGCCTTAAAGCAGCAGAAGAAAGCTCTGATCCGTGCCAACGGCTTCAAGCTGGAGACAGTGCCTCAGATCATGTCCCCTGTGCAGAGTGACTACAGCCTGTCCTCCACCATCCACAGCATCCATGCCATGTCCAAGACCCTGCCGCCCAACCCGGCCGCCCTGACGCCCGTGGATTACGAGCGCAGCCCCTACGGGACGCCCTCCCTGGGAATGACTGTGCCCGGCCACGCGCCGCTGCCCGGCTACCACTACCCCTCCTTCCCCAACCGCACCATCAAGTCCGAGTACCCTGACCACTACACAAACGCCCATGAGGCTGTGCCTGCTTACATGTACCCAGAGACCTACCCCAGCAGCTCCCCTCCCGACATCCCCGAGGTCATCCTGAAGCTGCTGCAGCTGGAGCCTGACGAGGCCCAGGTGAAGGCACGGATACTGTCCTGCCTGCAGCAAGAGCAGGGCAAAGGCCGGCACGAGAAACTCAGCACCTTCGGCCTCATGTGCAAGATGGCTGACCAGACCCTCTTCTCCATTGTGGAGTGGGCACGGAGCTGCATCTTCTTCAAGGAGCTGGAGGTAGGACCTGTGGGGATGGATGCTGCTCTGGGGGGACAATGGGAGGCGGGCAGGATTGAGGCTGCCGTGGTGTGAGGAGGGGATGTGGCTGTGGGCAGGATTGAAGGTGAAATGTTGTGAGGACAGGGCGACAGCCATGAGCACAAGCCTGGGACCATCCCTGCAGATCTGTTGACACATCCCAGTGCTTCTCCCAGCTCCCTGCACGGCAGGGCTGGAGGTGCTGGGCCCGGCTGCGATGCCAGAGCGATTCCCACTGTCGTGTGGGGCTAATGATTTCAGATTCATCACGGCGGGGCAGGTGTTGAGGCAATTGCCGGCAGAGTGACTGTGGTGTCAAGCTCAAGATATAATTGAAAAATGTAACGTTGAGGAATTATAGTTGAGACAATTCTCTCCTCTGCCTTTAGGAGGAAAATCGATGTGGTCAGGTGGGTCCTATTAGCGCCAGGCAGCCGGGGCAGGGCTGGCTGGGGCAGGGGACACCCCGAGCCTGCTCCACAGCCGTGCCTGCTGCCAGCAGCCCACGAGTGTGCCTGGCTGGGGGACATGGAGCTGACCTCCATCCTGCCAAGACATCCCCTCTAGCAAATGTCCTTGAACATTTACTGGGGCCAAGGCAGGGTCAGGAGTGCTGGGGCAGCTTCTGCTATCCTGCACACCTTGCCAAGCTTTCAGAAATTTTCCATTCATGTCATGGGCTGACGTAAGATCCCAAACTGGTGCAAAAATGGGAGAGAAAATTTTGTAACATGGCCAAAACCCAGAAACCAATGTCCCAGGGCAGCTGTGAGACTCAGGTGCTTTTTTGTGTTTCCAGCATGAGGTTGTGCTGCCTGGCTCTGGCCAAAACCACCATCTTCCAGTGGGACTGTGCTGTAGGACAGGACCAAGCTCTTCCCTGTGCCATGGGTGCCATGGGGCTGAGTGTGGCCAAGACTCGTGGCTCAAAATAGCCCCCGTCTGCCAGAACAGTGCCAGGAAATGGCATTGTGGGGGTGGGTTGGGCTTGTTTCAATCATATCAGTGTCCAGCCTGGATTTTGGGAACAGGGTGGTTGTTGTTTTGCAGGAGATATTGTAAACAGTGTAAATTCAGTTCCCAGCTGTATAGCTGTGTAGCCTTGTAACTCCATTGTCAGCCTGATTGTGCCACCAAAATAGGCTGTTCCTGTGTGGATCGGTGTCGGCGGGTGCTCCTCCTGCCGTGGGACTCTGGGGGGGATGGCAGTGCCACAGGCCTCACCTGGGCAGAGCTGCCAGCATCCTGCTGGGAGCAGGGCACGTGCCCTGCTATACTCAGGACATGGGGTTTGGTGCTCAGTGGATGCCCACGTCCATCCCTGCCATCCTGGGGGCTCATGCTTTTTGCCTTCATCCTCATGGCGATTGTGGTGTGCATTCCTAGCATCTCGCAGGGCCTGCAGGACACCACAGCCCACCCTGGCTCCAGGGGGAGGGGGAGAGGGAGAAAGCGGCAGCGCCGTCCTTGGCTCCCTCCTGTGCACAGACCCCCAGGCAGCTCTGAGCCCCAGCACAGAGCAGAGGTGCCCGGTGTCCCCGGGGTCCCTACAGGTGGTGCTGGGTCTGCCCCTGCCCACCCGGCACGGTGCATCCTCACTGGCCAGGGCGGTGGCTTTTCCTCAGGCATGGGAGAGCAGCCAGTGGGAAGCAGGAGTCGGTCTGAGATCTTGAATCCCCATTCCTGCTCCTGCCTGGCACATAAAAGCAAACGGCTGCTGGGGCGGTAAATGAACTCCTGCTAGCGCAGGGTTTATGGCTCTGCCCTGAAGCCAGCAGGGAGGAACGTGGCAATCTCCGAGATCGATGGCACCGGCAGTCCCCGCTGGGTGCTCGGGGTTCCTCAGGGCGGGGATGCCAGCAGCCCTCTCCATCCCCCGGGAAGGTCTGTGTGAAGGTGGTGGTCCCCAGCCCCAGCAGGGAAGGGCTGTTGGCCGAGGCCAGAGCAGGGACCCAGGCTGGAACCACCCCGTGCTGGGACACCACTCCAGGGCATCCTGCCAGGCTGGCACTACACGGGGAGGAGGTGCAGGAAGGTGAGGAAGGGAGGTGTGGGCAGATTGCCCCATCATGGCTTGCCCTGCCTGAGCCCTCCCAACACCCCTGTGCTCCTTCCACAGGGCTGTTGGCAGAGACCTGGCTTCTCTCTGGGGTCTCACAGGGAGCCTGGAGAGGAAGGAGCAAATCCTCAGGGACATGGGGAACTGCTGGCTCATGCCTGGTTAGGACGAGCCTTTGGTCCCTGCCCGTGGAGAGTGGGAGCAGTTTCCCCTGGAGCTGGCCAGTCTTGTTCCCATTCCCATTCCCATTCCCACCCTAGCAACCTGGTGAGGGCCAGACTGGGTGCTCTGCTGTCTCCAACACTCCTGGCACGGTGCCTGGGCTGGGGGACACTGGGGACAACCCCCCTGGCTCCACCACTGCGCCCGGGGAAGGAGGGGGGCCACGGGCTAATGGCCTCTTGACATCGGCTCACACGCCACGTCCGCCCGCAGGCGCGGGGCAGTCAGATTGAAAACAGATTTAACTTCCCAGATATATCGTTTCATTTAAGGGCCAGTAATTCTGTCAGTCTGCCACTGACAAACGAGGGTCCCCATGCCAATCCGCCGGGAGACTGATGTCGCGGCGTTCATCTCGTGTCACCAGGAGGAGAATTACGGACTGCGCTGGCCTTCGGAGGCAAGAGTAATAACGCTGCACGGCAGAGGGGGATTTGGGGGCCCGCTTGTTTATCGAGGGCCGGCCAGGCAGCCGCGGCGCGAGGCCGCGCGGGCGGAGGTGGAAGAGGTCAGCGCTGACGCCCATAAATACGAACTTTAACTGAGTCTAGATGAGATGTGTCAGGACTGAGGGAAGATTTGCAGCATCTTTTCAGGAAGAAAAATATGGGCCAGGGGTGAAATATATTTTGTTGGGTCGTGAGTCTCAGGCAACTTTGTCCTTTCAGATGTAATTTTTTTATATGTATATGGAGAGAGACAGACAGAGGGACGTGCACGCGCGTGCGCTTGCACACTCACATTGTGTCTGGTTTTGGTGTGCTTTATACACGCATGTCTTGCACAGCCTGCTTTATATAGGTGTCACTGCCATACCTACATATCAATATAGTGTACACAGGGTTGCAGTGACCTTTAGATTGGGATGAGCAACCAGGAATGTTAAACAAATTGCCACAGTTTCAGCCCGAAGGCCAGGCTGGGCTGGCTGTGCGGCGGGTCCCTGCGTCACTGGAGGGGCACAGCGCAGCCACAGGGTGGTGGGATGATGCTGATACCCTCCTCAGCCCCTTTGTGCCCAGGGACTGGGGCAAAGCCCCCTTCCATCCACAGGCAAATTCCATTGATGGGGGGATGCTGAGGGCAGCACCGTTCCCATGGACCCTGTGCTCACTGGGTCTGTCTGCTGGGCTGCTCTCCCTCAGTCGTACTCAGAGATCCCAGAGCCACGACAAAGCCTGTTTGCAGTCAGTTGCTTCTCTGCCTTTAACATGTGGGTCATCTTGACCCCATCTCTGGCCAGTCGCCAGAGCGTTTTTGGCAGATTTAAAATCTCCTTCTGGTCATGGATGCTGCAGCAATGTTCAGCATCTCTTGCACTGGGGGAAATGTGACGCTTCCCTGCCTGTGGCGTCGCGGCCGGCGCAGCCCCGCCTGCAGAGCCGTGGTGCCCGCGCAGCCGGGGCTGCAGCAGCGGGGGAGCCAGCAGGGAGGGCTGTCCTGGGCTGGCCACCCTGCTGTCGGGGGTTACTTGTTTTAAGATGCACATTGTGGTGGGATCTGGGCAGGGCAGTGGGGACCTGCGCTGACCATTAACACCTTGGGCGCGTGTGGGTTTTCCACTGTGGGTGGCTGGTGGACACTAAGCCACTTCGGCACTTCTCAGTAGCCAAGGTGATGGGTCCTGCTTGCACTCAGTAACTGCTGGGCTGCGGCTCGGGGTGCTGACGTGTGCCATGCACCTGCCAGAGGGCTGTGGGGAAAACCCTGTGCCTGAGATCTGGGAGGAGGCTCGGAGGGCATCTGTGGGGCGGGGGCAGGCAGGGGGCATCTGAGTGCTGCTTGTGCCTGTGGCTGGGGATTGATGTCCTGGGACCACCTGAGGGCATCCTGCCAAAGAAGGGCTGCTAGTGGGTCACTCTCCATCCTAAAGTGGTGGTACCCGGGGTGGGGGATGCCCTGACCCAGCCGTGCAGGGAGCAGTGAGCACAGGGCAGCTGTGCCATCCCTGTGTGGCCTGGGGCATATTTTGGGGAGCCGCAACACTTGCAGGGTTTTCCTCACCTTCCACCTACGAACTCACAAGGAAGGTTGCAGAAGATTTAAAACTACACCCACGTGCAGGTCCTGCAGCCCTGTGCCCGGGCAGCACCATCCCCGCCTCTGCATGCCCTGCCTCCCTTCTGGCGCCACCCCAGACCCTTTCCCACAGAGAGCTGCATTTTCTGTGGGTTGCAACCCATCAGGGATTGCTCTTCCACTGTGGGGAGGGTTTCAGTCCGTGTTTTGTGAATGGGTTAAATGCTCGCTTTAAAAAAAAGATAAAAATTGCCTCTCAAAGACAGCTTGCATCAGGCCTTTGATAAAGCACTCCGTGGAAAAGCCTTGACATTAAAAGAGGAAGATCCTTTGCTTAACTTTTAAGGGCGAGCGTGTGTGCTGCCGCCTCACTGGGAGGATTGATTGCCTCTGAGTGCCCCTCCATTAGCAGCGCTCTGCTCCCGGCAGGCCAGGCCAGGGCGGGCTGCAGCCGGGAGACCCAGCCCAAGCCCCTCTGCAGCAGAGTTCCAGTGCCGGAGCGGGGCCGTGGGGGCTGCCTGGGCCACGGGGACACCCAGCTTGGTGCTGGGGACAACTCCCAGCCAGCCCTGACTGGCCCACAGAGCCCCCAGCCCACCCCATCATGCTCCCAAGCGCATTCCCCCGTGCCATGGCCATGTGGCTCTGGTGCAGTGCGACGCTCCCGGGAAGCACCGCGGCACGTCGGAGCGTGCTGGCAAGGGAACGGCCCTGCTGCAGCTGTGCGGGGTGAAATGTGTTGCTGAGGGGCTTCAGGGAGGGAGCCGACCCCCCCTCAGACTTTGAGAGAAGCTGATTAGCAATTTTTAAAAGAAGAAATTAAGATTTCAAAATTATTGAAGTGCTTTCTTTGGAAAAGCTAATTTTTAAAAACGGCTTTCAAGGCAAAACCTTCTGTCTGTCCCTTCTGGAGCTCATCCCGCTCAGGAATGAGGCACAGGAAAGAACTTCCAAAACAACGCCCTGACCGAGCCAGAGCGGAGGCGCTCGGCACCGGCCGGGATCCTGCAGCTGGGCTGGCCACCACTCCCTGCTGGGGCTGGCCACCGTCACAGCCGGCCACTCGCCTTCTGGCAGGGTCACCCCGGGTGCAGAAAGTCTCCATTTTGGTTTAGTGCAGAACGAGCTTTTCCCCAGGGTTTTGCCGAGCAGCCGCACAGGGGCCTCGCACTCGGCAGCGCTGGGCCACGACCCGCGGCTGCCGCACTGGTTTGGGGATGAGGCGGCGAGCACAGCCCCGGCGGCCCCGCAGTGCCCACGGCCCTGCCCTGCAGGCGGCTTGGTGCCATCGGGCAGGAGCGGTGCCACGGCCCGGCCACCGCCACTGCCTTCCCACCTGATGCCATTCCCTGCCCTGCCGCACGACCGGCTCTGGTCACACTCGAGAGACAAATCCCGGCGGCTCGCGGGGAGTGCCGGCTCTGAGACCATAAAGCTCTTTCTCATCTGGCTTCTATTCCTTTTGCAATCTCCCGGCGCAGGTTTATTGCAGCCTCTTCAGCAAAACGAGGGCATTATCCAGCCCTGTGATGCTGCATCTGTCTTCCCTCTATTAAAGGGGGAGCACAATGGCCCTGCAGAGCTCGGCTGCTGGCACTGGATTTGCTCCGCGGGGAGCTCGTGGAGGCAGTACTGTAATCCCAACCCTTTCCCTTACCCATCCCTGCAGGAGAGGGGAGTCCAAGCAGGGCAGGAGTTCAGTCCTTTGTGGAAAGGAGCTGGGGTTCGGTGGAGAACAGTGCCAAGGGGATGAAGCCAGAGACTCGTGGCGGTTCTTGGCAGGGCAGTGGGGAAGGCAGCGTGCCCTGCATCCTGCCACAGCTCCAGGCACAGGGGCCTGGCAGGGCTATTAGTGCTTCCCAATGCAGCTGTTGGCTCTGGCAGCTCATCCCGCCAGTCCCTGGTGCTGCCTGCAGTCCCCGGTGCCCTGCGAGACCTTTGGGGACCCTTCCAGCTGGTGTCCTGGCTAGAGCTCCTCACAGGGACAGTCCCAGGTGTTTCTCTGGGCACAAGTGCACGTGACCACAAGTGCGTGTGTGGGTGCGTGGGCAGGGCCGGGCTGGCAGCTGCAGGGCACAGCGATGTCCCGCGCCCGGCTGCTCCCCCACGGCCGTGCTGACCCCCAAACCTGCCATCCTGGGCAGGGAGTCGAGGATGGGCACTGCCTTCTTTCGTTTTAAAGTATCCAGAGGGGCTGTCCGGACACACAGGCCCTTTGTGCAGCCAGCGCGTGTCCCTCCTGCAGTCATTTTGTTAAAATCTGTGTGTGATTTGGGGAGGTTGTGCCTGGTGGGGGAAGACCCGTGCTGATAAGAGCCAGCAAGTGCCACTGAAACATGCTGAGCTGCTTTGAAGCCGGCTCTGCAAAGCCACCTGCCCATCTCCTCTCCTCCAGCCCAGGGTCCTCCTTTCTGGGGTGAAGCTCCAGGTCTCTGTGCTCACACCAGGGGTCCCCCCTCCTGTGGGATGTCTGCCAGGCACAGGGTGGGTGCTGTGCAGTGGGTGTCAGCCGTGCTGTTCCCGCTCTGTTTCAGGTGGGTGACCAGATGAAGCTGCTGCAGAACTGCTGGAGTGAGCTGCTGGTGTTTGACCACATCTACCGGCAGCTGCAGCACGGCAAGGAGCACAGCGTGCTGCTGGTCACCGGCCAGGAGGTGAGAAATGGCCTCTGGGACTGTGGCGGGGCTGTGGAGGGGCAGCGGGGACGGGCAGGGGCTGTGTGGGGAACAGAGTGATTACTGTCTTTTGTCCCCGTGTGACCAACTCGGCGTAGGGCAGACAGGTGGTGTTGCTACACTCTGGGACCTGCAGCAGGTCCCATCCTGTCCCATCCTGCCATACAGCTCCTGCTTCTGCAGAATAATGTTTCTTATGGAAAGATCAACAGCCCCACCTGGACTCTGAGCGGTGGGATGTGAGGAGGGGCCCCTTCCCTCCCCGGGGGTGGCTTTTGGAGGTGTGGTGCCTCCAGTTCCTTCAATTCCCTGTGAAAGGCCCCCCTGTTTTAAATGGTGTTCCTGTTTCACCTGTCAGTCCTTTTTTTTGGACACCTCTAATTCTCAGTCAGTGCTCAGGGCTCACCCCGGCTCCCGGCCTGTGTGAGGTGCCCTGCAGCAGGTGGTGGGGCTGGTGCTGCCAAAGCTGATGCCACCCCCATCCTCGCAGGTGGACATGTCGACCGTCGCAGCCCAGGCCGGCTCCATCCTGAACACGCTGGTGCTGCGGGCGCAGGAGCTCGTCCTGCACTTGCACTCGCTCCAGGTAGACCGGCACGAATTCGTCTGCCTCAAGTTCCTCATCCTCTTCAGCCTCGGTGAGTGCAGCCGGGGGGGCACCGGGGCGAGGGGCAGCAGCTCCGGGGTCGCGGCTGTGCCGCTGCGCGCGGGGTCTGGGGCAGGAGCGCGGCCGGAGGGGCCCACGCAGCCCAGGGTCCGGCTGTGCGGCAAAGGGGCTTCTAACGAGGAGCCGGGAGCGAGAGCTGGCACCTGCCTGCCCCCTCTCACCCGGGATCCAAAACGTCTCCCGCGGCGGGGCTGGGCTCTCCTCCGGCCGCAGGGGTCATTGTCACCCCTTCGGCCAAGCGGAGCCTGTTTTGGTCACTCGCCCATCACAGCGGGCAGGGAAACGAGCGCTGATACGGCCGAGGGAAAACAGGAGTGTTGACAGAGGCGGCCGCGGCCGGGCCGGCCGTATCTGCCGGGATTTGCGTCAGAGGGCCCGAGCGCCGCGCTGGGCAGGGGCTCCTGCGCTCCTGATTAGGCTCAGGCCGGAGCCGGCGGCCGGGCAGAGCCGGCGCGTTCACACGCTCCCACCTCACCCAGACAAAATAACACCGGAGCCGCGGGCGCTGTTCCAGAGCCTGGAACGTCCCTGGGGTGGCAGAGCCCGCTCCTGCCCCGGGATCCCTGTGGCAGCCGAGCGCTGGTGCTGGTGCTGGCACGGTGAGCCCAGCACTGTCTGTGGCAGACCTGTGTCCAGCCCTGTCCTTGTCCCCACCCCAGCCCTGTCCCTGTTCCAATGCCTCGCTCTGTGCTTGCACTTCTGCATCCGTGGGGTCCCGTCCAGGGACAGCGGTGGGAGCTGCACCTGCAGCATCTCCTCCCTCAGCTTTCCTTTCCTCTGGAGCTGTTTAGAAATCCAGAGAAACGAAACACGATAATTCGCTGCTCAAGCAGTGATAAGGTGTAGCACAAACAGTGCCCAGGCTGGGAAATGAAGGAGCTGGGGGGCTCATACCCCGAACAAGGACCTCCCCTGGCTGCCGCCCCGCGGTCTCAGCATCAGCAGGGCCAGGTCCCCCCGTGCTGCCCCGGGTTCCCAGTGTCCCCTGGCACGGCACAGCACAGCGAGCAGGAGCAGCGTCCTCCCCGATGGCTTCCCCAGAGCAGCGGCTTTCAAGGAGGGCGTGGAATCCAATAGCTGTGTTTTCCCATACATCATTTTGCCCCAAATGCAACTTTTCCTCTCCATATTGCAGAGCTCACTTGGAGTAATTTGCCCTTCGCAGGCTCAGCTGTAGAGGACGGGATTGTGTATTATGTGCAGGATGTAATTGCCTTTAACAAGAGAATTTCCACATTTACCACTCTGCCACAGCACAGTCAAAGCCAAGCCCTGCTCACAAGAGCTGCCATTTGAGTTCTAAATAGATTTCTCTCCTGAGCAGGTAAAGAGATTTAATTAAAATTAGGGCTTCTCAAAATAGCAATATTTATGAGGACGGCACAGGTTAGCTTTGTTCTACAGAAGGGCTTAATAGAGCCTTAATGGATTGACCTATCATTCGATTTCATGACTTACATTCATGAAGCAGCTACTCTTGGGGAGGGGAGGAAGAGAGGCTTTTATAGCCCACATTCCCTTAAGCGTTTGCAATTTATCAGCAGCTTCTCCCAAACAAAAGGAGCTGTGAATAGGAAGAACACTTGAGGGCATAGAAATAATCCCAGGCATATCTGTATGTGTGATGGGAGGCTTTGTCACAGGACAGTCTTTGCAACTGCTGCAGTGTCTCTAAATGAAGTGAGTCAATGTTATTTGGACAACATTCTTTATTCCTTGCAGGAATGAAAAGATTATTCAAATATTCAATTAAACAGTGAATAGGGTCTTTCAGAGAACCAGGTGAGTTCATCGAGTAGAACTAGCTATTGTTGAGCCAACTCAGGGGATAGATTTGACATTTATCAATATAACTTCTTTTTTTTTAATGACATGCACAATAACCTTATGCAGATAAAGAGATTTTATAACAACAACCCGGGTAGCAGGAGACAATAGGAGCAAATGTGCCGTCAGAGCGAAAAGGGAAGGGTGGTCTGATACACTGCATCTTGGCACAACCTGTGCCCTTTGTGCCTGCCCCAGCAGTGCCCGTGCTGGCCATGGGCATGGCCTGAGGCTCACAGCCCCCGGCTGTGCTGTGCCTCCCCTCCCTGGGCTCCGCAGCCCCCCCGACCACGCCTCCACTCCCGGCTCTGACCCCCGGGGGCTCCCACCTTTGCTGGGCTGCAGCAGCCTTGGGTGCCACGGTCCCTTCAAGGGAGCCCCAAACTCCCAACTGCCTTCCGGCGTGTGGGACCATCGCTGTGCAGCTGTGGGTGGTGACGGGGGCAGTGCCCAGCGCCGGTTCCCTAAAGCCACCGAAATCTGCGTGCAGGGACAGCTGACCCTGCCCGCACCTCAGTGCCGCTGCCCCTGCTGAGCTGCTTCTCACCCTGCTGGCAGCAGGATTATGGGAAGCTGCTGTGGCCCCGGCCAGGCGTGGAGGATTAGGGTTTCCAGGCTGGTGAGCCTGGTTGCCACATTGGAAAGACCAGGTTTATCAGGGAATTAATTCAGCCGCTTCCTCGACCTTCAGGAATTAAAGAGGGCTGATGGCAGCGACTGCCAGTGTGTTGGCACAGCTGGCAACACCTTCTGGCTTTGCAGCTTCCTGGGCAGTGAGGGCAGGGAGACACCAGTCCTACTGCCAGGCGGTTTGGAATCTGTCTTCAGCCTCAGGGGAGCCCTGAGGAGTAGGGTAGGGATGGAGAGCCTGTGGCTGGGTAGGGACGGGGTGTGGGACCCCTCCTGCACTGTGATTTCATGTGTGAGGGGCATCGACCCGAGAGTGTGGGTCCCTCCTGGCTCACCCAGCACAGTGTGACACGGATGGGGCAGACACGTGAGTTTGGCACCATTTCATGCCCATCCTCCCCCTTGCAGACGTGAAGTACCTGGAGAACCACACGCTGGCCAAGGATGCTCAGGAGAAGGCCAACGCGGCGCTGCTGGAGTACACGGTCTGCCACTACCCCCACTCCACGGACAAGTTTCGCCAGCTGCTGCTGTGGCTGGCCGAGGTCCGGGCGCTGAGCCTGCAGGCCGAGGAGTACCTGTACCACAAGCACCTGAGCGGGGAGGTGCCCTGCAACAACCTCCTCATCGAGATGCTGCACGCCAAGCGGACTTGAGCGGCCACCAGCAGGACCCGGCAGCGCCCCAGTGCCTCCAGCAGGGGCAGGACTGGTGCCCGGGGCTGGCAGGCACCGCCTCCCCCCCTGCCTTCCTCAGTGATGCTATTTAACCTCTGCTATTGAAGCGCCCCGGAAGGTTTCGTACACAGTGAGGGCACTCGAGGCTGCGGGGCCGTGGCTTGGCTGCCGGCCTGCCCCGTTGGCAGTGCTGACCCCCAGCTCCACTGCGCACCTGGTGCCCAAACCTGCCACTTGCCAACCCGGCTCAGCAGCACCAAGGAAGGGTAAAGCCTGTCCCGGCTTTTCTCCTGTTTCTGCTCCTCTCCTGCTGCCCCCACCGGCTGTTTCTTTACTGCTGCCATCCCTCCCCAACCCTGCCCATGTCTCAGGGCCCCTCGTGCGCAGGGCAGGAGAGAGGGGAGGTGAACTCCCCCCGCTTGTGGTTTTGTCGTGGTTGAGGTGTCTCCAGGCACCAGGGAACACACGGAGGTGGAGGATTTCTGCAGGAACCACGCAGAATGCTGGGGCTGGGCTGGAGATGTTGGCCCCACGCCGCTGTGCCAGGACCCCAAGGTGCAGGTGCTGGCTCCCAGTTGCTGCCAGCTCTCTGTCCTGCAGCTGCCCCAGCCAAGAGAGGGCAGGCAGGGATGGACAGCTCTGAATCCTCATCTGAGGTGCATTTTCCTAGTGCCTGCTGGTGCTGGAGGCAGCAGTTCTGGCTTTGCAGCCTGTGGCAGCCACAGCGCCCAGAGCCCAGAGCTGCCCACGGGCAGCACAGCTCTGTCCTGCCCACAGGTGTGGTGGCAGAGCAGCCAGGCAGGAGGGAGGTGCAAGCTCCAGCACATGCCCAGGATCTTGGGGAAACCTGGGGAGCTCTGCAGCCCCTCCTGCATTTACCTGCTGAGTGAGTGGGTAAGGAAGAATAAGGATTGTCCTGCACTTCATGCTGGGCCTCCCGGCCCCCTCCTGTGCTCTGCCGTGTCCCCAGGGGACAGCAAATGCTGTGCAGAAGCCACAGGCAAAGCGCTCTCTGTTCCTGTCCCGTCAGGGGGCAGGGGCTCACAGACAGGACTGGGAGCGCTGGGGGCTGCAGCCCCCCAGACTGGGCCGTGCTGGACTCTCACTGCTGCCTTCTCTTGGTCGCAGCCATGCTCTCCTCTCCTCCGCCCTGCCACTGGGGCAGGCACAGCCCCTGCCCCACGGACCCCGGCACTGGGGGTCCTGCAGCAGGGCCGGGGTGGTTCGGCTTTGTTCCCCAGGCCGGGGATGTCCTCGTGCCCAGCGGCCGCTGCAGCTCTGCAGAGCCGGTGCCTCGAGGAGCCACGGAGGCTGCGCCCGGAGCCGCGCGGTTTGTGAAGCTTGTTAGACACACAAGAGCATGTTTGTCTCTGCTTTAACACGTTTGTGCATTTTCCTCCTGAAGTCTGTGGTTTGGTTTCACCTTCTTCTTTTTGTGAACTTAAAAGAACTGGAGAAAATGTTTTGGGAGGTAAAAGATGTTTTATTTTCAGAAAATGAAAAGTGTCCTTAAGTGTCTCTCTCTGTCTCTCACATCCTTTCCTCCCTCTCATCCCTGCCCTTCCCCACTCCTCCCCCTTCCTTCCCAGGCAGAAGGCTACCAACTTCCTTGTCAGGAGCGAACCACTGTAATAAATTTTGCAGTTCATTTAAAATGGCAAACTTTCTCTTTTTTGACTGTCTTTCTAACCCTCGTGGTTGGTGCTTGGCATGGGGAGGGCTGGGTGTTTGTGGGTGCACTCCTGGGGTGTCACCCACCTTCGTGGGACCGGGACAGCGTGGCTGCAGGAGGGGGCTGCTGCTGCTGCCTTTGATTCAGGACACTGGGGACTCCAGATCGCTTCAAAGTGCTGCTGGGAATTGCCATAGCGACTCCTAGAATGTTTCACAAGTGAGCACAGGAACAGCAATGTTTATGGGCAATTAGTGGGCAGTGCCCTGGGCCTTGCACCGTGGCCAAACCCCCTTCGCTGGGCTCATGAGCCCTTCCTTTGGACACAGTGCAACAAGGAGAGGAGACTGTCTTTAAAATCAGCATTTACTGTTGTCATAATCAGCAAAAACCCACCACATTTTCTATGTTCTAAACGCTGCAGAGGTAAGAGGAGAAGAGGGAAGGAAAGCAGCGCCCAGCTGGCAAGGGGCCAGGCCAGCCGGGCGGGAACCCAAGCGGGAGCAGGGAGAGGATTTTTGTCCTAAACAGCAGAAGATGCTATTGATGTCAGCTGGCTTAGAAAAGGCTTGAAGCCAGCTGCTGGCTTCCCTGGTGCGTGTGCTTCGTACACAGCCCGTCCCCAGCCCTGCCCCAGCTCAGGGGTCCTTCCGTCCTCACTGGCACAGGAGCGTGGGCAGCGCCCGGGCACGGCTGCCACGGCAAAGCTGGGCTGGTCCCCATCGCACTGCTCCAGGTCCCCCGGGCTAAACGAGCCCTACTGGCAGCAGCAGTGAGAGCGCACAGCCGAGCCCTGCCAGCGCTGCCGGCGGGGACGTGGGGCAGTGGTGGCAGCGCTGTCCCAGGCCAGCCTTGGCTGCCCCGGCAGAGGCTGCAGGGGCCATGGGGACCCCAGAACACAAGTACCTGCGTGCTGAGTGCCCGCCCAGGAGAGGAGCAGGGCAGTCGTCAGCAGCAGACAAAGCCCCATGAGACCCCACACTGCCCCTGCTTGGTTCGGCTGCACGTGGTGCTGGGATGGAGTGCGGGGTGACAGCTCTGCCCGGGCTGGGAGCTCTCCAAGGGAAGCCAGCTCCTCCGACCTGCTATCCTTCCTGCTGGAGGGCCCTCTGCATGGTAGGCTCGTCACACAGAGACTTCTCAGAAACCTAAACCAAAAGAGAGAAGGTCTCAGCTGCGCTGGCAGCAGGGGCGGGCGGGGGTCCCACAGCCCCTGGCAGAAAGCACAGCCCAAGCCTGCTGCAGGACAGAGCTGCAGGTGCGGGTGGCACCGGGGTGGCACGGCCAGCCCTGCCTGTCAGTGGCACAGCTCTGTCGTCCCAGAGACCCCCCTGTCCCTTTGGGGGTCTCTGAAACGTGGTCCTTATGACAGGGAGCCAAAGCAGCCTCCAAGCACAGGGCCACGGCTGTAGGGAAACCTCTTCTTCCCTGGTCACTCACCGGCCTGAGCACAGCACCCAGTGCTGAGAGCACGGAAGAATGAGCTTTAGATGGGATTTAAGGGAAACACCAGCTCTGCCATGGCAGGAAGCACCGGTGCCTCATGGGCTGCATCTCCTCCAGAGGGTACACAAGGGATTCCTCAGGAAGGGCCATGGTGATCCCAGCACAGGCAGCCCAGGAGGGTTGGCGTGGGNGCTTTCCTGGCTTTGAATCCCAAAGACTCATAAATTCCTCATTATTTCAAACCAGTCTTATGTAACACAATATGGTGAGAGTTGCAGAGTTACTCAGTATCGATCAGAGGAAGGCTGGGCCGTGGAGACAAGATCCATGTTGCTATGTGTGGCTTAGCAACATATAAATGTATTCAAACAGAATAATGAAATTATCGTGGGGAAACAAAGCAGCCCTCACTTGAGGAGATGGAGGATGTGGAGGCCTCTTGGAGCCCTTGTTTGCCAAGACAAGGAAGATGGGACTTATTGTTTGTGCAAATATGCAAACGGCCCCAGCCCTCCCCTGCTCGCAGCAAGTGTGTGACGAAGCCGGCAGGGCTCGCTGCACAGAGCTGCTCCCTACAGCTGGGCTGGAGCTCATTACTGAGGAACTGCTCCACGCACTGAGCCCTTGTGGGGGAGGCCATGCCTGGCTCTTGCCACAGCCACGCTGCGAAATTCCCCATTTCTCTGCTTCTGGCCTGGGGTTCACCTGGATTTTATCTGCCCTCACCCATGCCCCCTGCCACCTCCCCATGGACCCACTGGCTGTCTCTTGCACTTGGAGCCAGTGCAACACCCAGAGCTCTCTCAGGAGCGTGCCTGAGGCCCTGGAGCAGAGAAGTGCTGGACCCCATCCCAGATCCAGCACAGCTTTCCTGGGAGAGACAGGTGGGCTCCTCCTAGGTCTCTGCCAGAGCTCCTGCTGGCAGCAGCACAATTTTCATCAGCTGGCTGGCAGCTTTCAGATAAAGATATCTGGAGCTAAACACGTCTCTTTTCATTAACTATTTGGGAGACAACAAACAGAAGAGGGGACAGTGTCTGTGCTGGAATGAGCTGTCCCCATTCTGGCACCCAGGAGCCGCGCAGCGCTTTGCTCTGTGATCAGGATGTGAAGGCACAGGGCTGTGTGAGGCTGAGCGGCGCTGGGGGGCCGCAGCACCCCTACAGCTGGGCACTGCCGCCTTTGAGTGTCTGCTTTAATGGCTGGAAGCACTCGCGGCTGAGCCCGGAGCGGCGCGGCGGGGCCGGCCCTGGCGCTGTGCCGCTGCACGAGCACAAGTGTGAGAGGAGAGCTCTTCTGGTTCAAGATCTTCTCCTTCACCCCAGGCTCAAGGATCGCCCAGCCACGGGGGCAGCCTGGGGGGCTCTCAGGGAGGGTGGCCGGGCACAGCACTCCCTGCACCCCTCGCCACTCCCACGGCACCGAGCCCAGCCTGGCGTTCCATCACCCTCTGTGCAGACCTGGGCTTCTAAAAACACACTGAGGGCTCACCTGAGAAAATAAAACCAAACTAAACAACCCACTTCTTTGCACAGCCGGAGTTTAATAACACATATGGGCCATAAAATGCGCAGAAGCGGGAGAGGGTGGGAGGGCAGAGCCCAGATGCCTGTGTGGGGTGTAGGTCTCGCTGCCTCTGAGACCCCACTCCCATGCCCAAAGTGCCGCTGCACAGCTACTCCTGGGTGCCACCGCTTCTGCCTTTCTCATGTGTCCACTGTGGGGAGGAAAGCTGCACTGCTTCTGGGTGGCATCGTCTCGAAAATAGTCTGAGGATGCCCTGCTTAGACACTTCATGTGGAGCAAAGTCAGAAACCTGCTAATGCACTGCTTGCCTTGACAAAAGAAAATGTCACAATGCAGGAAAACCACGATCGCTCCACCCCTGGTGTGTCCTCACTGCACTGTCTGCCTGAGGTCCCCATCCGGGAGCTGCACTGGGAGCACTGGGAGTACCCAGCAGTGGTTATTAAAGAAAATAAAGTGAAATATGCTCCATTTGTGTTCTGAGGAGCTGGGAACCTGCCCAAAGCCAGGCTGGGAAGCTGGGGAGGTATCAGGGAGCTGCCATCAAGGAGCAGAGGCCTGGGGCTTAGGAGGGATTTCTGATTTTAATTCTACCCACCTCCATGGTGACATTGGCCTTTCTACAACCTGAAACAGAAGAAGCTAAATGGCTGCTTTTAAGCTCATAAATCCAGCCCTGTCTGAACACCCCACCTTCCCCAGCTTCCCTTCTTTGGGATCATGGCACTCCCAGCACCCGCCAGTGCTTTCTGCCACAGCTGCTGGTTTAAAATAGCCCAGGGCAGAAAGAGCTGCTGCCCCCCTGAAAGTAGCCCGGGCCCTGGCCAGCAGCAGAGGATGCCAGTCCCTGCTGTACCCCACAGAGCAGTGGGGCCGGGGGGCAGGCAGAGACCTCAGCATCAGGAACCCGCAGGGCACCTCTGCCACCTGCCCGCGCCTGCGACCCCAGCTCTGCTGGCACTGTGGGATCCCAGGAGCTGGGAGCCGACACGGACGGGCAGCAAGAAAGGTGCAGACACATGGGGGGAAACCAGGCAGGTGTCCTGAGATGGGACCTTCAGCTGAGCCACCAGTGCTGCCAGGAGAGGCAGTGCCACTGGCAGGGCTGCTGGGGCTGCATATCCCCCACATCTCCCTCATCTGTTCAAGGGGACACAGATTTCCCACAGCCTGGCCAGGACAGGACCCATCAGGGCAGTTAGGAAATAATAGGATTCCTGAAGCCTGAGCAGAAAGCAGCTGCCCTCTGGGCAGCCCTCCAGCACACAGCCACAGGAACAGCATCAACAGTAACAAAAATCACAGAGCGTGACGTAGGCAAATGTTACCTGAGGATTTGAACGCTGTCAGCTCTACGGCCTGAAAGAGGGGAGAACACATGTTAGCAGAGGGTATGGGTCTGATGGCTTTGCTGCTGGTGGCCCCAGCATGCTCCCTGGGGCCAGGCAGGGCTCCCCAGCACCCAACCACCCACTGTCCCAGCCCTGAGCTGCTGCACAGGCTGGGAACCGGAGCCTCCATCCCGGCCCCGAGGGACGGGCACCTGGCGGAGTGTCCCCAGCCACACCTGGGTCTCCCAGCAGTGGGGAGCTCACACCCTGCTCCCAGCGCCCATTCTGGGCACCCTTCCAGCCCCGTGGAGACCCACCAGGCTGGATACCATGCTGGAGAACGCAGGAAAACCCAGGAAAGGATGAAAATGCTTTGTCCCCCTGTGCTGCAGTGGGAAGAGCCCACACAGTCTGCACTCTGTGCTTAAGGGATGGGTAATGCTCTGGGAGATGTGAAATTCCTCCTCCCAGTCCAACAACAACAAAGATCACCAAACAACATTTTAAAAAGCTGAAACACGAAGAACATCTTGTCTGTGTTTGTATCTTCCTTCGTTCATTGTTTTGGCATTTTAAGTGTTTTCAAACGCTTTTAAGTAGCATCTTCTCTTCATCCAAACTATTGTGCAGCTGCCAGTGACATTCTGGATTCGCCGCTCCTCTGGAGAGCGCCGTGACTCAGCCGGGGAGCAGGGGAACAGCCCTGGCTTATGTAACTGAGGGGCACTGAAAGCAGCCCCCACGCAGCACAGGGGGCACCACGCAGGGCACAGGCGTGCCCGCCGGCTCTGCAGTGCAGGGGGGCTCACGGACCCTCGCGGCACCGAGGGCAGCCCCAGCCCCGCGGCACCCGCGCCGGGCAGAGCGGGAACAGGCACACTGAAAACGCAGGGCTCATGCAGCAAGGACACAGCAAAGCCCTCGGTGACCCTCACCCGGAGGGAAGCACTTTCTGTCTTTGCCTGCTCAGAAATGCCACGGCCTTGGCATTTAGGGGATCTGCTGCCTGCTAATGCCCCTGCCTCAGGGAACTCGGGTCCTTGGGCTGATCCCTGCGGCCCACGGCTCACGCCTGCTGCCAGGAGCTTAGCCCTGACCCTGGCTTGCACAGCCAGCACCTGGCTGGCTGAGAAAAGCATCACCTGCCAGTGAGTCCTGGTGTTGTTCAGCACAAGGGGTCTGGTGCTGCAGCTTTAACCTCATATAAATCATGAGAGATGGAAATATGGATTTCACTGAGTGGCTTCAGAATGATATGCCAGCTATAGAAGTATTATCTATTGGATAAATAAGAGCTGTCTATGTGACACAGGTTTTCAAAGGATAAATATTAGAGAGGGAAAGAGAGATCCTTCAGTGAGAGACTCATGAAAGTAGTGTTGGATTTTATTCTGAGGAAATCACAGCACTTGTACGTCAAGTGCACAAAGACTGATGATCATTTCAATAGCAGGAGATGGAACTGGGAGCAGAGTAGTCAAATTTAAATTGTTCCCTGCTTTAGGTCATGCCTTGCTGAGCTCTCCATCCCGATACAGGCAGCACAGCCCTCCTGGGAGAGATGAGACTTGCCCATGGCACCTGATTTATTTTGCTGTCCTTGGGAAAGTCTCCTGCTCGATCCATACCAACCTCAGTTTAGGGCTTTATGGCTCGAACTCAGTGGCACCTCGAGTTCCTGTAGGGCCCTGCTCTAAGCACCCTCCTGGCGTGGCAGTGGGGCTGGCTCCCCATGGGCTCAGGGTGAGCTCTTGCCTTGGAATTCGACTGTTATGGGAGCACCTCCTCTCCTGCCCTTGGAAAGGTGCCCTGGCCTGTTGTCCCCCCTGCCCAGGCTCAGGTGGGGTCCCTACATAAGTGCTGTGCTCTGGGTGGGGTATAGATGGAAGAATACCAGAAGATGTTACATACCGGTCTCTCGGGTGACATAATTGATGAAATTCCCATGGGAATTTTGGCTCCAAAATTTCCTAAAGAGTGAAGCAGCACAATGAGTTCATAGACCAGAGGACAGAATTCATGCTTTACCAAGAACTTGGTGCTTTGTGTCCCCCTCTGAAGCAAAGGGATCAAACATGTTTTCTGCATCACTGCACCCACAAACTGGTTGAAGAATGCAAAAGCTTTTTTCCCCAAAGCTAAAATCCCTATTTTTTACTGTCACCTTTGCCTCTCCTCCAGAAAATTAATTTTAAGACACTAACTTGGATTTTTGCCTCAGGAGAATGCAATGCTGCCTAACATGCTGATGAGACCCCCCTGCCCACACCCAGCCAGGCCGCAGGCATGGACCTGACCCCTCTGAGACTCCCAGCACAAGGACTCTGCCTTCCCCTGCAGCAGCACCAGACCCTGTGCTCACACTGGCACAGTGTGCAAGGGAATCGATGCAGTGCCAGGTGCACTCAAATTCGAGTTATTCTTGGGAATAACATCTTACTGTGGTGTCACCACCTGGCCTGGGCTGACAACAATGCTCTTACCTCTGCTGGTGATGTTCTTCACTGGAGGGTCCTTCTGCACAGGGCTTGGCAGGGCACTCTCAGCTGCCGGCCTCAGCTTCCCCGTGTGCCAGGAGGTCGTGTTCCTCGGACTCGATAAGTAGTTGATGGGATGAGAGCAGTTCTGTAATGACAGGCAGGAGATACAGGACAGTGA
The DNA here is from genome assembly GCA_013397975.1 of Machaerirhynchus nigripectus. Lineage (NCBI taxonomy): Eukaryota > Metazoa > Chordata > Aves > Passeriformes > Dicruridae > Machaerirhynchus > Machaerirhynchus nigripectus. The sequence continues at coordinate 362,356 of VZRQ01000650.1, forward strand.
AAAGTGCAACGAGTCTTCGCTCCATCCAGATCCAACTCCAAAGACTGATTTCATTGGAACTGCTTTGGCTCCCACCCCGCCCTGGCAGAGCAGGCTGCTGCCTGATAGGGGTAGGCTATCTTTGGGTCTGTGCTGTCCAACAAGACTGCAAAAAAGGGAGACAAAACTAAAAAAACCAAGATTTCTTTCCATCATCATCTCCTCAAAGCAGACCCACAGTGCAGCTGGGACCCTCCTCTGGTGGGTGGCTGATGGATGAAGGGGCAGCAGGGATTCCTTCCAACTCACTGTGAACGAGAGGGCTTTCTTCTTGTCCTTCATCCTCTGGATGGCATTCCTCACCTGGAGCAGAGCAAGGACATGAGAGAGAGCCAGCAGCTCTAGCGCGGCTGGAGATGCTCCAGCCAGTCATGGGGGAAAAGCAGCCACTGTTCCAGAAGCACAGTGGGGCTGTGCTGCCCCTTGCAGCTGCCACAACCCAGCCACCCCCGGATGCCAGCACACAGCTGGTGTGACGAGAGACTGAACCCAGCCAGCGGCAGCCCTTACCTCGCTGTTATAGACTGCGTAGACCAGGAATATGTACAGGCCCTGGAAGGGAGAGAGCAGAGGAAGGGTCAGAGATGCACGGCTGGTTTGTGCTCCTTTGCACGGAGCAAATGGCCGTGAGGAGCACTGGAATGGGTGAGACTGGCACAGACGGTGGGCACAGCACAGCCAGGGACAGCCAGGCAGGAAGAACCTTCCACACTTGAGACCAGGCTGTTCCCAGAGTCTGCTGCTCTCACCCACTGAGGAGCAGTGAGCAGTGGCACCTCACCCACCGCCGACCGCTGGGCACAGCTGCGTGCGGGATGTGCCCAGGGAGAGCGCCCAGGCCAGGCCCAGAGCGAGCACTGCCTGGGGGCCACAGCCCGGGGCTAATTACAGCTCCAGACCGACGATTTTGCCCTTAAAGCAGCCCTATCTGGCCCACCAGATTTATGTTATATCTGTGGGGTGTTTTGTTATCGCGGCTAGATAAATCAGCTGCAGCAAGAGATGCAATCCATCTTGTCTTCAGCGAGCCTTGCTCTCATCTGCGAGCTCTTGGCAGGCGCAATGGTAGCAGCCCCCTGGCACCGTGCCGTGACCTGTCCTTCAGCCAGCAATGCTGGTCACTCCCCCAGACCAGATTTCTGGCCAGGCTTCCAAGGCAGGTCTTTCTTGAAAGAATCATTCTGGACGAGCGTGGGGAGGGGGGGAGCGGGGAGGCCGGCCGGGAGGAGAGCGAGCACGGAGAGGAGGCCCAGCTGCAGCAGCAGGCGGAGCGGAGCTGCGGCTCTGGAGGAGCCCCCTCCTGCCTGTCCTTCCACCCGTGCGCCCTCCCCTGCTCCTGCCCCTCGCACCCCAGGCTCCCTGCGGCTCTTCCCGCACTGCCTGGCTGCAGGAGGGGTCGTGGTGCTTGGTGCCCACGCACAGAGCAGCCCTGAGGACAGGCTTGGGCTCCTGCAGGCAGACGGGAAGCGGTCAAACAGAAACAGCCCCGGCAGCAGAATGACTGCACGGGACCCACACGTGAAGAAAACACTCCGGCCTCAAAGGAAATTCCAAGGGATTCATAGGACAGTCAGCAAAGGGGATGAAGGGGGATGGATGTCTCTCAACTCTGCAGCTTCTCACCAGCATTTATTTCCCCTCTGGGGCAATCTGCAGACTGTCCTGAACTTGGCAATGAAGGGACAGAGGCAAATGTGTACAGCATAGGCCTGTCTGTCCACACAGCTCTGAGCCTGCAGTTCCCTCCTGCTCAATAACCCAAGCCTGGCATGAGGAGACACGGAGAACTGATGCTATGTTTAATTATCATTAAGACAGGCCTCCTGCCATCCTCCTGATATGAGATGTGGAGAGGCAGCCCTTGTCTGGCCTTGGAACCTCCCATCAGAGCCCCGACGGATGTGCGTGAGCAGCACCCGGCTGCTGGACCAGCTCCAGCCGCAGGCAGAACATCCCTGAGCAGCCACCCCTCTTGTGCACGTGGTGATAATGCCTGGATTCACCCCGGGAGAGCCGGGCCGAGGCTCTGCTGAAAACAGCCAAGTATGCCAGAGGGAAGCACCACAAACGCGGCTGCTGCGTAAGCACGAGCTGCAGCAGGAGCCAGTTTCTATTAAAACAAAAGAAAAAAAGGGAGATGGGGGTGGAACACTCTTTGAATCCCACTGGTTTGGAGGGCAGTGCCCAGTTGCTCCCTTGACTTGGATCCCCTGGAGTAGGATTTGTCCTCAAGCACGGGGCAGGGACCCTGAATACACAGTGCCAAGAGCTGGGGCACCACTGGGGCAGGCACAGCCTCCGCCCCAGGGCTGGTCTGGGCCACGCTGTGCCCCTCAGCTGGCTCCCTGCTCCCACCTGCCTGCGGCAGCTCCGCGTTCCCCTCAGGACCATGTTGGCAGCACTGGTGTTCAGGGGTGCTCAGGGGCGTTCAGTGCTTCTCTAGCTCCATCTACAGCTGCCTTCTCTCAAGGTTTGCAAGGCCTCTGTTGCTGCTGTGAGTCACAGGTGGCAAGCATGTGTTCCAGGAGTTTCTGTCACTGTGTGTCCCTGAGCTCCAGATATCCTGAGGCCCTGGGAACAGTCCCAGCTCGGTGCAGAACTGAGCACTCCTGGCTGCTGGGACTTACACAATTTGCTTTGCTCCCTTAACCACATACAGGCTGGTTAAAGATTTAAAGTCTTCTGATGAAAACAGAAGCAAATATTAAGTGTTGCTTTATGCACCAGGTAACGATGTTACTTTCTGTCCTTCAGAATTCCCTGCTAACACTGCCTTGCTAACACCATGACCGCAGTACAGCAGCCACGGCTGTGGCCCTGCAAGACACCAAGACAAGCAAAGAGCCTTAAAAATGTACCCAGATGATGAAGAGGAATGAAGAGGCTGAAGGAGACAATATAATCCACACAAAGTCTTGCAAGTCAGAGGTAGAAGCAGCCCCCAAACTTCCAGATGTCCCCAGCAAGGCTCTGATTACCAGCCCACCGAAGCTGGCACACCAAACACTCCTGCATCTCACCAGATCCCAGTACAGCTGTCACTGGGCACTGGGAGCATCCCTGGGGAGTAGCTGCACGGCTGCAGACAACAAGGACTTCAGGGGTAAGGATTTTCAGTTCTTGATGCTTAGTTCTTCCCCAGTGTCCCTGCAGTACAGCTGGGCTCCAGGCACGGGGAGGGCGGCTCTGCCCGAACCGTTCTCAGAGGTCACAGCCCCTCAGAATGCCTGAACAGGAGCCGGATGGAGAACACCCACCCTGGAACACACCATCCCAGCAGCAGTCGGGCAGGCTGTGGCTGGGTGTGACACACTCCCCACCAACAGCCCTCCCTAACAGGCACAGTGGCACCCACGGCCCAGCCCTGTCCTGCAGCGAGGGCTCATTTCCCCAGTGCAAACAGCAGGAGGGATGTCTGCCCCATTTGACTGCACAGGTGCCACTTTAATTACCCATTATATGAGCAAATAAAAACTGTAATGGGTTTGTAACTGCCATTTTGAAACCACACTGATGTCAGAAAGCCTAACACAAGAAACAAGATTTGAACTGGAAGCTGTGGCACCAGTAGGACACTGCCGGGGCCTGGTGCTGAGGGCCTTTGCATGTACAAGGTCTCCAGAGTCGTACTTTGTATCTCGGAAGGATGAACTGAGTTTCCTCAGACAAAACAGCCCAGTGGGTTGGGAAAGCTGGGCTGGCTTCAGAGTTTGTGTCCCTGGCTTCAGAGTTTGTGTCCCTGGCTACAAGGAGAGGGAGAGCACCCTGAGGCACAGCGAACCGCAGGTGCCTGCCTGGCTGTGACCCGGGGCCCGCCCGCTGCAGGACTCACCTGGAGGGAGTTCAGCACAATGAACACATAGGCCCAAACGATGCTGAGGTGGACAAGGACCCCACACACCCAGGTGAGCCCCAGCACGGGCAGCAGCACCAGGACGGGTTTGGCCGTGGCCCTGGTGGGAGGAAGAGCTCAGGGTTACCCAGGCACATTTCAGAGATGAAACACTACCAAGACAGTAGCTGTGGAACAAATTCCTCTGCAAACAGAATAAGTTAAGACAGGAAAAACCAAATATTTCACCTCCCAGACCCCAGTGTGCCAGCCCTGCTCTTCATTTATCACTGCAAGTTAGCAAGAAAGGAGCTCTTTGACGTCATTAGCCATGAGAAAACAGCTATTTTCCCCCCAATTTCTGCTACAAGGAGGGTTTTTCTATTTATTTTATTTGCACATGGATGTCACCCTGCCCTCCAGCAATGCCCTATCTTCGTGCTTCTGTAAATTTGGGAAAATTTATTTATGCTACAGGGGAACAATGCGTGTCTAGCAGGGGCATCCGGCGCCAGCTAACAACAATAAAGATCCACAGAGCATGATAAAGTAATGACTCAGGCAGCAGTTTTTTAGAGGTCTCTCAGTATTGACTGATTACAGAAGTGCCCACTGCCTCTTCCCCTCTGTGTGTAACCCCCACCAGCCTTACTTTCAACCCACCCAGTCCCAAGCTCGGATTTCTGCAGGCACTGCCAAGGGTGTCCTATCCCAAAGGGGTGAGATTGAGGAGTGTGAGTGCAGATGGAGACCAGCACTGGCTCCCTGCACTGAAGGTGCTGGCTGGGCTTCTCAGCTGCGATTAGAGACTGTCTCTGGGTGAGCCACAGTTACCCTGGGAGAGAGAATCCCTTCTGCCCCTTCTGCTCTGACTCCCACAGCTCACTGTCTTTCGCTTGGCCAAGCTTCTCTGGGCAACCTGTGCCAGTGCCTCACTGTGGATTCCTCCCACGTGTCTAAAACTATCTCACAAATTTCACACCCAGAGCAGCCACGGCTGGGAGAGCCGGGCCCTTCCCTGCTCACCAGATCTGCGTTCCAATCTGGCTCTCCAGGCTGCTGTTGGGTGTCAGCATCTTCGATCTCCTGCGAGCACTGGCCACGGTCACCGTCACCACCCGGAGCAGCACGAAGGTGTTCACCTGCCGGGGGAGAGCCGCTGGACTCAGTCACCTGCTGTAATCTCAGCTGCAGTGGCTGAGGCTTTGCTGCTGGGAACCAGTGTCAGAACTTGGGGACAAAATACCACTACCAAGAAAGCAATGAAATAAAGAGATTCACAGAGCTATCTACACATGTATGAAATCCAGGAAACTTATCCCAAAACTCCTCCTACATCTTCCCTGTTAAATGTCTATTCTGGACCCCTTAAACATTGCACCTTTTTCTGCTGCTGTGTTTTGTGTGATGATATTTCAAGGATGTAGGTGTTCCCGTATTAAAATCAGACCTTTAGCTAAGGCAATGTCACACACCACATCCCTAACTGAGCAGCCAACCAAGAACAGGTCAGCAAAATTTTCTTAAAGCACTTTTTCCTATCAAAGACCTTTTTTGATTAAAGAAATTTATTTGTGTTGTTCAAGTCTATATAAAGTAAAAAGACATTTTTCCTATACAAGCAGGAGGCACAATGAGCTGCAGCCGTGACTCTGCACTGCTTTTCTAGGACCAGACCCAAAGGAATCCCACCTTCCCAGCAGGGTTTGGCACTCACAGCCAGGATGAAGAGCACAGGCCCCACGAAGGCCCAGATGACGTTGGTCTGCACGTTCAGCCAGCAATGGTTGGCTGCCACGTACTTGTTAAAGGAAGTCGCAAGGGTCACGCCCACGATGAGGACTGGAAGCCCTGCAGAACAACCCACAGGTTAAACCCCGGGAAAAGCAGAGATGCCCCATGCAGGGCACTGTGCACCAGACAATTTCTTCAAAACCCCCCTGACCAGACACACTCCAGCGTGAGCCTCCAAAACCCCACGAGCAACATCAATTCTCTGCAGCTGAAATCTGTCCTGGCTCAACACAGCCAGATTTACAGGCTGTCAGCATCTTTCTCTGAGGTATAAAACATTCCAAGTCCTGAGTCCTGACCAAATCAATTTATTCCTCAGATTGCTTTTTTAACAAAATGGACAATCAAAGACATAAAACAATCCAAAATACTTGAAGCAGTTGCCCAGTGTCCAACTAGGTGTGTGCTCTTTGAGCAGCACATCCCTAAAGAGGCTCTTCTTTGACACAAAACTCAGCTTATTCAAGTAATTCTATGTCCCTAAAGGGCTCGCTTGGAATAAAAGGTTCTTAGTGAGGAACACATTTATAGTTAATTACTATCAGACAGTAGTGATGCTCTCCAAGAACAAGAACTTACCATAAATCTCCTCCTCCATTTTTTTTTTACTGAACTCCTGAATTTAGAAATATAACAGAAATTTTGTTTAACTTCTACTCTAAGACTGACAATTTGACAAATAATTCAAGAGAGCCTCTGCAGAGCACTGGCACCCAGCTCTCGTATAAAATTAAATCAAACACTTGGGCATCTCTCCTACTAAAACTTTCACTGGAAAAGAAAAAGAATATTTTCCTGAGGAGCCAAGGCAGAGGAGTGTGCAGATACCCCAGCCTGTCACGTAGTAGAACTTCATTCTCCTGTCTTCACTCATGTTGACTGCTACCACTTTGCTCCAGAGGAGAAGCCCCTCCACCAGCATCCACGAGAAGGCTGCCATGAAGAAGAGGTGCAGGAAGGCAGTGACCATGAAACACAGCGCCTGGAGAGGAGAGGAACCACAACTGCACAGTGTGTATGTGTGCATCTCCAGACAGAGACACAATTCCATCCTGGATGCCAGTTACAGGTAATTAATAAAAGGGTTTGTACTCCTGTTCTGTTGCTCTGACAGGCACGCTGGAGCCTGGTCACTGGGCTGAGTAGGACATTCCTGGTGAGCTCACCTGGTTGCTCTTGGCCAACTCACTGAACATGAGCAGAGCTTCTCCTGCAGCCAGTGCAAAGATCAGGTTCTTGTGCACAGTTGTTCGTTCACTCTTGGGGACGCTGAGGAGGGAGAGAGGGAGCCCTGAGCCGCAGCCAGACAGAAGGGTGCACGAAAAAAGGGTCCTCCTTGTCCTCTCTGGGCCGTGCAGGCCTGCCTGGGCAGCTTGTGGTCTCTCTGCCACTTCCTGCAAAGGTAGCAGTGCAAGGGGCAGAGGACAGCCCTGCTGTGCAAGCACTGGGTGCTGGGGACACTCCTGGATACAGCTGCTCAGCCCTTGGCCACGGCTCAGGGGAACAGGCAGCGAGGGGGAGGTGGAGGGAGCCACTGCCATGCTCACAAGGCAGAACTCTGTGCTTGCCAGGTGACACAGAAGGGTTGGCAATCAAAAAATAGTCCTTGCTCCATTTATTTTATAAAAATTAATTCTAGCAGAGCAGCTTTTACAGTAAACATCGTTAGCAATTGATAAAAATCCTGCCACAGACACGCAGGTGTGTGCTCAGATCAGTGAGCATCTCCACAGAAACAACCAGGGCTGAGCCCCTCTCCGGCCAACAGCAACCACTCCCCTCTGCCACAGGGCAGCTCCCACCTCTCCCCTGGGAGTCCACCTCGCACCACACTGACAAAGGACACCTTGGCAAAGGCTCTGAAGTAAATGTTGAGTAGAAAATAGCAGCCTTCACGGAGAAGACTACGAGTGCCAGGCTTTTCTTACCGAACTGCCAAGAATAAAATGAAGGTGACGATCAAGGCACAGAAGGAAACTCCACATCCAATAAAAGTCAAAGTCTGCAGTGTGAACTCCTCCTTGGTGGTCCTCTGCTCCAGACATGAAACAACAGAAGAGACAAATCCCTCACGGATTACCCACAGCTGCTGGCTCTCCCGGCATCCACCCCGCAGCAGCTGAGACAGGCTCCTCACATACCTGCATCTCGTACACCTGCAGCAGGATGGCAAAATTCGTGGTGTGGTTGCAAAAACAGGCAGTGGAGTCTGGGAGAGACATCATCACGGAGCAGCCGGCTGTGGACCACATCCCACCAGCATCTGGGCTAACATGCAGCAGAAACAGAGAAAACACACGGAAATGACCTTCCACTTCCACAGAAGGCCAGGGCATGATGGGAATTCCATTCTCCCAGAAGCAGCAGAGTTGAAAGGAGGAAGATGAGGATATCAGAGACAGGTCTTCATATGGACTTTCCTTTGTCTCAGCAGCTTTGCCTCATCCAGCAGGCATGCAGTGAAAATAGATCCAGTGTCAGTGTGTGCGTTAAGAAGCGGAGTTCAGCTTCAAACAGAACCCAGTAATTGCACAGCTCTGGGAAGGGCTCCCTGTACAGCCCATTCCCTGAGAGCAGCACTGGGCTGGGTATGTCTAACTCTGCCCCCCAGCTCAGCCTGCCACAAACCCAGCACGGTGCTGCCGGGCTCTGGATCCTCAGGACAAGCCAGCCTGTCTCAGCCATCCAGCAATGCTCCCATCTGGGCTCCCTGGGCAGAGACCATGGCTGCAGCTCTGTCCCCACTGCCCCCCGAACCTCCCCAGCACCACAGGAAGGTCAGGATCAGGGCAGGGCTGCTGGGACCCTTTGGACAGTAATCAGCTGTTTCCAAAAACACACGCTTCCCACCTTCCCCAAACTGATCCATGCCTGCTACAAGTCTGGGAATCTAAGGAGGTTTTTTTCACTTCAATGACTTAATTACCAATCCATAATATATCACAGCCTCAGCGTTCTCCACGGTGACATTCAGCAAAAACACATCCCAGTGCCAGGCAGAATTTATGGGGCTGGGAGTCCTACATGTCTTTGGGCCATATATCTTGGACCAACTCTTCTTTGTCACAGGAAACAATCACAATTAACTAGGGCTTTCCATTTCAGTTGTATATACCTCATTAAAGGTCACTTGCTCGTGAGTGACTTCTCCAAAGGAAATCTTCCCAGGAAAGCATTCTGCTCCAGCAGACGGGATGTCATCATGCAAAGGAGGCAAAAATTTCCAGATCTCTACTCTTACCATTACATTTATATTGAGATGTGTGGTTTTCCAGTGGAAATAAAAAGCTCATAAATCTGGGGACCCGAACTGAAACAAGGCACCTGAGGCTGAAGTTCCAGAAGGCACAGATGGGCCCCACCAGACTCTCAGGCAGGTCCTGCAGGCAGAGAGGGGAGAGAAGAGGTCACACAGCCACCCCTGTGCTGGACACAGGTGGGTGCAGGTCACTCACTTGGCTGTAACAGGGTCTGTCGGCACAGGACAAACACCTCCCCAGGCACACAGGAGTCGAGGTGAGAGCCCTGGGCACGGGACACCCCTGACCCCAAAGCCCCGGGGTGCTGAGCCGTGGCTGTGGGCAGCGGGGTCAGGCCGTGTGGTGCCGCTGGCAGGAGGCGGCCGGGGGGCCCAGCCCCTCGGGGTACCTGGACACGGTGCTGCAGGCGGTAGCGCACGGACGTGCTGATCTCCTGGTAGTCACTGAGCAGAGTGGATGAGATCACAGCTGTGCCCACGGTGGTGCCCAGGTACCTGCCAGGGAGATGATGCTGCTCACAGGCTCGGGAACCACAGGACGTGCTCAGGAGAGGGGATCTCACAGAGCACGGGACAGCCGAGCCGGCGCAGCGTGCGCGGGATGTGCGGGCGGCCATCCCCACCTAGCGTTCGGAGCTCCAGGAGAGCAGCGGGCCCGGCCTCCCGCCCTGAGAGCCACCATCGCCAGCACCTCCAGAGACACCTTCTGCCCAGCCAGAGGCGACCCTGCAGTAGCCCCTGTGGGCTCTGTTCCCTGCCAGCCCAGCAGAGCTGGTAACCCCTGGGAACCAGAGGCGCGCAGCAGAGCCCACGGTGCCTCTCGGTGCACGGGCAGCCCCCGTGCCAGGGCTGGGATGGATCAGGATGAAGGTGACCCCAAAATCGAGGCACAAGCTCAATGCAGATTTGAGAATGAGCTCTTCTGTGGTGCTGAGGGCAGCCCAGGGGGGCGGGGGGTTCTGTTTCACTCACCTCTGTCCCCCGTCAGAGGCTGCCGTGGCCTGGGACACAGCCCTGGAGCCAGCGCCGGACAGGCAGCGCTGCAGGGAGCCGTAGCCAAACCACATGTTCTTCACTGTGACTCTGTGCAGACCTGGAGGGACAGAGCACGGGGACAGGTACAGAGCACAGGGCAGCGCTGGACACCACTGCCCTCATCGGAGGGGTGACGCTGGGGGTCCAGAACACCCTCAGCTCCAAGCTGTGTCTCCAGAGGGGCTGTACAGAGTCTCTCTCCCACGGCCCATCTCCCTTTCATCAAGGGCATCCCCACACTTCTCCAGACCTCACGTGGGCAAGGTAAACAGTTTGTGCCACTAAGGAAGGCGCTGCAGAGGGGAAGCTCAGATGTCATAACTAACCTTGGGATTTCAGCCTTTGCATTTCTTCTGCGGGAACTTCAATGAGGTCGTGCCTGCCTTTCTCAGGGGTCCGGACCACGTAGGCCTCACCACTCAGCTCCTGCCCACTCAGCTCCAGCTGCCTCACCTCCATCCCTGCACACGGGTAAAAGCAGCTGCTGAACCAGGGTTCAGCCTTCCTCCAGAGCTACTGCTACAGCAAAGTACCACAAGGACTCTATAATCCCAGCCAAGACCCACAGCAGCAGCAGACAGGTCCCTTTCTGTGCAAACCGTGGGCATCTGGGCTCTGTTTCTCCCGTGCCCAAAGGTTTCTTACAATCCTCTTGCAATCCACAGCATGAGAGATGCCCTCACACTGTGACACTGCACGGAGGGAATGGGGAGTGAGCTGCGGGGTTGGCAAGAGGTGAGCCAGAGAAGGAGAGGAGACAGGAGTGGATTTGGACTGGGAACCAGATGGGGTGACTGATCTGGGTCCCGGTGAGATACCCTCCAGTGCCACTCACCAACATTCCCGTGTTGGATCGTGATCTTTGTCCTGTCTGCGGTCAGCAGTGGGACCAAGAGTGCCACCATTCTGTCACAGAGCTCAACAACAGCCATGGGCCCCCGGATAACCTGCAAACAGAGAGAGAGCGATGGAAAACAGCACCTGCACCCTCAGCCCTCCCTTCCCACAGCTCGCAAGAGTTTCCTTAAATGTTTGGTCCTTGGCAGAAAAAAGAGAAGTTGGGACTCAAGGCTTTGGCTTTGCTTTTCTGTGATTTCTTTACCGAAGGATGCTCCCAGTTCCTTCAGCAAGGAGATAAGTCTGGCAATGAGGAAAACTTGCTGTTCTGCATGAAAAGCCATTAAAACAGCATGGAAATAAATAACTAAATGAGCTTCTGGAAAGAAAGATCTTTAGACTTGACTCCTGAATTTTGCAAAGCTGCAGAACAACCATCTGTTCTTCCTGGAAAGGGTTTCACCCAGAAATAGACTCTGCAGCTGAAGGGCAGCAGAAGAGTGGCCCCTGTGCTGGGTGCACCAGTGCCCCCCCTGCAGAGCACAGCTCCTGCTCTCCTCCCTCACCGCTGCAGCAGCTGCACCGCGGGCCAGCGCTGCCTTCGTGCCACTGCTGAGGAGCTGTGAGTGACTGTGGCCGTGTCACAGACCTGAGCAACTGTGAGCAATGAGGCAAGCTCTGAACTGCTCAGCATCCTTTCATCTCTGGATGTCCTGGGCTTGGTTCCTGGGGCACTGGCCAGGCCAGACACTGTCACACATTTTCCAGAGACAGGTGGAGAGTGCAGATCTTGTACCAGGTGTAACAAACACACGTGAGAATGGAGAAAAACCTCTCAGGGACGGGATGATGGAAATCCCTCCTGCAAAGCCTGAGGTGTTTTGAGCAGTGTGGGGGCTGATGACAAACAGCTCCTCGGCAGCCCATCCACAGAAAACACATCACACTCTAAAGGGAAGGGCGTTGCCCTGCCAGACAGCAGGGTGTGGGAGCAAGGAAACTGCACAGCACCAGGAATCTGCAAATTGTCAATCCAGGCTGGCAAAGCAGAGAAGCTTGAAGAGAGCTGAGTCAGCCACTGGAGGGGCTTGCGAGGAAGGCACCACTACACTGCACTTGTTTGCACAAGAGCTTGGTTGCACCTCCAACAGATGAAGCACCAGGGAAGCAGCCGGCCCTGATCTGAGCTGGTGAAGAGGCTCCATGCCCGCGCTTGCAGCATTTCCACATGCTCCAGAGCATGGCCACAAAGGCTACAGGTGACCATACAAGGACAGCATGACCAGCCTGTGGTCGTGCAGCAGGCCAAGGAAGAACAGGTGAGTCAGACTGGTGACACCATTACCTGGCTGATCGATGACCATGTCCCAGTATTCTGCTCTTCCAGAATTAACTCCGTTATTTCTATGTAATTCTGGCCCAGCTGCTCCAACATCTCCAGCTCATCTCCCTCCTGGACTTCTATGTCTGAAACTTGCTTTAGTAACTGAAGCACTGCAAGGAGGTCAGATGGCTCAAGCATGGGCATTTCTCCTTCTCTCAGAACAGTTGCCAAGACATCAAGAACATTTAGAGCCACAGAGAGGTTCATGTCTTGCACATCACTGGTGAAGACGCTGTCAGGAATCTGGAAAAGATGGTTTATTTCAGCGCAGAGCCCTGACGCTCCCTGATCATCAGCTGTGCCCTGGCAATGCCCTGCATGCCCTTGCTGGCACCAAGACTCCCTTCTGGCCAACCAGGAATATCCTGGGGGAAGGGATCTCTTGTGCAGACTCCCATCCTCAGTGAGATGAGTCAGTCTGAAGCAACGCTTTGCTTGTTTGATCACAGCACAAATTACAGCTGTGTGGGTCGCAATCTCCAACAGCAGCCCCGAAAAGGTCACAGGCACAACTGCTGGCAAAGTGATCTCAGACAGCACTAGGTGCCAGCACAGCCCCCCCAGCAGCTCCCACCTGCTCCAGGTGCCAGCTGTCACTGCTGGGGCTGCAGGACTCACCACAGTCCTCACTGCAAGGGTGTTCACACGGCTGGCGAGTGAGCGGCTGGACTCCAGCTGAGCTCGTTTCAGTTGCCAGTACGCATCTGGGGATAAACCAGAACCAGAACCACTGCTGTGGTGTCCAACAGCACGGTTAACACATGCCACGTTCAAAGCCGGCAATGGTCCTCAGATGGTGGCTAAGTCTGCAGGACAGGCAGAACAAGCAGACCTCACAGCTGTATTTTGTTTTTAGCACAAGATCCCATCTGGAGAGACAGTTTAACACTCCTTTTCTGCCTCTCCCCATGCTCCCCCGGCCAGCGAGTCTGGCGATGCCCGGGCTGGGAGGCACCCACAGCAGTGCATGCAGAGGCCGTGGAACGTGTGCCACCACTGCTCAGCTGGGGAGGAGCCAAATCCCTGCCAGAGTGCAGGCAGCCGGGGCGAGGTGCCAGCCCCAGAGGGTTTCCGTGCGACCCCTTCAGAGCAGGCACAGGGCCTCCCCAGCCCTGGCCACCACCCCAGCTGGGACCTCCGGGGCTGCGTGCGGTGGAAGCAGTGGATAAATAACCAACAGATGCTGTACCCTTGCTGTAGCAACAGATGAAAGGCAGAGTCTGCAAACAAGATGCGTAACTGAATCCACGGCTGCCGACTTCCAAAACTCTGCATTCCTCAACAGGCCCTGTGGAAACACACACAGACAGAAGGGCTGGGTCTCCCAGGGACACGCCATCCCCAGCAGGTATCACTTTGCCTGCAGCAATCCACAAACACCAGTACAACAAATGCTGTGGGCTGTGCCTTAAGCGGCCCCAGAGCCAGAGCAGAGCAGGGGCTGGGCTCAGAAATGGCTCCCAGCTGGTACCTCCTCTCCAGAAGGAACTGGGAGGTGGCAGTGCCAGGTCCTGAGTTCGTGACTAATCAGTGCTGTCACCCCATCCTGGCTGAGAGCCTGAGTCCCTCCTCCCAGCAGAGTGTTGTGTGCAAACCCAGGGAACAGCACCCCTGCCAAGGAAGCTGTTTGTCTTAGCAGAAGAGAAATCCTGTTATTAGCTCAAGACATTTGAGTAGCCATGTGTGGCAGGGCCATTGCAGGGGTCTCCAATGACCAAGGCTTTCATGAGGACTGTGACTTCAAGTACAACTTGTAAACTGCCCAGCTCAGCTCTGAATGTGCTTCTGCTTTTCTTCCCATAAGAGAAGCATCATTCCACAAACTGCAACAAATTCCCTCTCTAAGGATGGGACTGGCTTCTCGGACTGCCCCTGCATGCTGACCCTCCCTCTGGAGAGGGGCCTGAAGCCATGAGGATAGTGAGACTTACCTGGGCAAAGAAGCTGCATGGTCACTGCCTGAACGGTGCTTTCCACCTCCAGAGCGTTTGAGCTCCACCCAAAAACAAGGTCTTGCTCTACCACCCAGCACGAGCGGACTTTCTCAATCTGCTCAGCGCCGAGGACTTTCTGCCAGATGTGCAAGTCAGTGATGTTCCCACTGAAGGACTCCTTTGCCCTGAAGGTGCCCCCCAGGGAATCTTGGTCCTGCCCAATTATGAAGGTCCCCTGGCCAAAGATGGCCTGGGGAGCAGAGGGCCCCACAGAACACAAACCAGTGGCAGACGCCCTCCTTTTCCCATCGGCGTAGATGGCCCAGGTCCCATTTTCCTGCTGCCAGGTCACGCAGAAGTGGTGCCACTGTCCATCGGCACGGAACACAGGCAGGTAAGGGGAATGGTGCCCGTGGACTATGAGAGCAAACCGAACAAAGCCTTCCTCATCCGCAAAGCCACGGAGCTGGAACTCGTTGATGAAAGCAGGCACGGCATAGGAGAAGATGGTAGCGATCTCCTGGGTCCTGGTGTCCCACTGGAGGTGGGCACAGGCTGTGACAGCAGGCAGCTCTGGGAAGTCAGAGAGCAGCTTCACATATTTGGTGTCTGTTTTGTCTCGGAATACCAGGACTGGTACAGTGTGGCCCCCTAGAAGGAGAAATTTCAGTCAGCAGAAAGGAAGAAGCACAGGCCAATAAAGTGACAATAAAAAAAAAAGTGACGACTCTTCCAGTCATAATTTTCAGAATGAAAACATGTCTCCAAGTAGCTCATGTCCACTTATACTCACGTCTCCTCTTTGTTTTGTGCAGGACACTGTCCCTCTCCTTCAGCCAGACAGAACCTCTGACGTGGTGGGACTGCAGCAGTTTGCTGAAGGAGTCTTGCTCACTGTCCTGGGGTTCAAAGAGCAGCTGAGCAAAGTGCTGCTCACAGTACCTGTCAGCTTGCCACCAGTCCAAAGCAGTGGCCACATATTCATACGTGTGTCTTGAAGTCTCAATTGTGACAGGAGCAAAACCTGGAGAAAGACACGCAAAGCATGGGGAGACAGAGAGCCTCCCCAGCCCACTGTGAAAACACTGCCTGGTGCCTCCTGCAGGAGCTGCTGGCAGGAGCTCATCCCCCCTGCAGCCCTTGGGCTGGCCGGTGGGCACAGGGTGACAGACAGGCTCAGACTATCCTGGACCTGAACTGAGGGACACCAGTGGCACCTGTGAGGGACACTGCTCCCACAGCAGCTCTCTGGCCGGGGCTGGAGCGGGGCACGCTCCTGTGGGACGCACAAACCGTGCTGAGCTCAGCACAGAGGAAAAGCTCACTGTGCTGAGCCCTGGGATGGCCCTCAGAAAAGCTTGGTCAAAGCAGTTATGTAAAAACAACTCTCCTTGCTTTATCCCCACTTCCCAGCTCCTCCCAGCTTCTGCACTTGCAGATGCAGTTTGCAGGCACAAAATAATCTGTTTGGTTTGCAGTTGCAGTGGGGCACAGAGCAGCAGCTGAGCAAACAGCCTGGCAAATACCAGCTCTGCAAACAGCATTTTAGGCACAAAACAGGGTAACAGAAAAAGTTTCTCTACCTTGGTTGCACCACCGGACACCTTTTGTTTCTCTGTGCTGGATATTGCTTGTAAAACACACAGAGAGTGCTGACAAAAACACTAACCTTTAGAAGTCTGGTTCTTGGCAAGGGCTGCAAAGGCAAGGAGACTCCTGGACAGACCAGCCTGGTGGGAAGGATGTGTGGTAACATTCAGAGAAACATTGATACTATCTCAAATCCCCAGAATTAAAAAAAAAAAAAAGGTAAAACTCACCAGAAAGCTGAAGAACCAAGAGTCAGGTCTCAAGTCTCTCCTGAACATGCTGACCAGCTGGAAAGATGTCACCCTTTTCTAGAATAAATAAAATATTACTGGAGGTGCATCACAGAGACAGAAGCATTCTGCAGAAAGCCAGTTCCCTGAAAAGGCTGCTTTCTTCACAAAGTCTCAAAACAAAAAGGAGAAAACTACTTTCTCTGAAACACCTGTCCCGGATAGTATCTTATCCAAACAATTCCCAGTTCTTCTTGAAGAACTTAAGGTCTCAGTTTAACATTTGTTTGCAGGATCCAAAATAATTAAGCATAAAACATAGATGTGCAACATTAACGAGCAGGCAACATCGCAGAGCCTCTTTATCTGCATTAACTAAATAAAAAAGCCACCATAAATGGCATCATTAAACAGTGTTGCATCACTGGCAGCTTCTCTCATTGCCTTTGAAACCTGCAGGAGCAGAGCAGCAGAACAGACCCTGCAGAGCAGTAAATGCAGCCTCCACGAGCCCGAACGCGGAGCCCAGCACCACGGAGCTGTCCGGGGAGCTGCCCAGCCCCAGGGCTCGGCAGTGAGCCCCCGCCTCCCCACCTCCGCCCCAGCGGGAGGAAACCCTGGGTGCGCGGCCGTAAAAAGCCTCGTAAAGTCACAGATGAGGGTACGTAAAGACACAGAGATGGAGAGTGGCGGTGCGAACGCAATGCAAACAAACCCCGGGGCTCTGGGCAGCGGCACCGCCAGCTGTGAGCGATCTCTGCTCTCGGCGGGGCTCTCCCGGGCGCGCTGTAAAAGCGCGTGTGAGCACCTTGCTGCCCAGGGACCCTGCTCCCCGNGCGACACCGAGTCCCGGGGCGCTGCTGGGCGCCCGCACCCCCTGCCCCCGTCCTCGCCCCACATGGCACCCCGGGACGCCCCTCCAGCCCACCCCATCGCCAACACCCCCGCCGTGACAGCAAAGCACTCACAGCCCTCCCTGCTCCGCTGTGCCAGCAGCACTGGGATCTTCTTCCCTGGCAGTCACTGCTCCATAGAAGTGTCCAACAAACCTTCCCGGAAAATCTGGCGCACGATCATGGCAAAGAAATCAGGGAGTGGGGGAGTTACCAGGGATCCTCACGGCAGCAAGAGCCCAAACCAGCCCAGGAGTGCAGGTGAGGAGGGCCAGGTCTGGAGATGCCCAGCATGTTCCTGGTGCGGTGCCCTCACCGAGCAGCTTCAGCGTTCCAGCGTTCCCTCGCAGCAGGGCCTGCAGCTGCCCCGGGGACAATGCCGAGGCTGGAGGGTGCAGCTCACCCCCATGGCTGTGGCACTCCCCGCCTCAGCGGCCAGAGCCACTCCTTCCGTTGGTGCCCACTCACTTTTGCTACAGCAACAGGCACACAGTTCCCACTCCTCCCGGCCCAGTAAATGCTTGAATCACACCATGGATTCACCAGCAACTGGCTTTTGTTCTTCAGGGTCTTCGCCTGGGAATGAGGGCATTTTTCCCATCCCAACGCCTCTGCTCTCGGCAATAAATCTCCCACCAAAGAAAGGAGCTCGGAGGCAGCTGCTCCGGGCTGCTTAGTCACCGCTGCCAGCTGGGGAACGGCCTGGCACTCCTGGGCAGTGCCAAAGGCCTGCCAGCAGCATGGCAGCACTGGAGAGGGCTCTGCTGCTCACCGTGGTTTGGCCAAAACTGGATCCTGCTTCTCTCGGTAGTGGAGGGAGCAAAGGGCATGAGGCAGAGCCTAACTTTATGCCAGCGGTCTTGGGAGGGAAAGTGCAAAATTATTTCAAATTTAGGGCTGGATTAGGTGTAACAAGAGTTAGGGTTTCCCAGAAAAACTGGGTTCTTTGTTCATGTGTCTTAGAATGAATCACCTTTTGTAAGAGCACAAAATACGGTTTTCTGGTAGCATTAGAAATGGGATCCAGCCCTCAGCCTCACTCTTCTCTGTATATACAAATAACCCTTCCTCTGTGCACATGCAGAGAGGTGAAGGGAAGTTTCCTGTGATCACTGAATGCCACCCAAGTTTCCAACCTCACCCACACAACTGATCTGGATTTAAACATGAATTCATTTCCATAAGTATACACTGGACTTTCAAATAAGACTTGGTGCTTTGGCTGGCATCCAGGATGGCTCTGGAGACCCTGGCAAGAAAGCATCACTGGCATTTCAAAGAAAAGGTCACAGGCAGCAAGTGGAAACCAATAATTGGCATCTCATTGTGCTTTCACCTAGAATCACAGGGAAAAGCCCCGAAGAGCGCAGCCCAGAAAGTGTGGTTCCTTTGGACCTCCCGGCTCTCCAGAGGGTTTCTATGCCCACATGGGCACTGCCATCTGGTTGCCCCTTGCCATGGAGCAGATTCGTTGCCATCAGTGCTGGCAGTTCCTCATTGTACCAGCACCAATTCCCACAAAGCCAGTCAGCTGTCTCCTTAGGGCAACTACGGTTTCTGGAATCACCTTCATTCATACATCTTAACATAAATTAGAAATGACAGAGTTCCTAGAGTTAAGAGGTGTCCATCCAGCACATGAAGACCTTGGCAAGCAGGCATACAACCTCGGGATGGTTGGATGGCAAACTCCCAAAGCACTTTTAATGCTGGTAAATCTCTCTAACAAGCAGCCGAGCAAAGGGCAAGTTGTGCTGTGCCATTGGGGTGATGCTGTCACTCTGGCTTAGCTCGGTTTGGAATAGGTTGCCGGTCTGTTTACACTCAGTCAATTTAAAAAATCAGCTCAGGTGCATTTTAAGGGACAATTCCTAAGCAGTGAGTAAACCCTGAGCTGCCACCCTCAAGGCACATCTTTCACACAACCCTTGGAAGAGCTTCCCAGCACATGGGCGAGCAACATGTTAATCTTTATAAATCAAATATTTGCCAAATGGAGTAGAAGCCATGTGTCTGAGCAAGATGCACTGAGAAATGGAACAAAGCACAGAGCGTGTCAGAGATCACTCGGCTGTGTGCAAGCGTGTCCCTTCCAGAGTTATTCTTCAAAACAACATTCCATAGCCCAGTTGTAGATGTTATTCTCCTCCAGTCTTTTTTTTTCCCTGCTTTTTACTGCTCAGAACTGACACTCTCTCTAACCCAAGTCCTCCTCACCGAGTTTAGTGTCACCCAAGCTTTCATTAGAATCAGTTTTGAGCCAAGGCAGGGTTTGCCAAGGGCTGACTCAGGAGGCATCAGCAGAAGAGGTGCAGTCCTACGTCCCTCCCCAGTACTGGGGCTGTGAAAGTGTGCCACACAGCTGCCATGTCTCAGTTATTTCACACCTCCACACATCTGGATGTTTCACAAGCTGCTGCTGGCTTGTGCTGCTGTGGGATCTGTAGGCCAGCTCTCCCAAAAGAAGATTCATCAGCATTCAGGGAGCAATTAACCCCGCGTTGCAGTGCTCCGGCCATGGCACAGCTTCCCGCTGCTGCTGCTCCCAGGGAGCCGTCGGTGCGGGATGTCCCACGTCCGTCACCCCCCGCCAGCTCCTGACACACGTTCCCCCTCTCACGTGGGTCAAGTTAGCAGAAGCAGCAGTGCCCAGAAAAATCTAGACAAGTCTCCCAGCCCCTCTGGACAAAGGCACAGTGTCACCACCTGACCTCCACGCTCACCCAGAACACTGGTCTGTACCTGCACAGCAAGCACTGCCTGGCCATGAGGAGTTGTCAGGCACACACTTTGGACTCAGGATGGCAGATGCCATTTCCCATTCACAGCTCAGCAGGGCAGGGACACAGAGGACACGTGCTCAAGCTATTTCTTCAGGTACCAAACAAGTCCCTCACCCTGCACACTGAAGGTCTGCACTGATGTGATTTTATGGCCAGACACCCGCATGTTTGGCAATGCCATTATTTGTCTAGTTCTCTTAGCTTCCTCTTCCCTTCTCCTTTCAAATCTGTCACGTCAGGGTTGACCAAACTTCCTGATGCTACAGGCTTCACATCAAGAGCCTGGTAGGTGATGGATGTGTCCCCCAGGAGGCTGAGGGGAGAGGGCACAAGGTCACAGGCAGAGCAATGGCTCCCCAAGGGGACAGAGTGACCCACGGAGGTCTCAAGAGCCTGCCTGTACCAACCACCTCCTCGCACAGAAAAGGTACAGCTCTCCCTGCAGCCCTCACCCCGCCGTGCCCCTGTCAGCAGCAGGTGACCTGCCCTCAGCACAGCAGTCACCCCTCGGCCACTGGTGACCAGGGACGAGCAGGGGCTCTGCAGTGGGAGCTGTGCCCCTGCTTTGAGCTCTGCTCGAAGCACAGCATGGGTGCAATCACTGGAGACCCCCACCCACTGCTTTATGGCATGTGGCAATCCTAAATCACATCCCTGGGGAGATGGAGCTGATAACAAGGAAAATATTTTCCTCATTTTCCTCTGGCTTTCCTGATTCCTGTGTGTTGGAAGAACATCTGCACCAGAAGAAAAAATGTTTGAGACTTGCTGACCAAATGAGTTCCTTTCTACCAGCTGCTCCCTTCCAGGTTCAGGACTGGTCACAAGCAGTCACTGGCACTGCTTGTGTCAGTGCATTGCTGCTGCTTTGCTTTCAGGGCCTGTGTAGGGCCAGTAATCTGGGAGACCTTTAAGCATTCAGAGTGCAATGTATGGAGTCCCGGGGCTTGGAACTTGCATTAGTTAGGTAACAAATCTCATCTGTGGAGGCTGGTGCTTAGTCCTGGTCCTGGCTGTGCAATGCAGAACTCCCAGAACCCTTCAGGTCTTGAGTCCAGAACCCCACTTGCTTTAATTTCCTATGATATACTGATGACTACAAGACATCTCAGCTGAGAAGAAAGTTTTCTCTACAACCCCAGACTTACATTTCTAATGCAAAGGATCCTGTTCTGGTGCTATTTTGCTTTCTAGACTTGTTTGTACAGTCAGATTTAACCAGGGTTTTATTTTCTTGTTTTTGCTTCTTAAATGCCCCCAAGTCTCAGTGAGGTTTGTTTCAGCAATCTCATGTGGACATGCCAGCCTTAATCTCACTCTTGCAGGCCCTTCTCATTGTCTGGGATGAAAGCCCAGCACAGAGCCTCCCTGCTAATTGCCAACTTTCTGTTTCCCAGTGACAGGTGTATTGTCTGGAGGAACAGACCCGATTGTGTCCCCGCACAGTGGGACATCAGCTGCTGATATTACAGAGCCTTTCAGGGAGCTTGGGCACGGCTGGTTATTTAGTGCCATCGTTTATAACAAATCTGTGCAGCCTAGAAACTTAACAGAAAAAACAGGAGCTGCCTGTATTATTCATCTTTTTGGTGGTTTTTTTCTCAAGCTACTGACTACTCCTAAATCTCCCATCCTCCTACCAGCAAGACAGGGCATTTGGTTCTGATGCTCTTTGAAACACTAAATCTTTCTGATATCTTTTTTCCATAGTTTTCTAATAAGGGGATTTTGCTGGTTTAACCAGACACCCGCTGTGCATCTACTTGAACCTGGAATCACAGCTAGGAAAAACTCCTCAAACTGTCATTTCTGTGAGGTGTTGATATGCACAGGCAGGTCACAACCATCATGGGGAGATGGTTCATACCCTCCCGAGGAGCACCCTGAGACAGGGATCTGGCTTTGGGGGACAGTGACTGTGCCTGCTTTATCAAGTAAAAAGAGGAGCTCTGGTGCTCAGAGTGAGGAAAGGCAGCAGAGCTCCTGAGAGATGAGAGGAAAACATACAAGAACAATATTAGACCCAGACTGCATCTGTCTTTCCCATTTTTCACATTAAAGGATAAAGCTTTCCATGCATGGCTGTTGCACAACAGCAGAGCTCCAGCCACTGCGACAGCACCAGCGGCCAGAAACGCAACAGACCATTCAGCAGATGGCCCAAGTCTTCTCTGCAGGAGCCTGGCAGTGGAGAAACCATCTCTTTACTGGGTTTAATCACGTCAGTCACAAGACAGGAGGGTCTGCAAACAACTGGCATAAGCAGTTCCACATCAGTTTACAGGAACACAGATGTGGAGAAAGAGGAAGCACATTGTGTCCAGCTGAGCCCGGGTGTCTCCACAGTTTCGGAGTTCAGTCAGCTCGAGTGCGTATTCCCAGCCTGGATGGACTTCCCACCTCGCATCCCTTTTACTGACATCCTGTCCTGTGGAGGGAGGCAGTCTGTTCTCACGTCTTCACCTCTGCCAGAAGCTATTCCCATTCAGAAAATGGCTCTTTCAGAAACTCTTTGTAACTTACTTCACATCTCACCACATCACCCGCTTGCCTGCACCACTTGTCTGCTCCAGCTTCAACCTCTTCTTTCAGTTCTTCCGAGTAATGAAGGCACCCTCCTGCACTCAAGTCAACACGTTATTTCCTCTAATAAATTTAAATATCTCGAATAAGTCTGCTTCTGGAAGTTTCAGTTACAATGAAGAAGATCCCAGCAAGCTCACCTTCTGTCCTGACCCGGGCAAGCACTTACTCATTTAGCTGTGGTTTAGCCACAGGTTGGTGAAGTTTGATTCTATCTAGTTCTGATCTTGTCAGAATTGTATTTAAATTCTCCTGACAGATTCTTGGCTTGCAGCTTGTTAACAGATCGTTGTTGAGGCGAGATGTTTGAAATTAGAGTGGTTTGGAACAGGAGAGACACATGGTGCATTTACTCTCCAGTTCAGCGATTATCTCCCTGCCTGGCTCCACTCCTAACACAAGTTCACCTTGGGACATTACAGGAGTTGCTGGCTAGTTCGGGAGTTAGGAATATGCACCAGCCAGGAATGTGTTGGAATATGCACCAGACACAGCTGTGATGAGGGGTCAGGAGCACCATCAGTGCCTCCAGCTCCCGGCCAGTTTGCATTGCCTTTGACCAGCTCTAACAAAAACCTGTCCTGTGCAGGGCTGGGTGGGTGGTGCAGGGCCCAACCTCACTTGGTAAGTCTTGACTTTTTCTAACTCCTTTATTCTAGAGAGCAAAGAATTGCTTGATGATTTCCTCTAGTTACCCAGAAGCAGCAAATTTGCCTCTCATACTGCAAGAGCAGGTGCAAGCTTTGTAGAGTAAAACTGTACTGCAGATCTTGTTAAACATTCCAAGTTACCCTGTGTCTCTTCAAAAGGTCCAAGAATTTAAGATGTCATTTGGCACTCACAGTTTGAGAAAGCACCGAACACAAAACTGGGAAAGCAGGCAGGTGCCAGCGCAGACACCAAAATACCTGGGAGTTTCTGCATTACACACACAGAGCGAAGACAGAGCTCAGCTCCAGTGCCCACCTGCTGGGATAGCACCAAACATTCCTCCTATCCCAAGTACGTTTTTAAAAATGTGTCTGGAGTGCTATTTAACTTCCCTGTCAGATGTCTTGTAGGATGATAAACCTGGGCTGCAGCTTTGCTAAGGCTGGAAACAGGCTCAGGGCAGCTTTAAAAAAAGATGAAGAGAAAAGTTTGCGTTTTTCAGGCTTGAGCGCAGTTCACGGCAGCAAGTGAAGGTGAGCCCTGAGGTGTGCAGCCCTGGCTGTTCCCAGATGTACCTCAGTGTGGATCTGACCTTCCTCGTGCTACACAGCCCCTGCTGAACAGACCATTTGCTGTCTGCCAGGAGACCATGCAAGCACTTCTTTATAAATGGGACCAGAACCTTAAAAATTAAATGAACCTGACACTCTCTTCCACACTTTTGGACTTCCCAAGCTTGTCAGAACAGCACCATCCCCCAGCCCTGCACAGTGGGTGCCCAGGGACAGAGGGGATGCCCAGGGACACCTCCTATTGTCCATCACTGCTGTCAGGGTTTAGGGACATCTGCACCAAAGGGCTCTCAAGGACACTGACAGACACCTGTGTCTACAGTGGGGGGCATCAACCCAGAAGGAAAGTTTACACTATAACAGGTGTGAAAAAGCCCATGGCAGATGAGCAGAGGTGACTTTATTCTTTAGACCATCAGTGGTATCTACATTAATGGGGCTGGAAACAGGCATCCCAGAAAGCTGAGGGGGAAATGAGGATTTGTCTGACTCTCAGCCAGCCATTACCCAGCAATAGATGGAGCTAGTGGTGTGCCAGGATGGCTTTGAACCAGGGAGGAGATGTACCTGCACATCTGCAGAAGGGCCAGTACAGCACCTGGGAGGATGGGGAAAGGCACTGTACTTCTAGAAGGTAAAACAATAATTGTAGGACATCTGCTGAGTTGTCAAGGACCAAAAGGGAAATAAAGCTGTTGTCCCCTCTAGCTAAAACCGGCTGCTTCCTTTTCCCCAGACTCCCCACCACCAACTGCTCTACAGTTTATATGCCAATCCAATTTTGATGCCTGTAATTCACCCCAGAGACTGTTTATTTTAACTTTATCAAGTGAAGAGAAAAACAACTGTGTTAGAATGAAAAAAGAGCATCTGGCAGCAGGATATTCTGTCTCTCAGGCAGCTTCCCAGCTTTACTGGTGTACAAAAACATGGGATTTCAGTTACCCAGGGGCTGAAAGAAGGGGACAAGAGCGTGCAGAGTGCAGGTTCTCTCTGTATTTATCTTAAGGATGCTCATGCCTGGTCTGGTGGCTTTTTTTCTGCAAGAGTGGCACAGTTAAGAAAGAGGCTGGAGTTTGGGTTTCTTCCCCATGGCTGTTTTTGTTCTCTCCATTGGCAAGTATTTTTGAGCATTGGAGGAAAAAGCAGACATGGCCCAGGAGCTTTGCCCACCCACCCCACTTTTGTTGTTCATCTGAAGAACACCCTGATGGGGAACAGTAATTTTTCAATAATTAGGAGGGACGGTGCAGACATGCAGATCTGGTTGGACAGAGGGGACCGTGGGTTCATTTTCCTACAAGAGAAAGGGTGTCAAGTAATTAATATTTAATGTTAGGAACAAATGACACTTTATTTCTTTTAATCAATAAGATTTTTAATTTCAGGCAATTATGTATCTAGAAAGCAACTATATATGTCTTAGACTTTGGAAAAATCTCACTCTCTGCCTTGCTGTAAAGCGCATCCTTCTTTCTTTAGATGATGGCCAGAAGTCCTGTTCTTTGTGGATACATTCGAGCATTCCTTTATTGGGTCAGGACACTGGAGGAAAAGTTAAATTGGAGCTTGGATGTAGTTTACTAAGAAAACATTAAATTAATTTTAGTGACCCTGACATAGAGCAGAACTCCTGTAACTTTGAAAATGGGTATATATATATATATATATGTATGTATGTATATAATTATTTTTTTTGCCATAGAGCCATTCCACTGACAGCACATCGGTTTGGGGTCGGTTTCCACCCCCGGGTGCAGCTTCCCGACTTTTTAAGGGTGGAACAC
>VZRQ01000650.1:389874-437749 GCA_013397975.1 Machaerirhynchus nigripectus
GGAGGCGGCCGGGAGCCCGGAGCCCGGAGCCGAGAGGCGGCCGGGAGCCCGGAGCCGAGAGCCGGCCCGGACGGGGCCGCCGGGGCCGCTCCCCTGGGCCGCGAAGCGCGCTCTGCGCCCCACACCTGCCGCCTCTCCTGCCTCGGGTTTAAAAGCTTTAAAACGCGGCCTGTCCGGAAATCCTGGCCGCTCCTCTTTCCCTCCCCAAACATAGCGTAGGAACAGACTAAGTTCAAACGAGTGGGAAGCAGAATATCAGTGGATTAAGTTCCCTGTAGTTGGAACTTCGGTTTGCTGCGGGCAGTGCCGGGTGTGTGGCTGCTGCTCACACGTTCTTTTTGGCCATGCTGACAAAGCCCTTCTCAGCATCAGTGTCCCTCACCTTCCCACCCCTGGTGCACTGACACTTTCTCCAGTGACCAGGATATGTTTTAGTAAAATTTAGCTAATGCATATAGAGGAAAGATAGAATTGAGACAGCAGAGAAACTATCAAAAGTCAAATCGGAGATAGCAGTTGGAATTGTATTTCAGTCTTATTTAGACTAATCTGTTGTTTGTTGGGGTTTTTTTCCCATGTGTTTTAAAGGCAGTTTATTAAATCAGAGTAGGTGGTTTTGGCCAGTTAGCTTCTGGAAATTCAGTATTAAATAGGAAAGGTGGTTGAGAAGTTGAGTTTTGTCTTGGTGTGCTGGTCTGTCTGGATGGACAGAGTGGTGTCCTGCCTTTCAGGGGAGATTTAGAAGGTACACAGTGCTTACTCAGGAGTGAGAACATCAAATTAAACTGTTTATGCTTACAAAGAACAAAACTGGATTTCAGCAAACGATGCAAGATTGTCTGATTGCTTGGCTTGTCTAGGAAAGCTTCTGGCCAAGACACATAATGAAATGCGTGCATAAAATTAAAGCACTTGAAGTGTGTAGTTGAGCTTTCGGAAGCCGGCGGAGTGTTCAGGAGTCTCTCGTGGCTGGAGCTGCTCCCCTGGTGCCAGCGGTGCTTCATATTCATAAATCAGCTCTTCATGCAGTGGCAGTGTCGTGCTGCAGAGCAAGAACTCCCACTGCTGGGAGCCAGCCCCCAGCCAGGAGCCACGCTGAAAAATGATCCCAATCCAAGAGGCTGCCGAGATCACGGAATTCTTACCTGGGATGAGCAGCAAATTGAATAACAATGAGTGCGGGTGAATAAATGCCCTGTCAGGGAGCTCTGGCAGTGATGGATTAGGAAGTGGTAAATGTTGCTCTCAAAGCTCTGCACATCCTCTGGTGTGGCAGCAAACAGGTCCTTGGGTGAGGAGATGGACTGTACTTAGTAATAAGAACTTGTCTTGAATGAAGGTTCTGCTGAAAAGATCCAGTGCATCTGCTTTAGAAAAGCTCCTGCAGTTGTAATTCACAGCGAAAATTATTGTGAGCTGCACTTTTTTGCTACATATCAATAATTATCTTTCACTTTAAATCAATACTGAAGTGGTACAACTGCTCCAGTGAAGACCAGATGGTATTTTTAAAGTGAGTTTACTACAGCTGCATGCAGAAAATGTAACAACTTAGTTGTGGAAAATTAAGGAAATGACCACTGTTACTTAAAGAAGAAAACAATAAATTCTCTTATCATCTCATAACTTACCTGGTTCATGCTGTTCAGGAGACTGAAAAGCATTTGCCTCTGAGTAGAGCTTTACATCTCAGCTTCTGTAGTTCTGTAGATTTGTTTGCAGTCAGTATTTTTCATGTGTAGATATTAGATTAATGCTTCCTGAATGTTTGGTTCTAAAATGTAGCTTACTGAAAATATATGCAAAATAAATTCTTCGGAATTGAGGTGGCATTTTTTACTTAATGTTCAGTGTAAGCATTCCTAGCAGTTAGTGGGTTTTAAAGATCTGAAAGGGTTTTTCCTGAATAAATTCCTATATAATAAAAATAAATAATGACTTTACCAATTATCCTTTGTTTTAATCATTCTTATTGCTCACACATAGAAGAGAGATAAACTTTAAACATGTGGAAAAAGTAAATCCAGCAAAGAAAATTTCCTGTTTCTACAGAGCTTAGTATGAAATCTTACCTAGGATAAATACCTGGTTTGGTATTATTTTGAGCTCAGGTAAAGACACTATTTGATGACACGTTATCACACAGCTTTCCTGGAGGTTTTAACGGATTTGAGGTTGAACTGCTGCTGAATCTGAACTGGTAGTGGCTTAAATCAGTTATCATGTGTATGAGGTGGGAAATCCATCCCAAGTTAATGGATGGTGTTCTGCTGTGTTTGGATTTTATCTTCCTGCAGACCTTATGTTTGGGAATTGTGAAGCTTGTTTCTGCATAAAGGCAAAGCATGCTTGTTAAAAATGAGTTATTGGTGGGCACCAAGTGCACGGACAAGAGAGCAGCTGTTTTGCCACATACAAACAAGTTCTCCATAGACCCTTAATATCCAAGTTTTCTGTTTTTATAGGAACTGCAATAAGAAAACCGTACTTGCAGTGTTTACTTAAGTTCCCAGTTTTATTGCCCGCTCTCCTGTCACAATGCAGCTTTCACAAGGCAGTTGGAGTAGCTGGAACATTGTGGGGTTGTTTGGATGGTGTGTGGATTTTGACAAGGAGAGGGAGGTCGGTGCAGTGGGACAGTGGAGTTCTCACCACTGGAGCAGCTGTCCGTGGCTGCACGTCCAGGGCCAGTCCCAGCAGTGCAGGCGGGCTCTGCTCAGTTCTGGGCTCCAGGGGGATGTCTGCTTGGCAGGAGGGTTTTCCACAACAGTTCCCGTTGCTGTTGTCAAACATGCTTTGTTTTGACGGAGACACTCGATGTGTGCATTGACTGGTGTTTCTGGAAACACGGTGCTTACATCTGGTGCTGGGAACAGTGAAGAATTTCCACTGTGCTATTTAAGACCAGGAAAATCTGTTCTTTCAGAGAGTGCTGTGCTGTGCTGGGAGGCTTTTGCTAAGGCAAATTTTAAATGCAAGCTTATAAAGCTAATGTTTAGGATTTGTAAGCACTAGAGAAAAAAATGAAGCGAGTCTATTCAGCTTTTCCATCTTCCTGTTCTGTTAGAACCTCCTTAGGATCTTGGTTCTCAGATGTAAATGTCTACATGTAGGTTTAATTAAGTTAAGATTTTCAACAACTCTTTGAAAATTTACATTATAGGACTGTCTGGATTTATTTATGTAAGGTTGATAGTAGATTTGGCATTTATTTGTGTCTTGGTAACATAGTGAGATAAATAATTAAGTGTAATTCTTTATGTACAAAGGATTTCATGTACTGTAACATAAGACTTCCCTTGCCTTTTTCCTTTTCCCTTTTTTTCTTCTTTAAGTTACTGATTTTGGGAGAAGGTTCTTTTGGGAACTTTTTTAAAAGGAGCTGGAGGAATTAATCCAGCCTGAGCTGTGTGTGCAACTGTGTTATCGATCATTTTTATTTGTCAGTAGGTGTTAAGAAATTAAGATCACTTTTCCACAACTAAATAGCTAATGTAGTAATTTCAGTCAGATATTACATTTTATACTTTCTTGCACATTTTCTATGCTTTGTAGTCTGATTTTGTCAGTCTTTCCCCAAGAATAGGGTTGTTTTCCAGCTTTGAGGCTTCCCACTCAGCTCATGGTAGGCCTTCATTTGGGTGTAGCAAGAATGTGGGCTTGGTTTGAGACCACAGCCCAGATATTTTTTTCCCTCTCATTAGAAATAGTCTTATGTAATTCCAGAAGAATTATTATTTTTACCATTCAAGTCCTTTATTTGTTTTGGCACACACTTAATTTTGACCTTGTTTAAAGGGTCAGTAAAATTCCTTTTATTTGTGGTTTGTTCTGTGATATGAGCTGTTTGCATCAGCAGTTCAGTTTTGCTATTAGTTGCTTAAAAATCTTCTTTATTCTCTGTTTCAGCATTTAAAAAATGGAGTTGTGTATTGCTCCAAGGTGTAAATGAATAGTCATTGCCTGTAATACAAGTACACACTTAGAGTGTCCTACTGCTTTTAGATGTGATGTATTTGGTACTGTAAAGGTAATGATCCTCAACCACAGCAATATTCTGTAACAGGAATATCTGTCATATTCATTGGGATTACCATGTTCATTGATTTGTGTCTGTAAATCTGCTGTTTCAACCCTTTAAATTTGATCTATAATTGGACCTCCTTAAATGGTTCAGCTAAGGTAGTCTGTATTTTCTCAACAGTGTCACTGTCAGCTTCTCCTTTTTCATTATACATTCAGCAGACTTGATAAAATCAGCAGGACACCTCATTTGAAACTGTTTAATCGCTGCCTTTTGCTTTCACTAAACCATTGAGGTGGTCAAGCGATATACACAAATCATTTTAAATAGGAAATATGGCTTTCTCTGTGACCCAGCTAAACAGATAGCACTATGCAAAACAAGTTAAAAAGTAATAAATGCCAAAAAATCTTCTAATTGGAGTAAAAAATTGCAGGTAACTTTATTCACTCCCCAAAAGTAGTGCTCTCTGAAATATGGGTTTGGCCACAGACAGACAAGAAAATCTTCCTGAAGGCTCACTCTTTCTGAACAAAGCAAGTTTACAGTTTCAGATAGTACCATCCTGCTTTTTGTGTTAATTCGTGAAAAGCACATTTATAACCCTGCAGTGACTGTGCTTTGGGCAGAGGTGGCTCCTGTTCCATCACTGCACTTGTACCTTGTCCCTTCTGGAGAGGGAACATTAAACTCCTGGTTTTGTCTCTGGCACTTTGTTCAGCTGTTACTGTTCAGTGTAAAAAATAATGGCACAAAGTAGGAGCACAATTAACTGTTGTTAATTAACAATTACAGGGGAAATCCACTGGTGGCAGCAGCCCCCTGCCCTGTTCCCTCTGCTGGGCTGCTCATCCCCAGGGTTGGAGGCATCTCCTCATTCCAGCACCCCTCTAACAGGGGCAGGCACGAAGTGGGGCAGGAGGGATGGAGGAGTAGGGACTGCAAACTGTGGCATTCCCTTAGCTCTCTGTTTCTAACCTTGTTTTTGTGTCTTATGTTCAGCATGGTAAAAAGGGAAGTGCTGTCAGGATGGGCCTGTGCATACAAGCTGTACCCCTAGGATTAAATCAGGTGCTGACTTAGTGTAGGCACTGTACAGTGCAGAGTGAGCTAGGTAAGCTTCAGTCTGGTTTGTGCTGCTGAGATCTACTGTATTTTTCTCTAAAAAAACCTGCCATACCTAAATCCACTGGCTAAAGGGGTGTCCTGATGTTGTCATCACAGGTTCTGGATCGCTCGCGGCCATGGCAGTGTTTGAAGATAAATACAAACCCAACATGGAGGTAAGTCTTGGGTTTTTAAACCTCAGTGTTTCTTCCCTCAGCAATCCTCATGATCATAAGAATTTAGGAAGTTTGAAACTTTAAAAAAGTTAAATCTGCTCCAGTTTTGCTGCATTTAAAATGTACTAATGTCAGCTTACTGCAAAGATGTAAAAATTCATTGGTAAAATAAATAAATTTGCAAGAAGCTGTGTTTATATATGGGAAAATGTGTGATTTGAATGTCGCTGAAGGCTTTAAAAACATACAGCTTACTGATTATAGTTGACTTCAGGAATTTACCAGCCCTTGCGCAGTCAATATTGTTGTTTTTCTGTCAGTCTTTCCTTCTCTCTCAGTCTTGAAAAGAGAACACAACAGAAAGTGTTCAGGTAGTACATAGAGCGATTCTGATTGATTGGGTATGTTCAGAACTAGTGTTTGCACTTCTAGTGTCTGCTTAAAAGCTGATTATCAGAAGACTCATAAGGTTGTGTTTTGCTGATGATACTGACAAAAAATGGAAAACACTTGATTGTTGTTACAAAGAATCATTCAGGAAAGCTAAAAGCTGGAGTGTCATGGTAAGATCAGAGTAAGCTGTTTAGTTACAAATGCATGCAGTTATTTTTGTGTTTTCTGTAGTATTTCTTGCATTTGGCTACACCATGCTGCTGATCTAAACCTTGAGAATCCAGTTGTCTGCAGGCTTTCTATTGATGAAAATAACTCCAAAACAATTACAGGGTTTTCTGTAGCTGTGTTTCATAAAATGCCTCAGGAATGTCAAGTCCTCTTAAACCACATTAATCTCTGCAGACTTTCTGTGAACGCTCCGTCTCATTCCAATTGATTAATAATTCCACAGTAAAGAAAAAATGAGAATTGAACACAAGATTGAAAATTGAACCCATTAAAAATGACTTGTAATACTAACAGTTGCAGTCATTTCAGCCTAAAAGGCAGATAAAACAAAGCTTGGAGCTCTTCAGTATCATTGAATGATGTAGGAAAGGAAGAGGTTAGTTTACATCAGCAGAGGTCTTCAGATGTTCCTCATTTTTGTAATGCAGCTGCTGTGGGTCATTTCCTTCCCCTCAAGTGCACTGTGGTTTTAGGTGGTGGTCCCATAAATCCAGAGAGTTCCTCTCTAGAAAGCTGGTAAATGAAGTTTAAAATGTGAGATAATCTGTTGTACCTTGCTACATCTCCTGACAAATCACGACGTGCAATTCCAGCAGATTTAAAAAACACCAGTCAACCTCCCACCTTGTTTTAAGAAGTTTGCCATTAGTTAATTGCTTAAGCATTAGTAATAAGCAGTTTTCCAATTATCCTTGGCCCCTCTCCTGTCAGTACCTAAGCAAGAGTTGTAGGTGTGCAAAGTTACGGACACGCGGTGGGATCAGGATTCCTGTGATTGGGGTGGCATCTGAAGACACTGGACTTTTGGCCTCTAGTATATTTATGGTTGCTATCAGAAATATGGGATATGTTTAATAGGCTCCCAAGTGTCTCTGGGAAGGATCCTCACACCAGATGGCTGATAGAGCCACGAGAGAGAGAGGAAGGCTGTTCTTCCCTCTCCCCTCGTGCTGCTGTAAGAATGAGAGTCTCCTTTTCCAGCCTCCTGTGTGACTGTGCACTTGGCATGTGTGCCATTCCACTGAAAACACGGACTGCAAATCCTTGGAATCAACAGCTACAGCACAATAGTCCTCTTTCCAAGATACAAATGGCAAAGAGTTGTGCTGTGGAACTAAAATTTTCATTTATTCTCAGCTAGCTTTCAAGCTTGTATTTTAAGTCATTTCTTGTGTAAGAGTAACCGAAAAAGGCACCAAAAACTGGTAAATCTCGAATTTTCGTATTTAGAAAGGTCATCCTCATTAAACTGTCTTCGCACACAACCATAAGTGGCAGCAGATAGTCACTTATAACAAGCATGTAGAAATGCAGCCTACCAATTTGTTGAAATAGATATTTAGATCTTTGAGACTTGCATGCACCTTAACCCTTCCTTTGATTTTCCTGGATAATCTGTTACCTGATAACGGTTCAGGAATTGTATTAACCAAACCAGCAAAGCTGCAGGTGGTAAAGCTCAGCTGTACTCTTAAACACTTCCTCATATTCTGTTGTGGCTGTGAGTTTATAATACTTACCTTCTAAGTCAGTGTGGGTTTGTTTTTTTTTTGTAAATTATTAAAATGACAAATATTTCTATTGAATCCAAATTCAATCTGAAGTACACTATGTATATTTTACGTAAAACTTGGTATGAAATGGCAATGAAGATAAAATTGCTGGAGATTAATTTAATAAAATACGTTGAAAAATTTTTTTTTTTTCTGTCAAGATCAATGCTCCTTTCTTTTGCACTAATTGTCAGAATAGCTGGCTAGGGCTACTGGAGGGTAGTGGTGTGCTTCAAGACCATCACATCACAGAAAAATGATTCAAAGGCAAACTGTCCTGCACCCTCTGGTATCAACTTGCAAATTAGCATCTGGAATGTAATTAAACAAGCTTAATGAAAGTAGCAGCTGAATACTGCTGGAAAAGACAATCAGCTTTTTTGCCTCTGATATATATTCTGTACTATTGAAGCTGATCACCAAACGCATCGTGTGAGCACAGTTAAAAAAAATTAGCATTTATTTGAAGAATAGGAACTGTTTTTCATTCTGTTATGCTTTTGGCATGCACTGGTGTCCCAGGAGAGCCATGCCACAGCAGATAGTGCACAATATTTATAAATCCATGACAGGCAATAATAGCAACTTGAAAAATTCTTTTGCTAGAATTTCAAGTTGAGAGCTGCCAAAAGCTGAGAGGATCAAATCTGCAGTGGCAGCTGCTGTGCCCTACAGTTAGAATCGTAGACTTTGAAGATGCTCAACTAAAAAAAAAATTTAAAAAAAAAAAAAAAAGACTGCAGGCTTAGCCAATTTTTGCAGGTTTCTAGAGCCCTGGCTCTCTGCCTTTTGAAGATGAGTTGCTGAAGCTTCTCCCAGTGCCTGAGGCATGCTAACACCAGCAGGATGTGGTTTTTTTTCCATAGACTTAGTGTGTCTTCAGATTTAAGTAGCACATGCTTCATCAGTGCCAACTGTGATGGTCCTTTCCCTGGCTGCAGTGCTGGGAGATGATCTTTACCCAACATCCTTCAGAGGAGCTGTGGAGATGGATGGTGACGTCCCTGAGTGCCACTTGTGCAGCCTGATTTATGGAGGCAGGGTTTGTTGGGAAGGAGTGCTGGCCTCTAGAGGAACCATTATAGATCGCTGAGGATGGTAACACTTTCAGCCCTGAAGGCCTGTAGATGCTTCAAAAATGTAATGCCAAGCACCTAACTACTGTGGAACAATATTAATCTGTCATGTGGGCAGCTATAGATCTACTTTAAAAAACATAAGTGGAAGAACAGCACATCTAATGGAGTGTTTTGAGCTTAGATCTTTCATTGCAGCCAATTTTTCTTCCAATAGAGTCGCCACTGGTTTTTAAACCTTACAGTCATTTTGTAAATGCATTTGTGCCTTCTGGTGTTAAACAATAGCAAAGAAATGCTCTGAGTCGGTGGATATGGAAAGCAGTGTGAACTGGGAAAAAAATGTCTACAGTATTAAACGCTGGAGTTCTGGGTTTTTCTATCCTGTGGTGGTTGAATTCCTCAGGAGATGGGGAGGGGGATATATTTTCTTCTGGTATTTGATTTCTGGTGTTTGAAAAGTAGGAGCATTTTGTCTGTAGAATTACTTGATGCACAGTGGGGCTATGTTGTAGACTTCTTGTTTAAGCAAGGAAAGGCTGCTTGTAACTTCATTTATTTTCTGTATTTCATCAAAACAGCCAGGTTTAATAAAAAGAGGCTCCTAAAGGAAGAGAATCAGAAGCCACAGAAAACAGCTCATGCAAGGGAAAGAAAGTAAATCTTTGAGTAATGAGTTCAGGAGCAGAATAGGTGGAAGAAAGGAGACAGGAGATACTCTAGCAGATATTTAATAATTATTTGTAGGATAGATCACCACAAATGTGTGAGATTATATTTACAGTAATTTATTGTACCATTTCTTAAGTGTGGCAGGAAATCAAGTGGTACTGAATAAAAAGAAAAATATCCTGGAGGGTAAGAACAGATGACAAAGAAGGGACTGTTCTGAGTGTGTTCCACGTGGAGCACAGGCCCTCTCCGTCCCGCAGCAGCTGTGCTGCCCCAAAACCTGCAGCTTGCTGTCCCACCAGAGAGGGGCTGGTGCCCTGGGTGTGCTTTGGTGACCGCTGTCCCCTGGTTGCTTTGGCTCACCTGTTTGGCTGGGACCTCCATGGGCTGGGAGCGATGTGACGAGCAGTTTGTCGGGCAGCGTTGGGAGAAGTGGTTTCCGAGGTACTTCTGAGTAGCCCCTTATCCCTGAGTGAAGCAGCTGAGGCACGGAGAGCACTTTTCTTGGGATGCTCCATGTGCTCTGGGATCTTCGCTGTATCGAAATGCAAAGTAGACTGAATGCAGCTTTCACTGTGCACCTCTTATTTCAGTAAAAAAATGCGTCAGGCACACTACAAAATATTATGAAAACATGTCACTTTCTTCCATTTTTAAGCAGCTGACACATAGATCCTTGAAATGTTCCTGTGCTCACATTTCCTACTGTCCCTCAATATGGTGGAATTATTTTTGTTTATTAACTACTGACAATAATACTGAGCTATTTTTGGAATCTGTCAAAAGTCTCTAATCTTCAACAATAGTTGTCTCCCCAGTCTCGTCGCCCGTGTCGGTGTGGCGGGGCTGGGGAGCGCTGACAGGCTGCAGATGAGCCCTGTGTTCATTAGTGATGGTGATCAGCGCGCGGGCTCAGGTGTGGCAGCCGCGGCTGATCCCGCCAGCTGACACCGCAGCTCTAATGACTCCGCGGGACGGTGACCACTTGCTGGGAGGTTTGTGGGCTCCACTGTGGCAGCAGACAATGGAGATCAAGCCAGACTATGGGAGTTAGGCTGGAGAGCCAGCCTGAGATACTTGAACCCCTGTTGGTGTCAAACACGGAATTAAGTAAATGGGGGGTGAATCTGAGTTGGTGAGCAAAAATCAGGACTTTGTGTTTCTGTGCCCTGTGTATCTGTGTATTTCATTATTCAGTGACAGGAACTGAGGCTGTTAGTGGCATATCTTCACTCCTTGCTGCCACAGCTTGTGGCACTGCAGTTTTCAGCTTTCCTGACATAGCTGTGTTCGTGTCTCCTGGAGACACGGATTTCCATGGGTAAATACCAGGTGTTAGTGCATACAGTCAGCCAGAAAATAAAGGCTTATCATACCTGTTTCTTATTCTTAGGTTAGATCACAATTATCCTGTGGCAACCCAGTTTCTGCCTGACACGTTGGACAGTTTGTACTGTTTTCATCATCTTTCCCAGAATTCTGCCCTGGATTGATTTCTTTTGTGGAACTAGTGTTAAACAGGAAATCTGGGCTGATTTGGAATATGCCAGCTAGGTATGCTCTGGCGTGGCTGGGGTTGCAGCTGAAGTGTTCTGTGGTGTTCTGTCTGAACGGATGAAAGCCCGGTGTGTGTCAAGTCGGTGGGACGCTGCCGGCAGCGCCGGTCCAAGTTCCCAGAGATACCCAGCAGTGCTGCCTTGCAGTTTGCAGACTGTATCAAGGGAAATAAATGTTACCTTTGTGTAAATTGGGCCTTGCTGCATGACAAAGAGCAACAATTTCTTCACCTTTATGAAAGTAACACTTAAACTTTGTCCATAATAATGTAGACAAGCTGGCCAGAAGCAGGGCTCTGTGTTAAGAGATCATTTCACAGCACAGGGTAGGGGGAGGACAGGTAATTATTTTTGATGCATTTCTCAGGAGCAGGTGTTCCAGTTTAAATTGTTCCAGTTTGTATATCTCCCATAACTGCAGAACACAGGCAAAATGTACTGGAAAATATTTCACATGGCACAGAGCCTGAGTACTGCTCCCGCGGCGAGGGCCGGCGGGGCCGAGGGCAATCGCTGAGAGGGGACGGGGAGGAGGAGGAGGTGGGAGCCAGCCTGGGCTTTATGGAGCATTTTGGTGTATTAGGAAGGATATATTATATTACCAGAGGGTCCAAGGCTTCTTTTTAAATAAAATGTTGACCTTCATTCCCTTCAATCCTTTTGTCAGAGGTAAAGCAATAGTCAGATGAGCAGAGTTTGCTTTATTTGAAGCCAGATGTGTTATTGCTTGATATTAATTTTTTTATATGCAGTAATATAAAGTAACTTTAAGCTAGTCTTTTGCAGGGTTTGCATATCTGGGTGGCTAAGGGTCGGTGTGTTACTGTAGGGCAGCACAGCGGGGCCAGAAGAGGAGTTGCAGCCTGGCAGGATTTACAGCTCTGGTGCTGTTGAGCCAGTTCCCATTTTGAGAATCAGTTCCCTAAAAACCCATGAACTTCACGCATATGTAAGAAGTGATGGATTGAATGAGTTTTTGTAATCATTCTTAGTTCAGAGAATGGGAATAGTATTAAAAGAAATCCCATAGTTGCGAGAAGAGCTTGTAATTTAATTCTGTGCCATTGGAAATATGGATTGCACTAATCCCCGTGTAGGGAATGACATGCAGCAACTAATGTTATTGAATAGTAGTTCCGAATCATGTAAGTTTCTTGTCTTGGCAGGTAATTTGGCATAAATTGTTAATGTAAATCCAGGTTAGTGGGGAAGACATTATTTTACTAAAAAAGATAAACTGCTGATTAATTCAGTATAGAACTCAATTACAAATTGAAAGTGTCTCTGCGGGACGCCAGTACCCTAAAGACAGCAGATGTTGAATTGATACTCCAGCATATTTCACCCTGGTATGAAATATTAACGTGGTTTATTATACTGGTGGTGTATGATATCAGAGAGGGGGTGGGGATGAGCCTGGGCTCACAGGCAGCTTCCTCAGAATGGGAAAAAACTGTTCTCTCTGAGAATAATAATTAGCAACTACTGAGCAGTTTATTTGGAAAGTTCTTACCAGAGAATGGTTAGAAAAAGAAACATTGACTGACAGTTAAGTCACAATGAACCTGACATAAAACACATAGGTCTGGGGAAAAAAAAAAAGACTCAAGTCCTTATTCTGAGGCAGCAGTGGAAATGCACTTTTGGGGGGGAAACCTATTAAACCTGAGTGGTTTAAATGACACATGCCAGCCCCTTTCTTGACAGCCAAACCAAATCCATTCTTGCTGCTGGAGCCTTCCAGCCTTCCCTTACAAGAAACACAAAGTCCTTTGCTTCTCAGAGTTGTTCTCTTTGGACTTAGAGCAGACTTCAGCATCTCTTCCAGTTACAGACTGGTCTCCACCCCAGCCCCTCACTCCTCATATGCTGCTGATTCTCTTCCAGAGTCTAATTATGCTGCTGTAGGTGCTTATGTCCTTCAAGAGGTATTGCTTTCTAGCCCCAAATTCCCAACACTCCTTTATGGATTTATTTTATTGTAATTGTCCTTCCTGAAGCTTCTGATTTTTTTTTTTCTTCCCTTCTCTTCCCACGCAAGTCTTGGGGATTCTCATTTTAAGTAGGATCAACTTTTTATATTACAGTATTTCTACAAATCTCATTGTTGTAAAAGACTGTTATGATAAGTATTTGCATTTGTTTATTTATACAAAAATATTTGCTTGCTTATGTTCATTTTATTGTGTACTACCTTTCAAATCTTTCTAAGAATTACTTTGGAGAACTGCACCATGTATTGCATCTCCAACAGTGTCCTGGTGACCTGCAGAAGGGATTAATTTTATTTTGGTAAGAGTTAGGAAAAAAAATTAGTAATTTCTAAAGTTTTAAAATCTGGAAAAGTGGGGTGGAAAAAAAAAAAACCTGTGTAACTTGCTTGTGAAGTTAGAAAATGTTGTGGAAATAATGTTCACAAAGCCATTCCAGCTGCTCCCTTTGCTGCTGGAGCATAATGATAAACTTGTTTACAGGTTATTAGTGAAGATAGTATTAATATAATGTAGAAGTAGCCTCCTCTCCTGTAGGAAAGGAGATCTTTTTCCTTCAGTAGCACTTGAAATTTGGAAATTGCTTAAGTGAGAAGAGAAAGTTGATCCAAGTCATAGACAAGAATAATGTGTAAAAGTTGCTTCTCGGTGCTGTTTGGGACTCGTGGCAGAGCAGCTGTGAGAGGTAATCCATCAGCCCTAAGTGTCTGCAAACTGCAACTCTCCAGATAACAGGTTTAAAGTAAAGATTTAATACAGGCTCTATCTACTATGATGTTGCAGTGACAGTTTAAAACTCATTCTCTAAATCTCAGCAGACTTTATAGCCAGCAGTGGGCCCATATAAAGCTTAATGGCATTACAACACATAAATCATCTTTTAAAGACGCTACCAGTAGCGCCAGTATTAAATGCAGACAATTGTCTGTGTTATAAATAATTTATCAAACACTGTTTCAGATTAGCCTTCCATGCTGAGTTATTTATTTTAGCCTTTACTGCCCTATTCCTCAGGCAGCCTTTGGAAGCCGTGCTGCCGGTCACCGTAATGAACTGGGCTGTGTCCCGCGGCACAGCTGTGCTGACCGTGACGGCGCGCTGGACCTCGCCGCGCCTTTGCCAAGCGCTGCCCATTTGTCATGCGGAGGTAAATGGAGCTGCACATTGGAGTCCAGGGACACATCGTGGGCTGTGATGGGGACAGACAGATCGCTCCATAAAGTGCTGCTTGTCAGCGCTGCCTCGCCGTACAGTTCATCACTCGGCTGTAATCTCATTTAAGGAGCAGTGGGGGCCCCAGAGGAGGATATTCCCAGTTAGCTTGGTCTTTGCAACCGTAAAGCAGGAAGTGCTCCTTTTATATACTCTGAACTTTTAGGGTTTTTTAAGATTAATTATTACAGTGACTCATTGAGGGCCCTGTACTTGGGACTGTGTCAGCACTTTCCTGCTAACCCCCTATTTTGTGACTGTAAATGGCAGTCCTTGCTGAACTCCATGCAGGATCTCTGTAAGGAATACTTCAGGTTTTTCTTGTGGCTATTCTGTTCAGCCTTCTAAATTGTAAAAAGAGCAGGAAGCAGCACTAAGGCAGGGTTTTCAAAAATGACAATTATTCCATGTTCACAGACTGAGCTGTTAGTGAAGGAGCTGAGGTTACAGCCTGGGCTCTCTGTGCAGTGGCTGCCTCGGTGCAGTTACAGCTCAGCTCTTCTGACTGCACTTTATGGGTATTTTTTGAACTATTTGGATAACAGTAGGGTGGTAGAGTACATTTTTAAAAGCAAATAAAATTTAAATTAGAGGAGTCTGTGAGGTTTACGGTGTTGACTTAAAAGGATGAAATTAAAGAGTGGAACGAACTCCACCAATCTGCTGTAGTTTTCCTAAGCTGCTTTTCTTACACCTAACACTCATATAGCTTAAAATTATTCTGCTTTTGCTACCACTTAATTCTTAAAACATATCTACACATACTTCTTTGGTCTATTTACTTTCACTATAGTACTAAAATAACCTTAGTCTGCAACAAATCATTGACAGTATTCTGTCAGTTGAGTGAGGAATTGCTTATCAGGGTTTTGTTGTCCAAAACACTGAAGGAAAGGTAGAGAAATTATTTTTGCAGCATGGCTGTATTGTTCGAGTCAGCTTGGTTGGAAGCATAATTCAATTTATTTTTTTTTAATACAGAGTAATAGTGGTTAAACTGGGAGTGAAGCAAGAATTGCTGCTGTTTCTGTAGGTCACTGGAAGCTGTGCCCTGCTCCTATGGCTGTTGGCACAGGAGTGCTGTCATTCCCCCTGTTCCAGAGGGGCACCAGGAGTGCCGGGCAGGCCCTGGGCGCAGGCGGGCGGGAGCTGAGCTAATTTTGGGCTCCAGCACCCGGGGCTGGAGCAGCTGCAGTCGGAGCTGCCGCTCCGGCACCGCTGCTGTCACGTGGCGGGGTCCTGGCACAGACAGGCTGTGAAAATGAGGCACACTGGAAAAAGCTGCATTTATCTAATTCAGCGTTGACCCCATCTCTTGTTCCTGGTGTCTGGTGGCAGAAGATTATTCCAAGGTGTGAAATAGCAGCCAAGCAATGAGGAGTGAGCCTGGGAGCCTCGGCATTCCGGCAGGATCCGCTGGGTGAGCTGAGCAGCAACTGCTGCACACAACCTGGGGACAAAACGAGTCCACACCTCTGTGCCCATGGATGTGTTCCAGTCTTACTGTTTCTGTACTGGAACTGGCAGCTCTAGTCAGTGATTTTTAGTAAGTTACAGACCTTTGAGAGAACGGAAGGGGTCTTACATTCTCTGCTTTGTACTTCCTAGGCTACTGAAAAGATTTGTGTGTGTGTATATACGTCCATATTTATATTTATAACAGTCTGTTTTCCTTGCATTCTGACTCTTTGGCCAGGTGACAGGGCACAGGCTCAGTGGAGCCGAGGCTGCAGGACATCCCCTGGCTGCTCTGGGCTCTCAGCAAGTCCTGCGGTGCCGTGGGAAGGGTTGCAGGGCACAGGCTCTGTCAGTGAAAATTTGTCCTTTTCCCCAGGAGTTCCCCAGCCTCGGTTACAGCAGGAACTGAGGCCATGTCAGATGGTTCCTGATGGCCCTAGCTGAGCGTGGGTTTATTTTCCATCAGCCTTTGGAATAGCCCCAGCCCTGCTGGGGAGCTGCGGAGGGAGCCAGTTATGCTGGAATGACCGGGGAAGGCTGCCAGTCCCTTCAACGCCCGTATTCCCGATGCCTCCACAGCAACACCAGTCGTGTGTCACTGGAGAGGGGAATGTGCTGCTTACAGATCTGCTCTAATAGTTTAATGGATATTTTGATGAATTTGAAAGTTTCTGTGTAAAGACACTCCTGAACGCTGTTGTGTAACATGGGCACCGTTGCGCTCTGGTTCCTTCTAACTAGTAACTGTGTCTCAGTTACATCCATTACTGTAGCAAAGGTTCCTTTTTTGTTTCACTTCAGTGGTAAAAACATCACTAATTGCTGTATTTTGACTGCGGTAGGCAGTGACTGAAGGGTTTGGTGTATCATTTATTGTTCCAAGCTCAGCCTCCGCCTGCACAGGGACGCACAGTCCTGGGAAATGCCAGGGTCAGTGACAGCTTTTTACCCGTTCCAGGAGGAGGAGGCCAAGCAGCTGGTGCGAGATGCCATCGCAGCCGGCATCTACAACGACCTGGGCTCCGGCAGCAACATTGACATCTGTGTCATCAGCAAGAACAAGCTGGATTTCCTCCGGCCGTACGACGTGGCCAACAAAAAGGGGGACAGGTGAGTAATCCTGAAGCTCTTGTGGGGTCCCTGCTCTGCCTGGCAAGGCCTGTTCTCGGTAA
The DNA here is from genome assembly GCA_013397975.1 of Machaerirhynchus nigripectus. Lineage (NCBI taxonomy): Eukaryota > Metazoa > Chordata > Aves > Passeriformes > Dicruridae > Machaerirhynchus > Machaerirhynchus nigripectus. The sequence goes on from VZRQ01000650.1 coordinate 406,496, forward strand.
TACCAAATTCTGTCAGTGATCTCTAGTCTGTAGGAATTTCAACTAAACAGTGCAAATGAGCAGCTGGAGCTGAACAGAGGCTAATATGTTGAAAGGATTATTCTAGAGTTGCAAAACATAAGTAAATTGCTTGTTTTTTTGGTTTGTAGCGCAAATGTCCTCCACCACTTTGAGAGCCCACTGATTTTGGTAAAAACCTTCCCAGTTACATGGCAGTGTTTTTGTAAACAGCTTCCTCAAGTTGCTGGTTTATCTGTGACTGTCAGTTACTGCAATCAGTTTAGATTTTGCAGTAAGCACAGTTCCTTTACTTTGGACTTTCATAGGAAACTTCTAAAGCTGATCAGTTCTAAAATTTTAACTACAAGTTTGCCTCTGTACCATGTTCCAGACTAATTTTGCCCCATTTCTTTACTAGGTTTGGTAGGTACAAGTGTGAAAAAGGAACAACTGCTGTTCTCACAGAGAATGTGGCACTCCTGGAGCTCGAGGTGTTGGATGAGACTGTGCAAACCATGGACACATCCTGAGCCCCTTGGGTGCTCAGAGAGCAGCTGATGCAGAATAAAGAGGGCTCTGCCCAATCTCCTCAGTGTGTCTGTACCTGGTGCTGTTGCTGCTGCTTCTCCCTTCCTCCTTTAGAGCAGGTGAGGCTTATGCAGCCCTGAAGGGCTCTGGGACTGACCCGGTGAGAGCTGTGCTCCCCTCCAGGAACAACCCAGCACTAGGGGCAGAAAAGGAGCTGCTTTGTTACCTCAGTCCAGGAACAAAAACAGCGGGAGTAAAACTGCTCTGCAGAAGTCTAATTTGATAAGTTTTAATTTAATAGAACTAAGAAAACAGTGAGCATTGGTGGTTCTGAATTGCTGCCCTTGCCCTCCAACAGACACTGCTCTCCTGCTACCTCAGTGCAGGGTATCACTGGTCATCAGGGGATGTTGATGCTACTGCTTCCCTGTTTGCTGTAGATACAGACAGGATACAGGGCAGATCCAGCATCATTTCAAGTCTGATTGTGTTGTAATTCACCTCCACTTGGACCTTTAATACTGGACTTTTTTGTTTTTTAAACAAAGGTGTTTATTTTGGAAATAGTTTTTTTTATTTATTTAAAAATGCACAATTGCAAAAAAATTACCTTTTGAAATACATTTCTTTATAAGCACTAAGAAATTTTACGTAGCAAGAAAGTGACCAGACTTCTCCAGATACTCATTTTTGAGCTGAGCTTCTCTGGAAGCCATGGCGCCAAGGAAAGCTGCAGTGGAACCAGAGAGGTTCAGGCTGAACTCGGGGAAGTGCTAAAGAAGCTGGTATAAATAACCAAGCTGGTTGGCATGGGAATGGTGGGAGCAATTTGGTGCCTCCACAATGTTCTCCTGCTGATTTGAATTTCCCACATCTCTCCTGTGAGCAGCAGCCTCAACTTTCTGCTGAGAAGCCTCAGTACAACGGCACCTTGCATTAATGATACCAACCATATTCACAGCAGTTAGTGGCTTTTCTTGGTACCCTATAAAATATTCCCAAATTTGACAGGAAGTAGTTGAAGATGGCACTGCAGTTTTCCTTAAAGTAGAGAAAAGCAGGTTAAAAAAATCCACTAAAAGCATATATATGTATGTAACCCTCTAACCCTAATCTTAGTTCAAAAAAATTAAGGATTGTAAGCTTTCCTTAAGAAAAAAACAGGCACAGGCTGCATTTGAACTGTCACACACAAATCTCTACATTGGCACAAGCCCCTGTCACACGTGGAAGCGGCACTGGAGCAGCACAGGCTGAGGGATTTCCTCTGGAGCACCGAGTGCAGCCCTGCTCCTCCCGACAGGCACATGGAATGGAGACACTGGAACGTGAATCCACGGCTCTTCCTAAAGCAGTGAGTATTTCCATTGACAGTAATGAAACAAATCATTGATTCAATGAATGAATTTAGCTGGTTGACAATTTTCATGCAGTTAAAGACGATGACTCCTTCAGATCAGGTTGAGATTTTATAAACATTCACATTCTGTAATGAGCTTTCACAGTTTGAGAGAAGGGGCTGATCCTATGCAGAATTCCGTACACAAAGCATTTCATTTATTTTTTAAAGATTTTCCAAGTGTTCAAAACACTGCTGAAGTTCCACCGATAGTACCCGACGTACTACTGAACGTGTAAAAGTCTCTGCACCAAAACTGAGTTGGCTTTGATAAACACTGGTTTTAAACAAGAACCTGGAGGCGAAGAAGAACCATTCCAAAAGGGAAATATGAGGGTAAGGAGCAATTCTCTGCAGGAGCAAGGCTGGTTGGGGTTTGCTTGGCATGTTTGTCTTCTTTTCCCCAGGCTCATGTTTAACTCATTTCTGACAGAGAAATGCATCACCAAAATACTCTTTCAATTAGAAAAAAAAAAAGGAAATTATGAAACAAAAGTGTTTCCCACCCCCCAACCCTTCCCAGTTCCTAAGTCTGAAGAGGAGAAAATTAATAAAAACATAAATGGCTGCTTTAAAATATACCAAGTAAAAACTGAATTTCCTATTAACCATTTGCAGAAGAGGCAAAGTAGCAGTTACACAAATTACACAAAATCTATGGTAATTCTTACATTAGTATAAAGTGATTTCACTGAAGGAATTATTTCAATATTTCACATTACAGTTAAGATAGAAGGTGTGGCAAAGGCCGAGCCCTCGGTAATAGCGGCTACCCTAGATTACACACGACAGTTTTAAGAAAGGACCCTTAAATGATCTACATCCGTAACATTATTTGCCTTACAAATAAAAAACAAAAAGAATCACTTGCAATACCTCACAGAACCTTCACGTTAAAGCACGACCACCTGTAAGAGTCCTTATCAAATAACCTGCAAATGATGGAGCCTCTGCTGCGAGTGCTCAACCTCCCACCTGTGTGACCTGGCACCAGTCGCTTTCAGCTGAGAAAAAGAATTCAAGTAAGACTGAGCTGTGCTGGCCCCGCGGCCGCGGCGCTCATGTGCTCGAGGTCCACACGTGCATCTGTTTGGCTATTTGGTGCACGTAGCCGATGTCAGGCCTTTGATCTGGGTCGGGGTATATGCACATGCTCACCAGCTCCCGCAGCTGCAAGACAGCAAAACAGGCAAACGTGAGTGAATCCGCCGCTGCCTTCCTGGAAAAGGCGGCAGGAACGCCTGCCCAAGCTCTGGAGGCCGCGCCAGGAGAGGGGAACCTCTTCTCTGCAGATGTTGCTGGCAGATTGCAGGCATGTGTCTGTGTGGCCTACCTCCACAAGAGCCAGGAAGAACCTCTTCCACTAAATCTTCACTAAAGACTTAAGTTTCTCCCCACCCCAGAATATTTTACATCGTGCAGGAGGACCCAGCCTGTACACCCAGGGATGGGGAGAGCATGGGACAGAGGGAGGCACCAGTGGCACAAGCAGGACACAGATGAAGGAAGGAAACCCACGATCACTTCCAAGATGTGACTGAGGTGGGCGGTGAGGAAGGACCTGCCAGTGAAAGGGCACTGAGGAAAGGGAGAGCCTGAGCAGAGCTGTCAGGAGCAGCAGCTGTGCTGCCCTTCCTGCACCAACCCCGGCACTAACCCCGCTCCAGCCTTTCTGCGTAGCAAGTCTGACCAGCACTTGTGTATCTTGAGCTACTGGACACACTATGAGACCCTGGTGCTTCCTAAAAACCTTTATGAGGAAGAGAAACTGGTCATTGGTTATGTTTAATAAATAAAATGCAGAAGGGTTGGAGTCTCCCCACCTCCCAGCCCTCTTTATTGTGCACATGAAAGATTGTAGCTTTTAATTATACAGACACTGAAAGCTGCTCGTACCCCTGAGGCACCAGGAGAAACAGCCTTGAGCCTCTGATCTTCTCACATCCTCCCAGTAGCCACAGTGCCAATTATTTTAACGGTAATTAAAAGCATGGCCATAGAGCTATCAAGCACACGGCTTCAGCTGCATTAATGAACGTACCCGAGGTTTCCAGCCCTGGATGGAGCGAGGCCCAGTCCTTGCTCCCAACCCAGACCCACTGCCTGGCCCTGCCCCATTCTCTGGTGACTGAGCAGCTCAGGGCAGGGACATTACTGCCTTCATAACCCTGAGACCCCAAAGAGTGAACACATATCTCAGCCCTGACCACAAAACTCCCACAAACAACTGAAAATGCTTCTAGAGCTCTGCCCAGGGCCTGTGCTATCAGTACCATTTGTCCAAACTGTAGCTGTGCTCCCCTGCAAATGCAGCACTGAAACACAGCCCGGGCAGCTCTGTCCTCACAGGCATTCACCAGCACCTACAGGAACCAGTGGGCTGAGCCTGGGACAGCACCACCAGCCAGCATCTCCAGTTACCAGCAGATTTGTTCCCAATATAGAAAACCAATCCTGGCTGGCTCTCAGCTCCTCCTCCTGCTTCCAGCAGAATGCAGCAGCTCACAGGAGGCTCTGGACTGGTGAGGCACAAAAGGCCACAGAGAGGAGGAACATCGCTGAAAGGAAACCAAAGCAGGGGCTCTGCCCCAAACACTTCCTTGTTCCTCTTGTTCCAATGAAGTACCACACTGGATGCTGTTTGTGGTGGAGCCCTGCTCTGATTCCCTGTTTGTGCTGTTTCAGGGAGCACCAGAGCAGCCGAGGAGCTGCAGCCACAGGCACAGCCTCCGCCAGCACCCCGTTAATAGTGCATGAACCATCTGGAGTTCTGTGGGACCCGGTGCCTTGGAGCTCGAAACCATCCTCACCCCGACTGTATCACTGCACTACACACACACTTTAGCACTGCCAGAGGGAAGCAAACAGACAGTAATTGTAAAGACAGGAAACACATCTGTCAGCTTACAGTAATTCCTGCTGCCAACAGGCATATCCTGAAATGCAAGCTGCAGCAGCATGGCAAAGGGGCGCGCAGAGCCGGGCGCTGCTACGGAGCTCGGGGCGAAGAAATTCTAAAATTCACTTTTACAGACTAGTTCTCAAAGCATCGTTTTGCACGAGTTACTTGGCAAGGAAAAACAAAAAGTAAAGTGAGGCGCAGGGTCCCTCCCAGGGCGGAGGCCAGACCGGCTGCGCTCGGTATTTCCCGGCATCCTGCCTCCTCCTCAGGATGCTGAGGTGGAGTGAAACAAAAGAAAAACCCCATGGGATATAGTGAACATTTAAAATTCCATTAGCCATTTCCTTTGAAACAGAAGGCAAATGCGAGGAATGAGGAGGTTAAGGAAAACCAGCTGCTTTGTCTAGGTGAGGCAGAAAAAAGTCAAGCTCATCTCAAGAGGCCCTGAGGAAATCCAACGCACGTGTCTGCAGCTGGGGGAGCAGGAACGGGGACAGTGGGGTTTGTGCACTGGTTCAGGTGCTGCTCCCCATCCCTCATGTTCAGACACACAAACCCAGACTCAAAAAGCCCCCGTGCAGCTGCTGTAGAGGTGCTTATTGCATTTAACTAAATGGCTTTTCTTCTTTTTTTCTTAAAATGAATCCTTCCCCGCTTTGTCACACACTGCAGGCTTCATAAACAAACATATCAGTGCTCTTTTATGAAATGTTTTATGGGAAAGGAAGCAAGGAGAGGGCTTTCCCACGGCTCACTGCTGGTTTCTGCCAGCGTCACAGACTTTCAGTTTCACAATATTCCCCACATTAAGAAATCTTTTTTGTTTTGATTTAGCTTGTCGATATTCAGACACCACAAAAGTAATTTTGTCAGCCAGGTATCCAGGACCCCCTGGCCATCCCCTGTTCTTCCCTGGATGTGGGGGGTTCTCCTCTTGGGTTCCCCTTCTTTGTGCCAGCAGGAACTTCACTGCACCTCCCCATTCCCCTGCAACCACACTCCCACTTTACCTTTTCAGAATAATGTTCAGCTGGAAGAGGTGGGTAGTCACATTGCTCTATTTTTTGGCAAAGAGAAAACAGGTTCATTTTATCTCCATAGAAGGGACTTTGCAGAGCTGCCATCTGGAGAGAAAAAAACAAAACGTTTCAGAAACACAAAGGGTTTGAGAGCCCTCGGTGCTGCCAGTTTGCAAGAGCCAATTTTGTTCTCTGCCAGCAAGCAGAGCAAGGGATGCTGCTGCTCCCAGGCTGCCCCAGCCCAGGCTGCTCTGAGATCCCAACAGCTCTGCAGCCTCTGTAGGGCTGCTGCCGGGCTCTGCCAGGCTGCCCAAGAGAAAAACCCCAAGAAATAGGATGCTCAGACCACCAACCCATCAGTAAGAACTCAACTGGCTCTAAGACAACTCTGAAACCCTCTCAGATACAATCACATCTATCTTTGGACATTTAGCTGCTTTGAATATGAAGGATCTTTTAAGCATGAGCAAAGCACTTCATCTTTTAAAAAACCCAAAACAACCTCAAAACAAATGTATCTCCTGCCAGAAATCTGCTATTTAGAAAAGAGTATGCCAGGCAGATTTGAGAATGAAACTACTGAAAATGTTCCTCATCAATGTGGTCTTTTTCCTCTTTGTTTCATCCCAAGGCCAGCTGAACTTGATGCTTCTCACTCCGCTTTAAGGGGGTTATTTGATGATTAATGGTCTGTTGCTTGTTACCTGTGCAGTGAAAGTGTCTGGAGAACTCTGGCTCATTCTGACACACAGTGAGCTCCCAGCAGAATTAAAAAGCCAACACCAAATCCTTCAATCTATTTCCCCACTGTGAGGAACCGAGATTGCTGGGTTATTGGTGATTTGGTGACAGAGAAGCTGTTTTGATGAGGGCAGGGGTTGAAATGCTGGGTTTGGGCTGGATTCCCAGAGGCACTGCAGGAAGGGGCTGCAGCCAGGGGGTCTCACCAAAACCTCACCACCACTAACACACATCCAAGTGCTCGGCGTGCAGGACACACCAAAATAAACCACCCCTGGTTTAAAGCATACACCTATCTTTTAAAGAACTTGAAGTAATTATGTTTCTTCCTCAGCACTACTATCAGTAGTGACACTGAGTTACTCCTCACAAACCCACAGAACTGAGGGTGAGGAGGCTCCTGACAGGACCCCAAAGAGCCCCAGCACCAGACAAGAGCATTTGGAAGGTTTTGAAGACAGAAGGTGAAGCATCACTGTTACTTCGTTACTGTCATGACAGTAGCAGGCAAATCAGTGGGAGAAAAATGACAGAGTCCCATTAGAGACTCTAGCCCCCAGTTAGGATTGAGAGCTCACTGCTCTCCATCAGTCAGAACAAACTGGAGAGCCCCGCACGGACTGTTCCAGGGAGAGCACTGATGGGGGCATTAGGGACAGCCAGCAAGGGTTAAACAGGGTCCCCAAGATCTCAATACACACATCAATAACGCCAGGGAGGTTGAGAGGGATTTTCCAATTCCCATTAACTTTTCATTCCAGGTTTAGTTAAGTGCTCATGTGCAAAAGGGAGGAATGAAAAGGAAACACTGTGGGGTTTGGGATAGTAAATGCAGGGAATTAAAGTGGAAAGAGAGAGCACCCAGTTGCGACCACAGCAGTCTGGGCTGCGGGGCCATGACCACAGGCACTCCAAGTATCTCACTAACTACAGTTTGTGATGCTACGCTGGGGTTTGCTCCTGACATTTTGATTAGAGCAATTACCCGGGGCCAGGCAGATCTCCATGGAAAACGCCCACCACGCAGCATGACTGGTTCCACATCCAGAGATGGGAATCCCTGTTAGTGTTTAAATTTATCGTCTTGCCAGAACTGCTGAAGTCATTGCTTGTAGCTACATTCTGGGAATTAACAACTTATTTTTATCCCCTCCAAGTTATCTTGCTGACAGATATCTACAGGAAGTGAGGGATGAAGACAGTTACTACTATATTGATAAGATTTAATAAAAATCACTGTATGATTATCAATGTCAAAGTTCAGTGGTGCTATGTGGCATCATGTCCCAAAGCCCTCAATGTTCCCTAAGTGGATTCCAGTGGACACACGTGTCTCTGAAGGCAATTTGTACGTTAAATCTCTCTGCAGCTTATCTACACAATCTATCTGGAGAAATATCAGAAGTGACTCATACCCAAACAAGCATCCCTTCCTTACTTCTAAGCCAAATAGAAAAACACTCTCCTTACAAGACATCAGAGCAGATAAAACAGTTCCTTCAAAGACACACAGATCTGATGCTTAATTTTCCAAATTCTAGAAAGTTTAAGAAGTCAGGTAGCTGTTTAACTACTGAACATAAAACTGGTACCTGTCCAGTCCTCCCTGGAATCTGCAATACCTCACAGCTCCTGTTCCCTAAGTTTAGGCTTACCTACGTAGGAAGGAAATTTAAAAACGCTTCACATGCCAAATCTTTCAGATCTTACTGTAGTACTGCTACTCCTACCAGAGAATTATGTTTAGTGTGCAATTAATTCAGCTTCTTGAAATACAAGGAGTACCAAGACTCCTGTGCCATAAGGGGACCATATTGCCTGCAACAAAAACATATCTTAGCACAACGCTAAATATTTCTCTCTGCATAAATCTGGAATCCCAGCTCCGGGAGCTCAGCCTGGAGTGACTCAGAGCAACCCAGCACTGCAGCAGCACCCGCGGAGTGGGGCCCAACTGGGGCCACTCCGGCTGCTCCCAGCAGACCTGGCCAGGCCACCACCCCAGGGCAGGGCCACAGGCACCACTCAGAGCCTTACAGATGTTATGGGAAAATTTACTTTTGTCCTGTCGTGTCCTACAATGTTTATTTAATCAACCAGCTCAAGTCCATGCTCAGCTATGGTAGTTTTCACATCTGACGTGCTCACAAAATGAATTACATTTCTGTTTATTCTCTAATTCCATGTAATTACCAGAAGTTATATAGAGAAGCAAAATGTCACCAGTTCCCATAATTTGTTAACCACAGAGGATGTGAGCAATATTCTTGACTAAATATCCCAGGGATTTTTGATTCCCTGGGCTGGGATAAAAGCTTTCTAAATGTTGGCATGCACTGTCACTTGAACTGGAAGAAGCAGACATCCAAAAAAAGATTTAGATTAGATTATAAAGGAGTACAAGACTGTTTGATAACCTTTGCTCCCTCCTAGAAATGAAATCACAAAACCAAAAGCACAGGTACAAAATCATAGCACTTATTTTCAAAATACATGTAACAGCTTTTAAGAACCAGTTGCAGTTCATCCAAATGTGTCTGCTCTGGGTCTGTGCCTCAAGCTGAAAGACAATGTACAATTAGAAAAACTTCCAGCCATAATCCACTAGCTAGAAACACTGATTTCACATTACATAAAACCCCTGTTTTTCTTTATTGGAAGTTCCCAAAATTAAAATACCACAATTGGTCAGAATTCCATCTAAGAAATCAGTAACCTGCATTCAAATGAATTTGATATTTTCAAAACAAATGCAGTCAGGAAAAACTCTGGCTATGCTGCCCTAACAGAGCTCTGCTCCCAGCAGGAAGGAGGGATACAGTGAGCTGGCTTTCCACGGCTTCATCCTCCACGTCTGCTGTGACCTAAATTACCTTTGTGCAAGTGCTGGATGGCACAACCCCTTCGTTCATGCTCAGAAAGTGCACAGCAAGCACAAAACAAGTCAGCTTTTTCTAAAGAGTCTCAACAAGTTGACTACAGGCAGCTTGACCTACTCAATTCCTGTCCTGAACTGCATGGTTATGGAAGGCCCAGGGGGAAAAAGTGAGAAGATACTTGCCTCATACAATAAACAGCCCAAAGACCAGATATCAGACTTAAAATTATAGCCGTTCTCATGTATTCGCTCTGGGGACATATAGTAGGGAGTTCCCACTGCAAAAACAAACAAACCAGGGGTTATTGTCTTACAAGTGACCATGCAACCTGTGTCATACAGAGAGAGACCTCATTAAAGGATCACGTGTGGCACAAAGAGCTGATTAGACCCAAAGATATCATCACATGCAGAGCAGAGAGTGGTGAACATTGTTGAAAATACCTTCTGCATTTCTGACACTTGAGAAATGTTTTGTTTCCCTTCCAGGCTCCCAAGAACCTTCAGAGGGTCTTGGATGGACAGAGCCACTGGAAGGGACCATCCCCTTGGTTCACCAGACTGCTCTGGGTGACATGACCGTGACACCAGAGCAGGGCTCGGGGCCCAGCACATCACTGAGCGTTCCCCTGCCAGGGCAGAGAGTGCCACAGAGTGACCCAGGTCCCACGGGGGACCTCTGACAGGTCACCAGGGGATGCACCAAGCCCAGCACCAGCCAGGAATGCAAAACCTGCCTGGAAAAACTGACATAATCCTTCCAAACTTTAAAACCCTGCTCCAACTTGCAGTTAGGTCAGAAGCCGGGGGATTTCTATGTACTTCCACAAGTCTGTATTTTATCACAAGAAATTTACTCAGTATTTTGGACAGAAGTTACAGGAAATTATTAATAAATTCCTTACCTCAAAAAGGTTCTTTTTAAAATCCTAAATAAGTTTCAGTTGTGGTACTGAAAATACAAGACATCCTGGCAGTCTCAACTACATCAAATAATCCTCAGATACATCATTTATTAAAACATCCAAGGACTGGATATGCTCTTTTCTCCTGCTTCCCCTGCTTGTCCGTCCTCTGTCAAGTTTTTTTTCCTTTTGGCATTCCAGTGTATCCTTCTACCAATTAAAGACCTTTCTTCACAAGATGGCAAATGTTTAATTTGCCTGTAACATTCAGTTTACACTTTCTCCATCTGAAATGCTGCCTGAAGACAGCTGCAGGACTAACAAGCAGTGGAAGGATGGTGCTTAAGGAAAAGAACGGGCACCACCTTCCCCAGCGCTCCTATGGAGGGGTCTGCACACTGTGGGAAACAAAGGAGTTCTGGGCACAAAGCAACAGCCTCGAGAGGCAAAACCCAGGCCCTGGCACCTGCACAGCTGACCCAGCACAGAGAAGGTAATTTCTTTGGACCCCCAAGATGTTCACCGATCAGCTGCCCTGGTGAGGAACTCAGCTCAAGCTTTCAGGTCATTCACTTTTGCAATGACTTCCCGTTCAATGTGAGGAGTACCCTACCGAGAAGTTACATTTTTGCAAACTCTATACAAATGACAACACGGGAAAAGAAACACATGGAGATTACTTTGTTTCCATGCCCAGGAGGAGCAGGTCAGACTGGCACAGTCCCAGACCTGCCTGGGTTTCATTGCCCGTGAAAGCCCCCTGTCTCTGGGGGAGACCAGAGTCCTGCTAGTAGTTAATAATTCTCACTGTACTACACAGAGTAACTTCCCGGGACACCAGGAGCAGAACGGACTCATTCAGAGGCTTTCCATGGCTCTGACCCATGTGCATGCAACATCCACACGATGGACAGTACAGCTCTCCAAGTAATTCCCACACATCTGCCAGGTTTCTGTACAAGAACTGACTTGGCTGGGACACCACTGATTCATTCTCCTGCTTAAAAATATGCAGCTGCAGAAGAAACGGTGATTCATTCCGGGAAGTTGTGGAAGACACTCCTGGAAGTCCCCACTGAGCAGCAGTGTGAGACACCTCCCTACCTGCAACTCCTCCTCACTGCTGCTGTGCCAGCCGTGCCTGGAGCTCCGGGAGCCTTGGAGCACACGGCTGGCAGGAGCAGCACCAGCCCCAGCCCCACGTCCACCCCCTCTGGTCCCCGAGCTCAGCGGTGCCGGTGCCAGGCCCTGGAGCCGCGGCTGTTCTGGCACTCAGTTATTCCAGGTCACTGCGTGGGCACCTCGGAGCCAATCTCACCGTGTGGGCTCCAGAGCCAGGCCCTGCTGCCGTGGGAGCAGCTCTGCTGGGCGGCCCCACTGTCGGTTCAGATCACGCCTGCCCCGGCCGCCGTGCCAGCGGTGACAGGGTTGTGACAGGGGCTGTGGCACGGCTCAGTGCCTCACCGGCCCAGGGTCGGGGCCACGGGGCTGCTCCATCCCATTAATGGCTCTGGGAGCGCTCCACGCCTGAGCTCATTTTGTGGGTCCACCTTGCACATTTACCTATCATTACTGCAGTCTTGTCAGCAAATGTACAAACAAGCAGGTCTCTGCGTTTCAAAACTGATGCATTAATTTTTAAATAACTGTCATGATAAAAGACTGACAAGGCCAATTCTCTTTATGGCCCGTCCAACATTACGTGGGAATCTCCTGTAATGAGCATCTTCTAGAAAACTGCACAAGGCTTCCAGTGCAATCAGTCGGGGCTCGCCATTGCATCCCATTAGTCAATTTGACAAGAACAGTCTAATCGGAGACTATTAATCAGAAACTTTCCTCAGCATTTGCCCTGCTGAAAATACAAAATATTGCTCAGATTCAACGTTACTCACCAGGTGGTAGAGTAATGCATTTGAAGTTATAAAGGTCACAAAAGCATGGGGAAGATTATGGTTAAGGAAGGAGCTTTCTGCTCTATTCCTGGAAGTTGGAACCCTTCACTCGAACATCAGCCACTTTAGTGATGCCAGAGCATTCCTGTTCTCCCAGCACTGCCCGTGGGCAGCTACAGTGGCCCTGGGATAGCTGCAACATCCAAGGCAGGGAAATGCTAATTATTCACAGTTAAGATTAGGAGCAGAGTCTCATTTCACCAGGAAAACACAAAAGCAAGGGCAGCAAAGCTATTCCAGAAATGAAATTCAAATTCCATTCCTCTCACATGTGCAAACATGGCTCAGCCATGAGTGATGCTTCCTGTGAAACTCATCCCTAGCTGCTCCTGGGCACAATCAAGAGAAATCTGATTCACACTTCTAGGAGGCTCTCTCAGTCTCATTCGCTGTGTTTGATGTGACCCAGACAAGCCTCGCACAGCAGCGGCTCTCCCACACCTGTACACAGACTGCATTAGACTGAAATCAGTACAGAATATTGCCAGATATTTTTACAGGCTGTGTACATTGAGGCTTTCTGAATGCCTCCATGAAAAACAAAAAACTGTCCAGTTTTTCAAATAGTAATGAAGTTTTTCCAGAGCTATTAGCTTAGCTTTAACATGGGCAACACTAGTGCATGTTCCATGAACACACATATAACTGAGAAAAATACCTGAGTATGTTTTAGTGCTACCTGGTGGCACAAACACAGCAGGGAAGTAATTCTCCTGGAAGATGAGAGTCTGGATCTCTCACCTGGCTCACCCTCTCCCTCCACACTTGTAGGTTACCAAGAAAAACGTACAGCATTATTTAAAAGGAGTCGAGGTCTCAAGTATCCCTTTCTAAACTTTTGCATTCCTTGGGGTGTAGTTGCCGTGCCAACACGGCAGCTCAGGTCAACTCTCCCAGGAGAATCTGAGAACCAGCTGAGGTAAAACTGTGGTCAAACACACTGAAATAGCCTTTAAATTCCTTCAAATCTCAGTGTCAGGCGCCCCCACAAATTTTCACGGAGGAAACAAAACCAAAAAAGCAGATGAAATCTACTTAGAGAAAAACAACAAATATTTTGTGGATAATATTGCAGCTGTTGTTACAAGACCTGTTGCCCTAAGCTCTCTTATTTTTTTTCTATTATTTTTATTGAATCACACAAACTCATAGTCCAGTGGTTGGGTTGGGTTTTTTGGTTGGCTGGCTGCGTTTTTCACATGTAAATGGTACAATCTACCTGCAGCAATTCTGCATCTCTCTTTTCTTCCACAAACACTGTGCTGGAGGCAAACCAAAAGGCCAGAACTCCAAACACGTGATATTGGCTGGTGATGTTTTCAGTGGATTTCTTGTGTCCATTTTTTCTTACCAAGTCCTGATTACCAGCCCCTCCAAGCCCTGGGATTTTGTTTCGGATGGCAAACTGGCTTGGCAAGCAAAAGAAAGAAAAAAAGGCAGACAAATGGTCCATTTATTGAAGAGCTCTTCAGTTCCTCGCTGTTCACCCTCACATCCAAGCAGGAACCAGAAGGAACGTGTAACACCCCACGTACTCCAATCCAGGGCCTTTGGCATGTTCTAAAATGGGAAGATTTGACTTACGTGGATCTCCCAAAAGGAAAATCTGCTCCAAGTATACTCTTGTCCAAGAATAAATAATAAATCATCTGCTCCAAAACAAGACTATTCTGTGTAAAATTGGTTTCTTTTGGGGGTTGGTTGGTTGTTTTTCTTACTCCTCTTGTTTCTTCAAAATGTAAAGCCAGTCAGAAGCTCTGGATAATGCCAAGTTCATTTGGATAAAAATGGACATTATACCACTGGTCAAAAAAGTTATCCTTTGTAATATTAATGGAAATTTTCTGTATTTATTACAGCTCCTATTAAAACAAGATCTACCAGCTTAATGTTAAGTTTGCCAAAGTCTGAAATTAGGGAAGGATGGTGAATCACCATGTTGTAACAAGTAGTAAAATTCACCTTAGCTACGCCCAGTACCTTTAAAATGTGAATTTGCTGGTAAGGCTCGTACAGAAAGAGCTCTTCCCTGTGGAAAAGCATCTCCTGTCTTCTCTCCAGGGAAAAGGGGCAGTGGCAGTTGAGGTGGTGCCCTGTGAACTCCCGCAGCCCCAGCTGGTTCCTGCTGCCTCTCCCAGCACCACGGGAGGCTGGAGGTGTCCATGCTGCCCCTCTGGCAGGTGTGCCCGTGGAGCTTTTCCAGGGGCCAGGACTTTCCCTGCCCCGAGGTCTCCCGCTGCCCCGGCGCCGCTCCCGGCTCCCGCGGGCGCTCGGAGCACGGCGCTCGCCGGCATCTCACGAGCTGTGTACAGGCAAATCTTTCCTTTTTCTTTCATTACCCCGGCATGTACTGTCACTTAATTTTTATGTATGCAATCCTTCCTGACAAATATGATCTGCTGCCTGGTAATTCATCTGACGTTCATTCTGTTCCTTGCTCTAATTACGGCTCCGTTGCCGCCGCGGCGGCGGGCGCTGCCGAGCCCCTGCTACACCTGTCAGCCGGGTCGGGACTGCCTGATGCCCTTTCATGCCAGTCTGCTGCTAGCAAATACAACCAAGGGGAGAAATGAGATGAATATATTTGCATAAGCCGCACACTGGATTCATGGGTCAGCAGCCAGAGAAACGATGGCTCAGGGCGGTTGCCGGGGCAACGCAGCACCGGGAAGTGCCGGGCGCGGCCGGGCCCGCGCGTGCCCCGCTCTGGTGTGGGGCGTTCGTCCCTCACAGCTCCTGCAGCAAACGTCTTCATTAAACCAAACCCAACATCAGTCCGTTTCCTGCTGCTACAAAACCTCTGTCTCTGGCAAATTACCAAGAAAACAGAAAGAAGCTTCATGTCTGCATATTTTTTGATTGTTAAAATATTCCTTTTTCTCTTGGATCCAAGAGCCACTGGAAATGGTGATGTGTCCCTCCCTCCCACAACATCTCCAGTCTCACTCACTGCTGCTCCCTCAGTGTCCTGCACCTCTCACCTGTTTGCAGGACACTGGAGGTGTGAGGAAGGGCAGGGTTTGTGCACTGGGGGCTGAGCTCTTCCTACTCCAGCTTTCTCAATTAAGAGAGCAACCCTGGTAAAGGTCACAAGCTTGGCTTACATGTGCAGCCAGTTTCCAAGCCCCAATTTATTCTTATTAATATAATAAGTGCAGCAGTCAAACTGGATAAGATCATATAATTAGACATGATCATATTTTGGCCCATTCAGATGATGTGATTGTAACTTCCTGTGAAGAGGATTTATTTTCATCTATTAAGTACGGTGGAGATATATCCTAGGACAGCTTTTGATACAAAGGGAAATCTGAAATCTCCTTTTTTATGAAAGTAAACTATAGCAATGCCTCCTATTTTTTTAAGCACACACAAAACAAGGCAGGTATTTTCATTCCTTGTGCACTGAGAAGCCCAGTGCTGTTGGCCAGTATTAGCAAAGAAATTTGTTCACATCTAAGAAAGGATTCAGCAAGACACACTCAGTGGAGGAAATTGCACAAACACAAATAGTGAAACAAATACCATGTGTTCCAAAGTCAACTGAGAGACATTAGTTTAAAAGAGCTTAAATATTGCACCAAAAGCCAAAGTTCCTTCACTGCTGTAATACAGAAGCACCTTTGGGACTCAAAAAAATCCAGACCCATTAAAAAAAGTGAAAAATCAGCCACCTCTCAAGAGGTTACAGACACAATTATGAAATACTTTACACTGTAAGACTTGAAGAATGAACTGCATAACTGTGCAATTTTTTATAGCACTGGAATTAATGTTAACAGTAAAAAGGACAAAGACAACCTTGAGATATGTGGAAGATAGGAAGAGAAGATGGATGTTTAAAGCATAAGCCAGATTTCAAGTGAAGTCCTTTTTTGGAACAGATGAGCCATGATGGCTCACCCATCTCGGGCAGTCACAGCCCAGCCAGGGCAGAGCCCTGACAGCAGCTGCTGTAAAAGGTGTTGGGGTAACACTGAGCTCCAGCAAGCACAGATCAGGCAAACATGAAAAAGCTGCATTTGTTGCCTTTGCTGTAAAACACACACCAGGCCAGGCCTTCCAGAAAAAACATAACAAATGGATTTTAAAACAGAAGATACATCCCAATGCCTACGAAGAGCATTTAAAACACACGTGGCTGGAAATGCAGTCCCCACCCCCTGACTCCCACTCGTGTCCCCAGGGGAGGACGGGCACCCTGCCCTGGAACATCAGAGCTGCTGCACGCCAGGCCCTGCTTAACGAGTACCAGCTTACCTAAGGAATGTGCTGCGGTGGTTTTAGAACTAAAAAACCGGCCTAATCCGAGATCTCCCAGCTTCACCACCCCTGTGGCTGTTATAAACACGTTGGCTGGTTTTATGTCTGCAAGAAGAAAAAGGTAGAAGGTCAAAGCCACAAAAGGTTATTTGGTTCTAATGCTGCAATAGAAGCATCGCCTGGAGCGCTCGCCGTACAAAGAGGCTCGAGCAGAACCGTGTTCCTTTGGAGCTTTGATAGGCTCAGTCTTCCAAGGCTTCGAGCTCTGCACAGACACAAAAATCAGAGTGTACTTCCCAGCACACAAGAAATACCAACGAGGGAAATGTAGGAAACAGCTCAACAGAACAGAGGCAACCTCTTTAACTGCTGGAAATCAAAGAAATGAGCCCAGTTCTCTTTGGGAATGATCACTTTCCACAGGAAACTGCACTGCCCACCACCATCCCCTCATGCAAAGGGTAATTACTGTTCCACATATACATAAATCCTGGGCTCCACACAGCCCAGCTGGTTCATGGAGGCTAGAAATCACTAGGAAGCCCAGTTTCCCAAGCAGTCATGTCAGGACTGAGTTAGAGGCTCTTTCCTCATGTTAGAGCAGACTCAACCTGAGAGGCTCCACATTTCAGCCACCAATTACAGACCTAATTCAGGTACAATTGATACACTGCATCAGGGGATGCGTAACGGAGCAAAAATGCTATCACACTGCTGAAAAATGTAGTGAAGAATTCCCTCCTTCAAAGGAGCAGGGAAATAACAAGCAGCCAAGATGGGTGTTGGTGCTTTTGGGGGAATTTGCATTTCCTGAGTCCAGTCCTTCCCAAAGCACTTCACCGACACTGAAAGCAATAGTGTAATTTTTGGATAGAGCTCAAAGTTATAAGATGTTCTGAGACAAGAGATTCAAAAATAATTAATGAAAATAGAGAACAGGTTATGAGAGTGTGGGACATATTTGTATTAATATTTCAGAAAAGCCTGCAAGACAGGAAAACTCTTCTCAACTCTCTAAGGTCATAGCTAATATAATGAAGACTATTTCTTAGAGTTCACTGTATCCAGGAGTCTCAGCATTTTATTTCTGACACTTTTCTAATGGCAAGTTTGACACTTCTACTTAATATCAGTGTCTGGAATACAAAGCAGCTCATCTTCCTAATACCACACTCACTTCGGCCTGAATGCTTTAACAATGAGGCAGAGACAGAAGGAGAGATCCATCTCGCAGGCTCCAGCCTCTCTAAACATGCATTGGCTGAACATCAGCATAATTGTTTTTGAATGTAGGCGCTTACTAATTGGAACATTATATTATTATTCAGTGAAAAGAGACTGAATTAATGTTACCTCTGTG
Organism: Machaerirhynchus nigripectus; assembly: GCA_013397975.1. Classification (NCBI taxonomy): domain Eukaryota; kingdom Metazoa; phylum Chordata; class Aves; order Passeriformes; family Dicruridae; genus Machaerirhynchus; species Machaerirhynchus nigripectus. The sequence continues at coordinate 424,446 of VZRQ01000650.1, forward strand.
CATCACCCTGCGGGAGTGCATGTGTTCCACTGCACTGCATAACTGCACAAAATATTTCCACACCGTCCTTTCTGGGATTAACCGTTTCTGCTTTTTAAAATACTGTGGGAGGAAATAAATAAAAGATCAGTGAAAAAGCAACATATTTGAGTCGTTCCTGGAATTGCGTTAGTCAGCTGCAGGTTGCTCATGTCTTCCAGATCTGCAGCTGCATGACTTTTCTTCTGATTAGCTTTTACTTCCTCCTCTCTGTGTGGAAACTTCGTTGCAGTTCACTAATTAACAACTATTATGAAAAATATGCTTAAATAGGTTTGACATTTTTGAATGGACACAATTATGATTAGCATTAATCTCCTTAATTACCTTGCAAAACATATTTAATGCCTCAAAACAACAAATGTCTCAAATATTTTGCCTTAAGAAACAAAAGACCATTAAAAACCTCCTTGTAAACATTCACTATTGCATTGTCTACTAATAAGGATAAGGAAATCTGCTTCCCTTTTTTAAAAGGTGGCCAGAGCATCAATAAAGTATCCATGTTTCTTCTGTGATCAGGTAGAATAATATCTTTTATTTCATGCATAATGGGAATACTAAAGAACTGCACTGCCTAGTGAGACACAGACTCTCCTGAACCGCTGGGGGTGTTCAGGCAGCGCCGAGCGCAGCCGGGTCGGGGTTCCAGGGACCTCCGGATGCCCCAAAGCTCTCAGAATAATGGGAGGCATAAAGCACCACCATGGAGTGCAGCACGGCCCTGGCTCCCTGCAATACTGAAGTCTTCTTCAACCCTCTACAGGAATAAAGAACCAGCTGCACACTCCAGTGAAGGCCAAACATTAGAGAGCTTCAGCTCCTCTCCTTCCTTTTCAGGAGGGCACACCCGCGACCTGGCACCGCACCCAGGCACCCCAAAACTGCAGGGCTCGGGTTGTTGGTCCCGGGCTTCTCGCTGAGCCAGCTCCACACCAGAGCATGAACAAAATACACTCACGGCACTTCCGGAGGTTTCCCACTGCTGCCCGTGCCCTGGCACACCGGGTGCCACACAGGGTGCCCCGGGAGCGCCGCACACCCTCCTGCCTCACCGCAGCTGCGCTTCCCTGGCAGCGCACCCGGGAGAATTCCCAGCTGCAGCAGGAATAAAGGAGGGGAACGGCTTGCTGCCCCTTTCTGCATCTCAGGCTTTCCCCTCTCAGCACTGACATCTGATGTCCGTTGTCACATTCTCTATTTCATGTGAAACGCTGTTACCAGTTCGTGTTTGACTCGAGCAATGGCAAATTTTCTTTTGCAGATGATCTGTGAAGGGGCACGACTGTGCAATTCCCCAGGCAGCAAATCTGACAGATTGCAACAGTCTCAACCCAAAACTCGAGAGAGAGCATAGAGGAATTACAGAGGGTGAGGGAGAAGGTGTTATATACACAATAAAATTATTTAATTCTCATTAAAATATTTAAGAGTGGATATGCAAGACCACAAGTGATAATTTTCTAAATGTCATGTCCAATAAGGTTCGCCTGACATTTACAAGGAAGCCCCAACTCTCTGGTGGGTTTTCCTGCAGCTCTACATCCCTCATAAATAATGCAGGCACCGGGGCGTGACACAGACAGGCCCTGGGTTTATCACCCTCACACCTTCCGTGGGTTGTCACCACTGTTCCACCGAAAATCCACCCAGGAGCTTCGGCTCCCGGGGAGGGGAGAGGCACCACGGAGGGGCTGGTGAGGAAACTCCCCTGCTGCAGTGGAGCTGCATTTAGGAGGAAGCTTTTGCTCCCTCTTGGGTTTAGGGCTTGGTGGGGTTTTTTTTACCTCTGTTTAAAAAAAAAAAAAATTGAATTTCCAGATTTGTACCAATCAAAAAACTTCATTTATATGACCTTGAAAAAAACAAATGCATCTTCTTCATGACTGAAATACAGAGGGAACACAGAGCTGGGGCACTGGAAGCCAGCACACTCCAGCACTGGGCAAGGCACCAATCTAAGAATCTACCAGTTATGTCCTGGAAAATGTAACTCTTAGTATAATGACATAGAAAATAATTTTAAAAAATTAAATAGCCAACCTTGATAAGCAAATGAACATATTTGTCAGTGTTTTAAACTAAAACCTACAGATGACCAAAACCCAAAAATATTTCACATCATGAAATCATACAATTTTGTAGGCAAAACTTTTGTAAGCTAAGATTGCAAACTCGAGCAGAGCCCTTGCACAGCCTGGATGGTCTCACACAGCCCTAACCCCTGCTCTCACTCCTTGGGTGAAACTCCTTGGGTTTCTTCCGTCTTCAACCGCAACCACAGGGAGCCTGAGATGAGCTGCAAGTTTCCCAGGAAATGGTGGGAAAAGGGCAAAACCCAGCAGAAGCCCCAGGGAAACGGGGAGGAGCAAGGCAGAGCTGCTGCGTGGGCAGCAGGAGCAGCTGGGCCCCCCCAGCTCCCCCAGGCTGGGGCAGATCCCCCTTTCCCCCCCGGGTGAGGCTGCAGGGGCTGGGGGCTGTCCCCAGGAGGGGCTCTGCCAGCTGCCTGCTCCCAGCACTCGCCAGGGGCTCTCCTGTGAGACGAAGCAGATTCTCCTGGATCCTGTAAATTTAGCCATTGACTATGGACTGAATGGGGAACTTGTTTGACAGCCTTTGGCCTACTGCCTCATAGCTCTGCTGGCAAAGAAAACAAATCTGTTAATAAGATATTTTAACTGTGACAACAAGGAGGAGGAGAACTTTCCAAACATTCATTTATGATAATTACAGAATAATGATGGCAAAAACCAGGTAAAACATGGAGAGAAGGTTGAGAGTGCTAACAAACATGATATAACACATCTGTTCTCACAAGGGATGTATGTCTAAAGATTAACATGTCAAAGAAAATATAAAAGCAGGTGGTAACAGCTTAACTAAAGCTGGTTTGCAGCAATACAAGTATTCCTAAGAGCAACATAAAAGAAGAACAAGTACTTGAAACATTTTCTCAAACCCAAATCCCCACTGCAAAGAAAGTCAATACACTTCCTTGAATGTCTTCAGAGTGGCAGACAGGCGATGTGAATAGTGAACCCAACAGTAATTAAATGTTCCCATCAATCACAGACTGAGTAAATCAACCTCACAAATCACACTCGTGTCCCACCAGATCACAGACACTTGCTCCCCTCTGCAGCAGTGACCAGAAGCTCAGGGCGTGGTCTGGGGTATTCAAAATGCCACCAGACACTTTGGTTCAGGTCTGAAAGCAACCTGTGGGTGTGCAAAACTGCAAGAGGAGAAAAAAAGTATTTCTAAGCCAGCTGTGCTCACCCACTGCCTTGGGTCTGCCTAAGCCTGGAAGTCTGCAGCACGTCCAGGATGGACACATCCTTACCTTAATCATCTGGGAGAGATCCCCAGCGTCAGCCAGCTCCAGCACAATGTTGAGTTCGTTGTCTTCAATGAAAGAATCCAAATACTTAATTATGTTGGGGTGGTTCAGTTGCTGCAGAGGGAGGGAATGCAAGAGGAGCAGTTACAAGCTGGTCAGGACAAGTCCCAGACAGCAGCTGCCCCTCCCGTGACCCAGGCGCGAGGCGCTCCACGCGCAGCCCGGGCCGAGCTGCTGCAGACAAAACCCTGTGAGGAGCAGCACCTCTGCCAGGCACAGCACCTGGCAGTGCCCTCAGCACAGAGCAATTCCACCCCAACCGAGGGAAACCACCTCTGCTGGGGGAAACCTGCAAGGCGTTTAGAAGTAACGCCCTGAAGGATGCCTTGGTAGGCAGGAACTGATTTCCCCCCCAGGGAAGAGAAACAAAACCCCAACTGCTGGTTACAGTATCCAAGGTCTGTTTGCCCCTTAAAAGAACAACAAAACCAAATTAAACCTTTGATGGAGGAAAGCAACACACAAATTGCACATGGCAGTTCATTATCTGATTATTTATGCTGGCTTCTTCACTAATTCCTTTCTTTCATTTCAGCACAGCTCATCCTTGTATTCACTACTGATATGTGAATTTTTTTTCCCAGAACCCCCAAGTACCACAGATCCTCTTTCTGAATGTAAACATTGGCATTATTTTTCTCCATGACTATTGAGCAACTGGCTCATGTTTATCCTTCCCTGCAGCCTACAGACTCAGGCCACAGCTGCATGAATTTGAACAGAAATCCCTAAAATCATGGCACAGAAGTAATTATTTAATACTTTGAGAATGAAATTTGACTAGTTAAACTAAATTTTTAGCCTTCTGCAATCTGCTGCATGTACTAAAAATAGATATTTAGAGTGCAACACATCTATGTTTTTAATCAACAATTTAAAATAAACTACTAAGGCATTTAAAATCACTAGTTGCTTTAATCACTTAAACACACTCTGGTTTCACAGCCTTTATCTAAATTATCATTTTTCATGTGTGATAGTTATACACACACACACATGACATGTACATGCAAAACTGCCTTCTCCTTTACTGTGTAAGCTTTATTTGCCAACCTGAAACCAATTTTTTCACAAAACAAAACCAAACCAGTAAAAAAAAAAAAAAAAAAGGTCATTACAAAAATTCTTACCTTCAAGAGGTCAATTTCTTTAATGCAGTCTTGCCTTGCCTTGGCATCCATCATTTCAAAAATCTTCAAAGACAAAAACATAGAAGACAAAAATGAAACAACAAAAAAAAGTACTTTATACTTTAACAAGCAGTTGGTGTTTCCTTCCCCAATTTGTACATCCTCTACTGTAATGAGTATTCACACAATCCCCAGATCAAAGAAAGATCAATGTTTTCTTTATTTTGAAACCACTACACAGATAATGTAGGGGTAAAACTAATTTTAGAACCCGTAGGCAATATTCTAAGCAGCACAAAAAATAAAGATACAAGTTTGTGAATTTGCTGCTGTGATTTTCATTGGTTTGGTTATTACTAATTTCATATAGCAAATAAAAGACAAAATGTTTACTTTTCTCTTTTAAACAGATACAGCTTCCACTGATTTGTCTGTAATAATTAACAATAACATTGAGCATTAATATTCATCCTGCAGTGATCAGTAAGTCACTAGAAATGAGAGTTTGGAGTATCTGTTGAAGGATTAAAGGCAAATTTCTTCAAACAAAATGCTGTTCTGAATACTGCCCAATACTTTCAGCTAAGTTTAAAAAATCTCCACTTCCTGCTTCCAAGTTTTCACAAACTCTTCTCAAACCCCACCAGCAAGCTCTAGCGTTTTTCCCTTCCATGTTCCTGTGGTTCAGCTGTGCTGGGATGGCAGCTCCTCATAGCACCAGCACAGCCCCAGGGCCTCACTGTTTCACACATTTAATAACAATTTGGTGAAGCCTTTCCATAAAGGGAAAGGTGAAATTTGAAATAAATACGGAACGGCGACACTGCTGTGTCATTCTGGTTCGGACACAGGAGCCCCTGCGAGGGGACAGGCACAGAGTGCAGGGCTGAGTTATCTGCCTCCAGCTCATCCAGCAGGCCCTGGAAACATTCCCACTCTGCTCCCGAGGCAGGAGCCTGCACTGAAATGCTCACCTGCACTTTCTTCAGTGCCACAGGTTTCCTGTCCAGCAGACAAGTTGCTCTGTAAACCTCGCTGAATTGGCCTCGTCCGATCTTCTTCTCAATCTGAAAGTCGGCCAAGGTGCAGCGGTACGGGTACGAGGTGAAGTGTCTCTGTCAAAGGAAAGGCAGTCAGGGACCCCAGAGCTGCTCAGCCCCTCCTGCTCTCCCTGCTCTGGGCAAGGGTTTCACCTCGGCTCCTCAGGGTGGAGAACAGCCCCACCACAAACGCATGAACTCCTTGCAGATGCAGCAGTAGCACAGGCTGGAGGAAGCCAAAGGACTTCTTTAAAAAGGGAATTAAAGTCTTGCCTTCCGTGTAAGTAGCTAATTAGTCCCAAACTGCTCTCCCTCGTTCCACAGCCTCTCATCAGCTCTGCCTGCCTGTGCCACCTGGGAGATGCCGATGCTGCAGCCGAGCAGTCCCAGGTAAACAGCCAGGCAGGCAGGGAGACACAGCCCGACAGGAGCACGGACTCCACGGACTGCAACTGCTCCCGAGAGCCCTTCTGGTCTCCTCTGTAATTAGCATGGCTGCCAAACAATGTTTAAAAAAGAAATTATGAAAATTAATTACTCAAAGTTACCACACGTGCCAAGTAGAACATTTTCAAGTTCCAGCATCTTGAGCCATTTCAGAGTTTGCATCATGTACCACAAAAAGAGAAGTTCCCAGCAGAGGCTGGGGGTGGGGAAGGGCTTCCCAGGGCTGAGCCATCGCCTACAGCCGGACCCGGAGCAGCCACGCCCAGCAGAGTGTCCCGGAGGGCTGCATGTTTGAAGGAATGACTATTGCCACCACTGTCATTTCCTAACGCAGCAGGAGAGGGCTGGGATTGAGATTTAAAATGCAGGGAAAGCTTTCAGTCCAGCGTTAGGACCTGCTGCTGTTTCTGAGGCAAGTCCCAGAGAAAGAGGAAGGTCATTTCTCCAAGTGCTTCCTTCAAGCAGTTAAGGGCATGGTTTTAAGAACCCTTTAAGAACTCTTCAGTCTCCCCTACACTCTGGAATAAGTCACCAGCTATTAACTGCAATCAAAGTTTGGGTCAGGTCTCAGTGCTTGTGCTGTGCTTGGAATTATGCTGCATTCACAGAGAGAAAAAGAAAAACCAAACCCAAATTAAAGTCTAAAGATTCATTTCTCCAAGTCTGGCAGCATACACTATCCAGTAAACTGGGAGCATCCTTTCAGAGGTGAGGGAACAGGTCTCCTACAGGTTATCAGATAAAAGGCAGAAGGATAAAATTGCTTTGCTTTTTTGCTTACATACATTCTCCTCTAAGTTACTAAATTATCACCAGGGTAAGGCAACACAGGATGAAAGCAGACAAGCAAATATTCCAATTAATCAGCCCCTGCAGCCTTCTCAGTTTAAACCAGTTGCAACCTCTCCTTGCAGGGATCTGATAACCAGAACCACTCCTCAATACCTGCCACAGTGGAGGGGAACACTCAGCTCACTGCAGGAGTGTAACAAACACCAGCTCCCCTGCACTGTTTGCATGACAAAGCAGCAGAGGCTGCACCGGGGATTTGTCCCCTTTGCCTGGTTCCCACCAGGAACATCTCCACTTCCCAGCTCTCTTACACATGAGCTGCTAAGCGACTTCCTTGACCTGTACAGACAAACCACTTTCCCCAGACAAAACAAAGGTGTCAGCACATAAACCCACAAAGCACTTTCTCTTAATTTAAAAACAGAAAGGAATCTCAGCATTTCCTTCACCATGTCCCTGTGCCTCCTGAGCTGTTCTTGAGCAGTAAGAAAGTCTGAGCAAAAGCTTTTCTAACTTGGAGTTATCATTCACAATAGAAGCAGCACTTCTAAGAACATTTCATGAGGCAACTACTACAAAACTTTATTTTTCAGAAAGAAATCCACACTGAAATCAAGGACAGTTTCCACTTGCCCTTCTTCAATCATTAGGTGTGTGTTTACACCAAGAGTGCTTAAATGTAAATTAATGTTTCAAGCATGTGCCCAGAAATATCTACCAACTTCTGAACTCAGAAACATAACTAAACCTTAGGCAAGTGAGGGGAGTGTGTCCCAGCCCTGTGCTGCCGGTGCTGGGGGTGATGCTGCCCATGCCTGGACACCTCTGCTGATGTGTTCTGGCACCACCAGGACTGCAGCTGCACATTTACATATGCAATGACCTAGATTTGCATGGGCTATCACAACCTATCAGGCCTAATTAAAGTAATGGAGCTTTCAGAGAGGGCAGGAGATGTTTGATTGTGGAACAAACCAGGAATCATCCTCAGGTGAGACCAAACTGTACCAGAAAGCTCCCTCTTGACCACACACCACTTTCCCTTATGTTTAAACTTAACCTTCTCTTGCTGTACTTGCTCTGCTGTACTTGAATGTAAGCAGGAAACTCTGCTAAGAACGGTTATAGGGACACACAGAACACCCAGGAAATCTCTGCCTTCTCAGAATAACACCCCTCTAGTCTGGCCTGACACACACTTCACTTATTTCATTACTTTCAGTATGGGGGGGCTCCACTGTTTTCAAGTCCTTCCACAATTAACCACCACAATTTCTCAGAAAGCTGGCAAAGAACCAACCCCTATTCACTCAAACAACCCATGATCTTTACTTTTGCAAACCTCAGAGTTTTTGTGTACAGATATAAATTGTGTGTAATAAGATACCGCCTTCATCTTCAAACTTGTCCATTAAAAATACATTTTCTCATTTTTAGGACAGATTCAGGCTCAGGTTTCCATAAGTGAAGTAAAATCAAGCCCCTGCCTCTACAGATCAGGTGTCAAGGTCAACAATGGCGCTTAAATTTAAAAAAACTAAATAAAAAGAAGAAAAGGGGAGAAAAACAACCAAGCAAAAAGAACCCTAGCCACTGCACACTACGAAAACTGGGCTGTTTGCACATTTCTGTTCCCAGGGCAGCTGTAGGAAGGGCACAGTCTGGGAAGAACTTGTTTTGACACAAAGGCTGTTCTCTTCATGCACACAAGGAAGTCTCATTCTTCTCCTACTCCATGAAAAAAAAAAGTCTAAGATTAAAGTCAAAGAATTCCTCATGCGAATAAAAAGGCCATTCATTTTTCAGAAGAAATGCAGAGATTATTCCAAGAACAAGCTCTTCTGGACATTTCCTCTGGCATACACATGCTCTGTGAGATGGAACCACTGGTGCCAGAGCACAAATTCCAAAGCTGGCAAAAGCAGGCAGTGGCAGCCCTTGTCACAAAACTTCAGGGGGAAGTTTGCCAGGGCTTTTAGCCTCGAATTCTGAGGTGTTACAAGATTTTCTGAAAAACAGGTTTGGTAAGGTTTCATAACACTAAAAACCCCCAGTGAAAAAAAAGCTTCAGTTATCTTGTACATACCTGAAGAGATTTGGGCAAGGGCAAGGAACAAGGATTCCCAGGAGTCTCCACATCCCAGATTATAAAGGAACCCAAAGAAGGGGGAAGGCAGAATTAGGAAAGGTCCTTGCTACAGGCTTGCTCCTTGGATGCAGCTTGTACTCGAACCCCCCGCTGTGGGGGCTGCCTGTGGCAGTGCCACCCGAGCAGCCCCTGAGCAGGCAGGAGCACAAACACCCACCTGTACAACCAGAGATTCCACAGCTCCCTCCAAACCCTGCTCTAAGTACATGCAGGCAGGACACCTACACACCCTGAACATCTCTTTTGTGTTTTATTTTTGTTCATGAGTAGGTGTCCAGAATTTGTTTTGGGGTAGGGAAGAAGAAGAAAAAACTGTTCTGTGGAAAGCCTTTCAGTGTCCGGAACAATTAGTGTTTGGCCAAGAAATGTACATCTTTGTAATTAGTTAGGATCAGAGAAAACCTGAGGAGCCCCAAGAGAACTGTGGGGACAGCTCTGCCTGCAGCCTCTAACCCCTTCTTTTGGGCCAAGGAGCACCCTGAGAGTGCAAACAAAAATACATAAATACAACCCCACTGCAGAGCCAGGCCTGTCCCTCTGCTCCCCCAGAGGCATGGGAAATCCAAGCCTGAATGGGCTGAGAAAGGGGAATGCTCACTGCTAATTGCACCATACAGGAACCCAGAGTGCTAATGTTAATTAATAATAAAGTCAGTTGTTTTACTGCTGATTGGCGTGTGGAAAACAGGCACCAGTCAGCCCTGCACAAAGGGCTATCGGCATTTAGAGTATTTGTAATCAACCCAAAAACTGTGAAGATTGGTTAACCAACAGTTAAAAAAGTCAGACAGTACAATCTTCAGATGCCAATAAAAGCATCTTTCCTGCAGAGCCATGAAATGAAATATTCTTTAGAAGAGTAAAAACATACTCGCCCAATTAATTTTCTGAAATCTCATTAAAAAATTTAGCCCGACTAAGTCATACACTTCTGACCTGAATTTTAATTATCTTTACGCTGGATATAAGATTTTTTCTGATATTTGCAATGCATCATTAATTTTAAAGGAATGGTTTCCTTGCTTCTAAAGTGCATACTTCATCTGAGTGACATTTACTGTAACTAATTTCACCTTTAAAAGACATCTGCAGCAGTGATGGGGGATTCCAGCCCCTCCAGTAGAACATGCACACATTATAAGCAAAGATTTACTATCAACATCAGTATTTCAAGCCCTTCTAGTATGTCCAAAATTATACACCTGCCTCTGTTCAATAATGCCTACCTGAAAAGAATTCTGCATACTTTGAGGCTGAAACTCCAGTGTGAATTTATGAGAACACATTAGAACAGATTGATTAAAGAAAGAACTTCTAAGCTCGCAAGAGATGAGGAAACTTTTAAAATATGGATTATCCTTCAAACAGGTACCCAAGTAATTATTGAAGAATACATCAGGTTTTTCAATTTGAGCTTCAAAATTAGACTACACAGTCATCATGGAATATCCTTCACCTGACCTGTTACCTGCAATTTTAAGTTTGCTGAAGAACTTGGCTTGAGTTTCAAAGTTTCAGCGTCCCTGTCAGCATGAGTGGGATCTATCCTGATACCAGAGAAATACCAGCTCAGAAATAGCAGGACAAGCTGATATTCACAAAGAAATTTAAATTACCATAGAAATGATCTCTTCGTAGCTCTGCTGCTAAGATGTGAGTATGTAAAAGAGTTGTTTAAAGGTGAGTTATTGTGTTTATTTAGTATGAAAACTAAGTGAAAAATTAAAACTCTATTTTTATATCACTGATTCACTCCTAAATAATTTTTATTGCTTACTGCTATAAACACTAAGTAATCTAGAGACTTAAATAATTAACACCTTCACTCTGGAACATTACTAGAAAACTTTCTCCCTCTTGCTGATGAAGTTCCTTGGGGTATCTCCAGGCAGGTAAGAGAGCCAAAACCCAAAACTATGATTTTATTGGACTTTTTTTTTATTGTTTGTATTACAGATAACTTCTAAATATCCAGCATTACTCAAAGGTTTCATCTTAACTAAACTACAGCAGTTAAAGATGGAAAGAAAAGCCTGACACACTTCCTTGTATTCTGTACTGATGGGTTATAGAGCAGAAACAACACCTCTGTCAGAACTGAAAGAGAAGCTGTAGAAAGCAGCACAATTATAGGGAAAGCTTCTGGGAAAGGAGCACGTGGTTGCTCTGGTCTTTTGGGGGCTGGCACAGAGGCTTGAGATGAAAGGGCTGGAAGGAAGGGAAGGCCATTCCAGACAAAGCCCCCTCCTCATCCAAGACTCTCAGAATTCATGTTCTGGTTTTTCTGCTGAAGTTTTTATCTCTGCCATTACTGACATTTCTCATAAGACCAGCTTCCCAAACCTCCCTCCCTTCCACAACCTACTACACAGCACGTCTGCATTATTCAGATTTTCAGAAGAAAGAAAGGATGTAATTTCAGATTCTTCAGGTAGAAAGTACCAGAGATCTGAAAAATTAAATAAAAATATATTCCTGAAAAATGGAAAATCAGAAATATGTCATCAGCAACCCTATCATTCCACCAGTGTAAGGCCTCTAAACACTACCTCTTTTTAGATGCACTTTTTCCAGTTCCCTGGTAGACTGTATATTTTTGTTATTCAGGTCTTTTAATGTTATTTTGACAGCAAAAGCAAAGGAAGTCTTCCTGCAATTCTAATTCCAAATTAGATCATTCTCAGAACAGTTTAATAGAACCCTCCATTAACAGAACTTGGGTATTACCAGAGTTGAGGGGAGGCTTCACTGAACAATGACCATACAGCAAAATGAGCCCACTCAGCATCAGCATCACAGCAGAACACAGATTATTAGCTACTAATTACACTTAACTATGTCATTACAAATTCTAACATGTGCTCCAAGATGCCATGAATGTATCTGCTGCACAGGAACACTTCCTAATCTTGTTCATGAAATAATTACAGGGGCACTATCCTGCCAAATGAGGCAGTAATTAACCCTAATTGCTCAAAATGCAACTGGCTAATTCTAGGAGATTAATCAAGGGGATTCAATTATTATTAAATGACTTAATATGACAAATTGCTACATTAGGAGAGGGGGCTTTGCTCCACACCATGGTACTTTCCCAGCAGTGCATTTCCTGTGTGCAGAAAACTCCCCCCTTAGCAGAGCCTGGGCCGGGCACTGGCAGAGCCCTCCCAAGGACCACTCCTTGCCCAGGGACCCTGGATCTCCTCTGGACTGCGCCGTGGGAAGGACAAATGGTCACCCCCAGCCCCTCCCCATGGCCACAGCCCACCACAGTTACAACCCTCTCCTTTCTGACAGCTTTCCATGATGCTTTTGGTTTATTCCTTAAAATAACATAGGGGCAAAACTGAACTGCTCTGATCAACAGACAAACAGGCTGAAAAGGCAAGCAGCCAGAATTCACAAAATCCAGGTTTCATGATTACACACACTGTGGGTCAATCCTGGTTTTAGCTGCCTTCTGCAGAAAGGCAGGAAGAGAGAGGAGCTGCTATAGTGAAACTTTATTATAGTATGGACAAAATACACGGCAGGATGGATTCCAGAGACTCACTGGGAGCCTCCAGTTCCACGTAGAATGAGATTTTTCTTTTATTTGGTAATTACTTCTCCAGCACTTATTAGGAAACTATAAAAGGAGATAAAATACATTTATTCACTTACAGAGTCATCTATTTTACTTTGGCCTTTTCTTCGAAGAATCAAAGACAAGAGAAAGCCAACACAGTATGTTTTCATAAGATGATTTAAAAACTCTTGCTTTAAGCAAAATTCAAACTATTTCCTTTTTCTCTTATTATAATCGAAAAACTGGGTTCAGGAAAGTCTGTCTGGCCAGCAGAATCCCAAACTGGATATTCCCTAAAACTGCTATAACTGCACTAAAACCAAAAGGAGGGGGGCAAAGGCAGCTAAATTATAAAAAATCAAGAGACCTTTATAGAATGAAGGTAAGAAAAGACAGAGGGAGACAGATCAGACACCTGCACTTACCTGAGGATCATGCTGGAACTCCTGCCCTGGCAGCTTGCACAGAGGGTTGTTCTGGTCCCCTAGGTGATGAGGATGGTTGTGCTGCCCTTCCATGGTATCATACCAAACTCTGTCTCTCGGTTCTGCTGGAGGCAAGACAAAGGGAGAGGTTGGTCCCTCAGCGCCCGGCCGGTGCGGGAGGAGAGGAGCTCCGGGCTGTGCCCGCTCAGCCAGCGGGAGCCTGAGCCCTGCCCTTCCCCCGGGCTGGCTCACAGGGCTCGGGCACAGCCCCGGGCTGGCTCACAGGGCTCGGGCACAGCCCCGGGCTCGGGCAC
>VZRQ01000650.1:441529-453952 GCA_013397975.1 Machaerirhynchus nigripectus
CCCTGGGAGCCGCGCTGCCGCTCCCCCCGGGCCCGCGCTGTTCACTGCGGGCTCCCCAAACACTGGGGCAATGCAAACTGCTTCACAGAATAAACCCAACCACATCGGCACCGCTTGCTTCCTCTCTACTGCCCAGTGATATTCTTCCTCTTCCTTGGTCATAAAATAAATCTGCCACGATACTCTATGAGATTACCTATATATTTAAATGATGATCTGGGCTTATAATTACATTATCGCTGTGGTTCAGGGTACGTGCTCTGGGGAAGGCAGCCCAATCCTAGGAGAGTATTATTTTCGAGTGACTTTTATTGTCCATTACCTTACACCGTTTCTGTCACAGCTATGATGTCTGGTAGGAATAGTTCACAACAGAAATATCTTTGTCGTTAGTATTCTCATTGCAATTTAGTCAGATCAACCTTTAAATCTCATCCATCATACTGAAGAGCTTTGGCAAAGCAAGCACAGTAATATATGCTTCCATGCAAAACCTAATTACAGGCTAGGTTAAAAAGCCTACCCTGTTCCTTCTGCAGTGCAAGGTGACAGGAAATCCTGAGCATCCCTTGGTTTCTCACTCTCCCTTTTTGCTGGTGAAGTGCGTAACCCATTCATTACAGCAGACTGATTCTGTCTGGCACATGACAAACTTACTTGAACCTAACAATTAAACTTCTGACAGCGTTTCCAAAAGCAGAGAGTATTTACTGTAAATGCCTGACAATTTTTTTCCTCTCTGCTCATCTCTCTCAACAGTCACCTTATGATGACTGGAAATTACCATAAGCAAATAGCAGTCTAACATCCAAAAAACCCCTCATGTTAATGTGAAATACACACCTGCCAACACTGAAAAAAATATGAATATGAATGTTAAAGGAAACAACATGAGGAGAGGCACTGAAATGTTTGAGGAGAGAACACAAGAGCACAGTTAAGAGAATGTGATTCAGTAAAAAACTGGCCAGCAAGAGCTGCCTGTGGAGGGTGGTGGTCATGGCATGGCCACCCCTGCCCTGCGAGAGGGTCTGGGCCCTCTCTCACCAACAGCTCTGCCTGCACTGAAGGAATTCAAGCAGAAACTGTTAAACTGAGTCCAATAAATCACCAGGAAGCAGTTTCTGAATTTCAGGCTTAGCATCACGATGAAGCTGTAGGTTCACACACACAAACATTACAGCGTGAGTTACCTGCAATTTATAACCCCCTGAAAAGGATGATGGTCTTTGTAACAAATCGACCACTGAAGAGAAGAATGCTGGTTTAGTCACACCTCACATTTCAGAGGCTTGGAATTACCCTGAGAGCAGGTGCAGATGGGTTTCTGTTAAGACTTTGTGCAAACCAGATTTTCAACAGCCAGTAAGGGATGGGCTTCTCAAAAACCCCAAATCCACTAACTGAGTATGTTTTAGTGAAATGGCTGAAGAGCCCTGGAGCTTTTTCATACCATGTCAACAACTGATACTCATTAAACAAATGCTGTGACAGACACCATAATTCACTGTTCCATACCTAGAAGCAAAATGACATTAAGTCAACTATTTAAAGCTATTCGGAGTCATCTCTCTGTGGATGTCAATAAAACAAATGCTTCCTGCCAGTAATTAACTGTATGAAACATCCCACTCTGTTTCAAACCACTACCTACACCCATCTGAGGTCCATATCCCATTCTAAGCAAGCAAGATTATAACTTCAAATACTGTGCCTTCTAGTTTGGGGGAAAATCCAGTACAATGGCTTAGCACAGTATGCTCGACTGGATCACTGTGTCTGAGGATGCCACTTGAGCTAATACAATACTTCTGAGAGAACATTTCAAGTGCCCATCTCTCACTAGGTAGGCAGGTAATTTACTTCTAATTTTAAGTTTGACAAGTTTTAAAGAGTTAGGGGTTTAGAAAAGTTTTAAAGAGTTAAAGGTTGGGTTTTGTTTGGGATTTTTCTGTGTTGTAGTACCAGCTCCCTAGAACTTGGTCCTAAACCAAAAGGCATTATTGTCTAAGTCTTCTGGATACGTTTCAGATGCTCTGCAGATCCATCCATTCCAAGGGATGGTTTCACAGGGCTCCTATTAAACAGCTCCAGGATCAGTGCCAAGAATACTTGGTGATTTATATTTTAAGGTAAATGTTCCTTTTCACCAGCCTAACTGGACTACTCCTACCCCTTAATTCACTGCACTGAATTTCCTAGTGCTACACCACATGTAAATATTTATGCGTGATGTTTGTGTAGGATGTAAACACCAAATACAAATTCACATCCAAAACTGAGGATGGATAGCAGTCAGCAGCATTTAAAGGGACAACACTTCCTTTGAAGAGAGGTGATACTGTGACCATGGTACAGCAACAGCAGGTTGCATTCTTCCCCAACCAGCTTTCACTTAGGTGCGTTTCAGATAAAGTAAGAAGCCAACCTTAATTTATATTCTTACGGTTGCAATTTTGTGCCATCCAGAAAATTCACTGTATTCATTTTTATCACCTTTGAACCATTAGATCCAGATCTCTCAGGCCACCACCGCTTTTGACATGAAACACAAGTCAAAAATAAACACATACCAAATCTACCTGGAATTTCACTGTATTGCTACCAAGCATGCAGCAACATGCTCACCTTTTAATTTATAATGCAATAAAGCTTTCAAACACGAAGCCAAATTATTTAAGAACACTTCTGTTATCCTTCTCGGAATTCATTCATTTCTGATGAAGGAAAGATTAAATATAGGCTGGAAATGTATTCATAACATAAGTGTTCATAGAAACTGCCAGACATTTTCACATCATTAAATGCTAACTGAAGTAAGTGCCATCCCATGGAGCCACGGAGCACACACGGTCTGTACCAGCACTGACACCTCCGTGCCAGGCTGGCTCCTGGCACAGGAGGGAGCAATCTCACGGCACCCCCAGGCAGGTGGCAGTGACAGCTGAAATACAGCTCCACTCTCCAGCAACATCTGAAGGACCCTTGTCAAAATGAAGAACCAAAACTCAAGGACTTGGGCAGATGGATTGTTCTCAGGCTATGGTGAAACCCCTCAATTTAAACCAAACCCTAAAATAATGTTCTGCCAGACACAACAAAGAATCCAAACTACTTCCACAGCTGGTTCCTATCAGACACCTTCAGTAACCACCCATCCCACACAGGAGCACAAGCAAACAGACCATCCTAAGCCAGTAAGACAAAACCAGAAGTAAGATCCAAAGTACAAAAAAAAAAAAAGGAATCAGGTCTGCTGCTACAGGCCCAAACCCTGAATGTAGGATCTGTTCAGCCCAGCCCCTCCTCAGAAAGCTTAACAAACATGCAACTTCGAATCTCAACAAAGTTTCCAATAAATCTTTATGTACATATGTGGTTGGAAACACCACCACTTAGCACTTATAAATATCTTTTAATTAGAACACTTCCAAGCTCTCAAGAAGTATAAAGCAAACCTCACAAAAATACTTCTGAAATACTGCTGTAATTTCTGAAATGTTTAAGAAAGGTAGATCAAAGTACAAAGCTAGCCCATGTAAAGTGGGCTCAAGATCCACAAAACCTGCTGTAACCAGCTCTGCTCAGGCAGCTTCTCTCTGCAGCCGTGCTGCTGGCTATTACAGACTCTAATATGTCTCAAATCCAGGGAAAAGGAACGGAGGAAAATACAGATATATGTTCCCCCAACTTCAAAACATCAGAACAACAGCTTGAAGTATTTACATTTCCCATAATCAGAAGGAAAAGGAAATGATGCTGAGAACTGTGCAGTCCAGCCAATCCAAAGATTCATGTGATTCAAATCCAAAAGCAACTTCAAAGCCGCCTCATAAAACTCTACCCAAAATGTGCAGGCAGCCAGATGTTGGCATCGCAGGAAGAGCTTTCACAGCATCTGGATCCTGCAAGCAACAGCCAAACGGAAGCAGAAACTCTTCTCCACGTAAAAATATTTAACATTTTTCTACTTACAAAAACAGCTATGGTAGAAATGTTGTTTATATTTTTTCTGCCCCAAAATATGCCAAGTAAGACTGTATTATCAATATTGCTACTAAATGAAAGTCAGCTTCCCTGCACATTCCTGAGTATCTGGAACTAATGGCACAAGTTTTCCAAAAATTAGTGCAGCTCTTTAGTTCATATCCCCACTTCTGTATCCCTGCATGAAGCACATCTCCATCTCCCTTCCCACATGGGCACAGCTGTCCTTAAGGAACAAGATTCATTCACCAGTACCTTGCAGATCAAGGCCACAGGGTTAAACAAAGAAGATCTGTTCTTTATAATGTCTGCAGAGCTACTTTTATTACTTATTTTGATGACAGACAGGGTTAATGAAGTTCTTGCAGAGAACTCTCCCTTTCCTGGGCTAAATGCCCAAATTCTTTCAGGATTCACAAGACTTGTCTATTTAAATTGGGTCCAATTTTTTTTCCCTACAGAAAGGCCTGCACAGAATGTTCTGAAGAGAAGCTGGGAATTAACCTTTCAAGAAAATTGTAACTAAATGTGCAAGCTCTGTATAAGAGACAAATCACATTTCACACTGTATTCTGCCCTCTGTAACAATTTTCTATTGCTCTAATAAGCTTCAGTGTTGAAGCAAAAAGTCGGTAGTATCATATTATTAAAAACCATGAGCTTACTCATGGAAACAACAGTCCTTCCCACCCTGCATTTCTTTCCCAACCTCCCCAGTTCTGACATCTTATTAATACCTGTGAATAACACACTACTACTCATCAAAAGAAATATTTCAGGTCCAGCAAAACCCAGGAGCAGCTATCCCTGACCAGGAAGTTGGAAGCCATGTGGCAAAGCAAGTGCAAAAGCAGAAGGGTCCCTCTTCCTGCATTAGTGATGAAGCAGAAAAGCTAAAGTAAGAATTTCCAGTCACTTCAAAGTGCAAAGGAGGGGGACTAAAAGAAATCCCAATAAGTCAGTCACAGAGTAAGTTATTGCATACCTTAATATACAAAGAACTAAGAACAAACACAGGTAGAGAACCATCCCCAACAGTTTACTCTTGGATGGTAAAGTTCTTACATCTGACATAATGTTATAAATTGAGTAATTGACCCACAAGGAAGTAAAGAGCTCAAGAGAGTTAAAAATTACCCTATAAATACCATAAAGATTAACAGGTTTGTAATACCCACCCAAGAAGCGCTTACTCTAAGTAGAATGATTATGAACACACAGCAAGAATATTTACTCCATGGCCCTGAGCTCAGTATATACAGACTCCACAAAAGGCAGCACTGGTTCTTAATACAGTGACAGCTGAGAGTCACTCCTTAGGTTTCCCAGCTGACTAAAGGGTGGCACACAGACACCCAGTTGTGACTTACCTGCTCCCTTGAAATACAGTCACGTATTTTTAAAACATTCTAAAGGTTTCTTGGGGGTTTTTGTTCCAGTTAAATATTTTTGAGATTCTCGGTTTTTTACAACTCTGACAGAAGAGCTAATGAAACACCAGCAGCACAAAGAACGAAGCAGAATCTCCATGAAAGAGGAAGGAATTTTTGTGTTCATGTTTGAGATATGTACCTTGAGACTCTACTCTTGTGGGAAAGAAACCATCTCCTCACTGTAATGACACCGATTTGCCCCAAGAACCAGAGCCCACCAAAAAAAACCAAAAACCCTCCAAGAGAGGCTTGACAGTGTTCCTATGCACGAAACAAAATGTTCCAACAAGGAGAAAATCCACGCCTTTCCAGGATGGCAGCAACAAGTGTCCACAAGGTTAAGAACAGGACAAGACTTCAACTGAAATTCCTGCAAGGATCGTATAGAATGTACTTTGAAGCTGTCCTCTATCCTGTAGGTCAGCATTCCCCAATTATTGCACCATCCACAGCGATTTTTGTCTCCAACTCCACAGTTTAAAAATTCCTAAGTTAAGAAAAAAGTTACTCTCCCAAGTCAAAGGGGACTAAGAAAAGAAAAATTGGAACTTACATTATCCTGGACCACTTGAGGCAGGAGACAGCGCTGATGGGGGAAATGAGTACCACCAAGCAGGGGTGAAACAGCTTGGGCTGTGCCACCCCCAGCACCCCGGCTCTCAGAGGCAGCAGTCCCAACTATTCAGCACCCAGTTTTCCTGTCAGCACGGACTTCAAGCTCCACTCCATGCACACCATGAGTTTTTAACAGGCTGGTGGATACCTCCCACCTCACAGCAAGTGAGCTTCCCAAAAACCCAACGACAAAAGTAACCGGAGAACAGGATCTGTCACTGAGCTCTGCAAAATGAAAGACTTGCAAATCCTCCCCAGGGTGTGGAGCAACACCTGCTCTGTCAGCACGCTGGGCTGGGATGGGGTCACAGCCCTTATCAGTGCGGTTTTCGGTCCCTGCAATACCACCCACCCGGTGAGGAGCGCGTGATTCATTTGGAGACAGCACGCGGAGGAGCAGGACGGCGACAGCCTCCCCCAAAGGGACAGCACAAGCAGTCCCGGGGAGTCCCACCACATCAAACACCCTAGGGTGCTCAGCCTGAAAGGTGGGAGGATGCACTGAAACGAGACACTGCAACCTCCCCAGGAAGGTCCCCCAGGTCTGCTGGCAGCGCTGCCCTGGCTGGTGGGGACACTGGCAGCCACTCATTTTGCAAAGAGCTCTGCAGTGCAAAATGTTATTGCCCTGCTCAGAGGGGAGCCTCTGCCCTTTTCTCCATGCTCAGGTTTATCACCCTTGGTTCCTCCAGCTCAGCTGGTTTGGGAGAGGTTTGAGTTCACACACTCCCACACGTCCTCCTGCCACCACCAACACTGCATCAGGAGCAGTCCCTTCATGCTAAGAGGGCTCACTTCCAAAAGGGGCTTCTGGAACAGCAGCAGCAGCATCTCCACACTTGGGAAAACAACATTTCAGCACCATTTCTAACTGATGTTATACAAACAATCCATCCATCCGTCTGATGAATTCAGAAAAAGCCTGTTACACCTTAGACTGAGATAAACCCACCCAGAGGTGCAGCCACGTAAAGCTCTGGGGAGCTCAGGTGAGCAGGGAGCACTGCACCACCCAACAGGGAAAGCTCAACATCTTCACAGAGAGAACTGCTTCAAACTACAACCCAAACCAGTCAATACTTTGATAAAACAATGAAATAAATTGCCTTCCTAAAAAGCAAACGCATTGATCTGTCCAGACTGGTGCCCAAGGTCTGTCCAAGGGCAGGGGAGGGGCTGGCACCTACTTTGATTCATCATGTGAAGCACAATTCAAAGGTTGGAGTCCAGAACTGGAGACCAAAGTTACTGAAAACAAATAAGCACAAAAACTTTAAGAAGTGCCTAAGAACTGTAAAATGCCTATAAATAGTCCAGAGGGGTTAAAAAAAAGAAAGATAGCAAGGAAATCACCATAAAGGAGACAGCCGGACGCCAACAGCAGCAACAGCTTTGTCATTTTAAAAGAATGATCTTACCACCTTCTGCACTTTGTGATCTGACATGTTGTAACTACTTTAATAAGTTTATAATTGCCATGGTGAACTAGCTCCTAGAACAATAAACCAGCGCATCCAATTTATAATCCCAAACTTCATGCAGTTCTGTGCAAAACCTCCATTTCTGCTGTTTTCAGATCTCAGCAGAAAACACTCAACCTTAAACCTACTCTTTTTCAGACTTAGTTACACCTGGACTCTACTAAAAATGTGGATTTGCTGGTAGTTTCTAAGCTACCTGATTTTCTTGGGTAAAACACAGTACAAGCACAAGAAAGACAATACCACCTGATCTTACCAAAACACAGCAGACTACAGAAGTCATGAACTACCTGCAAGGCCCCCCCCCTTTTTTTTTTTTAAGATGCAATAAATAATACATCTGACTGCTCAACAAGCATCTGTGAGGTTTCAAGAATGCTTTGGAGTACAAAATTGCCAGGGTCGCATTCACTTACACCACTTGGTTTCAAATAGATACGAGTCTGCTGTCGGTTCACTTAAACGTGTAACAGGAAACTCAAATTTGACTAAAAGGTTGTATTACATTACTATGGGGTTTATATGGAAACCTTTTTAGAAGGAAGAAGCTAAGGGTTTTTTTCCTCTCCCATCTGCGACAGACAGCTGCTCACTGCCTGGAATCTCTGATAGCAGACACTTAAAGTAGCACCAAGCTGAAGTAAACAATTTAGAAATTTAGTTTCTTTAATTGTACTGACACCATAAAATTATTTGCAATGTCTTGCATCGTGCCGTGTTATAAGCCATGTCACAAGACCAAACACTGGAAGCTACAGATAAGGTTTCAATAGAACAAAAAATACAGCTTTTTTCAGAAATATTTTAAAACGTTAAAAAACAATCCAAGAGACTTCTCATGTCTGGACAGCAATGGCACTTACAGCAAGTGCATCTGTTTAAATACTTAATCTTACAGGTTAGAACTTGACGTAATCTTGATCCAATCCAAGGTGCATATAAAAAATAGGCCAAGATAGAAAAAGACTTATCTACCTATAAAAAGATCTGACAGCTTCACAGGCTTCTGCATTTGAACCACTATTAAAAATAACTCCTCGTGCTTTTCTGTTTTTAAACAAAACTTCACTTACAGGCTCTAGAACTGCCACTCGGCCACGCACTCAGAACCTCAGTTCCCCCTGTCCTACATTTCAGCCAACTCAAGACAGCAGCTCCCAGTCTGGCTTGAGAAACACACACCTCCTCACCACCCCCAAAATCCGTGAGAAAAAATTTTGGCAGTATTTTATGCAGTTTAATTTTCTATGTAAGTTAGACACACTGCAGCAATTCCAAAAAGCACTACGACTTCTAAGTCAGACCTAAATCTAGATTTTGCATGCAAATGTTTTGGCTTCTGGGCTCAGAAAAATACTGACTGGGCCAACATCACCTCGTGGTTTGAACACTTTGAACTCTTCTTTCACCTCCTAGATACTACATTTTCCTCCATTTAACTCTAGAGACACAGCTCTCCAGTGAAACACAGAATTCCCAAGTGGAAGAGACCCAGGGCACTCATCGCAGTCCCTGAACGCAGGATCCCTCAGTGCACCAGTCCCACCACGGGAAAAGGCAAGGACACAGCTGGGGAAAGCACCAGCTGCCCTTCCAGCAGCCACAGAGTCAAGCGTTCAACCCTCTCACCTAATCCAGCTCCCCTTGGCTCCTTGGTTTTACCCCAGTTCCCTGTGAGCTGAGCCAGCCCACAGGACTGGGAATGGCAGCTGGGGCGAGCGGGGAACACCAGGGGAACCCTCCAGCTCGGTGGCACCGGCTGTGTGACGTGAGCTCAGCCACCCGGGACTGCCTGGTGCTGACACACCGAATCTTCCCCACTGTTACCATCAGCTTTAGATAAACTGCTCTTATCTCCCTGCTCCCCGAGCTGCCAGCGGAGAGCAGCGGGGCCCTTGCTGAGCACTGGCTGGCACTGAAATCTTTCCGAAGGAAGGGTGAGTACAACAAACACAGCTTAACAGCGTTTCGTAGCACAAAGAACTGTTTTCAAGGCCTCTGCCGTTACCAGGACAGTGGTCACTTTGCCCATTTTAGACAACCTTTAACTTCCACATGATTTTGTACTGGGAAAGGCCACTCTGCCCAGCCCATGGAGTGTGGCATGGACGTGTGTGAGCCTCCTCTGCCACCGTGCCTGTCCCAGAACCAGGAGCAGAGCAGGTCACCGTTCTCTTGCTGCATTTTCAGCATCTTCAGTGACTAGTGGTAACAAGGCCATCATAAACTATATTTCAGCTGCACAACTATTAAGTTTTTGCTTTCAATATTACAAGACTTTTTTCTTGCATCTTGTATTTGTACTGGATACAATGACACATATCACATAATTTCCTACAAACAACCCCGTCAGGCACCTGGAGAGGTGTACACTGCATTAGTCACCATCTGCCCATAAAAGGTAAAACTGGTTAAGTGAGTTTCCAAGACAAATGCAGGAGTGTGTGTCACGGCCAGAATGGCCATTCATGACTTCCCTAACCATAATTCTGTGCTCAAACCATACAAAGCATCATGACCACTCTCTGTCTACACAAGTGCTGAGCTGTAGTAAAACTTTGGAAGCTGCAGATAGAAACAGGTTCGTTCAGTGGTGAAGATGAGCCCAACTTCTAAAACGAGGCTCCATGTACTTATTGTTCTCATTTGCTGGAGATCACCATGAACAACCTCTTTTGCAACAAGAACCTCTAAGAAAAGCACATTAGAATGACAAAAACTAAAGCACAAGTTGGGCTATTAAATTCCTTTTCCCCAAGGACCCATCTAGGCTTTCATCTAGGACAGAGCAGAAGACTACAAGCCCCAGATTTCCACTTTCGTCATTTCATTTTTAAAATCTTCTTTTAAGTACTTCCTCTGCTCATCCAGCCACGGTCCATTTTCTTGCTTTAAATTCAGACTGAATACATTTGATTTCTCCCACCTGCCCCAGCTGTTGGCTGCTGCAGCCACAGGGGTTGCTCTGTACTGCCAGGTTGGTTGTTATTATATATTTTTCATAGCCTTGAGGTCAAATATATTTCACACCACATAAAGGAGGAAAAGATGCTAAAATACATCCACTAATTAATCCTTTACACATCTAGAAGGCTGCAGGTTCAGGAAGGGGACTTGTTGGTAACCACCCCGATTTTACAGCTAAGAGAGCAGAGGCAGAGCAGGAGAAAAACCCACATGGGTATTTCTGGCTCCTACCCCCATTCAAGCAAAAATACTTATTTTACTCAGAGCAAATAACAGCTCATTCAGTACCCAAAAGATCTCTTTCAAGCCATTGCAAGAGGCCTTCAGAACGACAGGTAGGTGTGAATAAAGCCCAAAAACATGCTGCAGGAGAAGCCTCAGAATCTCTCACTATTTTCTCCAGTACAGCCTCGATAACTGCCAGAAATGAGAAAAAGCCAGTGTAGGCTCGGTATTTTCAATCTATATTTCAGTGTTATAGACTGACATAAAACTTTTCAGGTAGGATCATAGAGGGCAAGTACTGCAAAAAAACCTGTTTCCCAGTATGGGCTTGGAGTCCAAGTTATTCATCTTCATCTGGTTTTCTCACAACAAAATGAACAGTGAAGGATTTGAAAAGGGAAATATAAAAACTCACATTCCAATAACGTGTCCATCCTCTCTCACACCAAACCTATTTGTCAAGAAACAGAATTCCAGAGGAAGGAGGGGGAAATGAAACAAGCAGAAACGTCTTATACATCACAGGTGTTAAGAAAGTAAAAGTTTGGTTCTGCTCTGACAATTCTTTTGGGGTGACAGCAGTCACTCACACTCCATCTAGAAATCTCACTTCCCACAGAAGATGCTCTTTTTCCATCATAATAAAAGTTTCTCACAGTTCCCATTTTTTAGGTCTCTAAGACTCAGAGCCAGAGGAAACAGGCAGCAACAGTCTTATCTAAAAGCAGTTCCTTCTTTTTTTCTGTTGTTGCTTAACAGAATATGACTGTCACAAAGAACGTCTATAGGAAAAAAATAACAGTGGAAAGAGTTTGACTCAATGTCAAGAGATGTCTCAAACGTAAAAGCTGTAGAAATGCTGCAGAAGTTAAACGGTTGCTTACAGTGATTCACCAAAAAAATGAACTTTTAAAGGAGACACGGAACTGACAGCAAGACAGTCACAATGTGTCAGGAACTTGCATCACTGGACTTCTAATTGCTACAATATTTCCTATCAAACTACTTCTCCTGCAATAATGCCATAGGCAATCACCATAGGCAGAGATATTCCATGTGTGCGAACAGGCAGACAAACAGATGGGCTCAGAAATCCACCGTTATTCTAAACAAGCATAAATCACACTTTGGAGGGAGGAACACGTTAAAGGGAAAAGATGGTATTTGATGGTTCATCTCTACCATGTGCTCTCCGCAAAGCCATGCGTAACCCTCCGGCACCGGGGTTACCGCGGAGTTCCCACCCTGGGAGAGAGCGCGGCGGAGCGCACCCCGGAGCGGCTCCGGGACGCGGGGGTTGCCAGCAATGGGTCTCAGGAGACCCCAGCGTGAAGCAGCCGGGCAGGGTCTCAGGGCCTCCCGGACAAGCCGGGATTCTCTCCGCCAAGCCCGGGAGCTCCCGGAGCCCCACCGAGGAGACAAACGAGCACATCGCGGGCTCTGGGGGGCAGCGGCGCTGGGAGGGGCGCGTGTGCTCGGAGCACAGCTGCTAAAATGGGAAAAAAAAAACAAACCAAACCTCCCCAAACCCTCCGAGCGACACCAAAGCGCGCAAACACTCGTGTTCGTATCACAGTCGCAACTTTACTCAAGTCGCAAGGCCGGCGCTCGGCCCGCCCGGACGCAGCGGGGCTGACCCGCCCGGTGCCGGGGACGTTCCCGGCCGCTTCCCGCTCCCGCCCGGGCACGTGCGGGCCCCGCGGCCCGGACCCCCG